>CM059200.1:33281987-33850114 GCA_030323885.1 Branchipolynoe longqiensis
TTGCATTTAATTCAATATAATCAGCATATCTTATGCCATGTGCATTTAGATTTAGACAAATCTTGGCACTCAGACTAGTGTTAGAGCCATAGCCAGAGTCAGATTTACTTATTACATTCATGTTTTTTATTTATATCCTATGGTTAATGACATATGTAGAACTAGAAAATGAGTAGGGTTAATCAGATATTGGTTATATATTTCTCGGAAACAAGTCTCTGTTGACACATTTGACATTTTAATATTTAGAACAAGAATTAATAATAGTGATGTGGATAAAGTGACTGATTGTTTTGTGTGGAATTGTATGTTTCTTAGCTCAAAATGTTTAACTATGGCTAGTTTTGTGTTAGTTATATTCATCAGATCATTATATTGCATGTGTGCATACATGTTTATGCCAAATTGTTATGTATTTCTATTAATTTTGAATAGAATCAAAGTTTTGCCCTACACATATCGGCAAACTCAATGGCCATATGCATTTGCTTTGCTGCCAACGCCGTTTTCAGCGCATGCGCACTCGGAACGGTGATCTCGGCTATTTAAACCGTCATACCAGTACAACAGCAAATCGTTGGTTCCCGAAGGCAGCTGCATCGGACCGCCTTTGTCTTCCGGGTCCGAGAGGGGGCGCCACCGTACCGCACTCTATTTGAATAATTTATGGGGATGGTCGTTCCGTGTCAATCCTGTAACGGTGGGTTTCCGGGAGATGGCTTTGACAGACGGGTACCAGCGGTGTAGGATGGCGGGTACAAATGGATGCTCATAATAGACTACATCACGGTTCCAGCGGCGCGGTGCATTGTGGGATGTGTCAGAGCAAAACAACCCCTCCCAGAAGCACATGGCACATGCTAAGACATTGGGTGCAGCTATGAAATCTGCTAGTTTCAGCTCATCTCAGCTCTTGTTTGAAACATAGAATGCCAGCTAAAAAAATATATATAATAAATTAAGATATTAATATTTTATCCAGCATTGCATTTACATCAATATAATCAGCACATCTTATGCCATGTGCATTTAGATTTAGAAAAATCTAGGCACTCAGACTAGTGTTAGAGCCATAGCCAGAGTCAGTTTTACTTATTTTATTCATGTTTTTATTTATATCCACACCGCCTAGGCACAAACCGCTTAGAACACATATAGAAAACATGTTTATCAAAAAGATTATATTAAAATAATAAGGTTAGGATTTTGGATTTCTATTAATTTTGAATAAAACTGATGTTTTTTCACTGCGCGTATTGGCAAACTCAATGGCCGTACGCCTTTGCTTTGCTCCCAACGCCGTTTTCAGCGCATGCGCAGTCGGAACCGTGATGTAGTCTATACTAAATGTACAGTTATTGCAGGGAGGAAATGGTGCAGGAGGGAGGGGGGAGGGACGTGGAGATTGGGGAAAGGTGTTTGTGTTTGTGCAAAGAGAAAGAGTTTGTTTGCTTGTTTGTTGTTGCCTTGAGTCCTGGCAACATCTAAGGTTACATCAGGACGGATACCGACTTGTGACAGGGCACACTCATGGCAACTTTATAGTGCTGCCCCACTGGGAGACCAGGCTGCCAGCACCATGACGCACTTAGTCACATTTTCCTGACACATTGTCTTTGCCCTATCCTGATAATGCTGAGAGAGAGAGAGAGAGAGAGAGAGAGAGAGAGAGAGAGAGAGAGAGAGAGAGAGAGAGAGAGAGAGAGAGAGAGAGAAGCAAATATTAAATATATTAAATGCAAAGGAAATCTATTTATATAATCAAACTTTATTTCAATCATATATGTTATCTCCTTTGAAGTGGATTCCTTTGAGATTGTCATTTGAAATGGTTTCATGAATGTAGTCATTTGAAGTGGTCTCGATGACATAATCAACTTGGTTGTCATCTGAAGAGAGGCTGGACTGTCAGTTGAAAGGTTTTCTTTGAGATAATAAATTGAATTCAAAGTGATAGCCCACGAGACTGTAGAGGGTAATATATATACTTATCTCGACTCCACTAAAAGACTAAATCTTTGCACGCCGGAACACACGTCGTAGTGTGACAGGGCCTTAGTTCCGAATCTTAGTTTATTAACACAATCAAAATTCGTGACACCACGATTCATCAAGAGGTATATTGAATTCATAATCTTTTTGATTGGCTTCATGCACCTCATATTTATATTTATATGTATATCTTGATATATTTAAACTTCCCACTGTACGTATATATTTACATTTCATAACGTATGGCTTATGTTGGCCTTCATTTATAACACGTGCTATATATATATATATATATATATATCCACACATTTATGCATATTACCTCTTTTATGTTCTTCTTTGTGAAATATCAAAGTATTTATACATTACATACATTATAAATTGTCTATATATTATATATATTACATAGCATAAATAACACCTCATAAATAGTGTAGTGGTCTGCACTGACCTCTCAGGCAAGTAACCACATAGACAGGTAGGCGTGGGGAGTGTATTGATATCAGGGAGCCTAGGTGGTGTAATGGTTAGCACACTGGCCCGGAATGCAAAGAGATGTGGGTTCGAGTCCCGCTCTAGGCGCAATATTTCCCATTTTCATCACCCCCACGACAATAGTATATATATTATATGTATTATATTATATAAATATATTATAAATATATAATTTAAATACATATATTTAAATTCATTTATTTGAATATACATATTTTTATATGCTACACAAAACATGCAAAAACAAAACAACACAGGTTTATTTATACTATTTGATTTGGGACTTTGGTTAAGGCCCTGTCACATTATGACACATCTCGCAAAAGTGCGGCCAACTTGGAAATTCACTTTTTACATCGAGAAGTGTAAAACCTTTCGGTACAGGGGACAAAATTGGATGTATACATTCCATATACATAGCGTCTGGCCAACATATGACCAATGTATGTCTAACATGCTTCCGGGTGAAAAATGCTCGAATTACGCTCATGGTACGTTCACAGATGGCTGGTGAACGTTATATATGTTATTCGATCGCCAGAACTACGCCTCATACGTTACATACGTCAAGACACACTGGAGAAATGCTAAACGTACTTTAGACATATGTTATCCATACATTGTCAGTACGCAGACTGTGCGTTCCCACTGCCTTTAACCTAGGTCAATGTAGTGAACAACGCTTGTCTAACATATGTCTAACGTACATTGACATACACCTAACGTATACATAACCTATGGCCGACGTAAAATCCACACGTTGTTGAACGGTGTCATACATCAAAAGTTTTGTGCATGCACAAAACTTTGCTGATGCGCGACACCATATATCAATGAACGTTGACGTACATTGACGTATACCAACAAGAGCCTAACGCACGCGTAATGCATAACAATGCATCCCGCTGTAGCGGCCAAAAATCACATACGTCGGCGTACATTGGCGCAATGCATCATAATATGACAGCCCCTTTAGCGAGTTCCACAGCTGCAGATCAATCCACGCAATTGGTGTCGGCGCAGTCCGTGTTGGGGCTGTACATTCCGTGTCGATCAGTTCTTTACAAGCTGTCGCCACTCCCTGAAATACTGGAATGAGAGGCAGACTGGTATTTGTGTAGGTGTATCGTGGATACGTATGTATATGTACAGTATTTATGTGTTGGTGGGTTGTTGGAATTTTACGCCCTGACAACATCTAAGGTCATATCAGGACAGGTGTCGACTTGTGACAGTGTGCACTCATGACAACTTTATTGTGCTGCCCTACTGGGAAATCAGGCCGCCAGCACCATGACCCGGTATCCCACTCAGTTTCATTATCCTGACACTGAGCAAACTAGTCCTTGCCCTATCCTATTAATGCCAAGCGTCAAGATAGAAAGTGACAGGTATCAATTTTCTAAGCCATTGGTTTAACTCGACTGGGAATCGAACTCGATATCTCCCGCACGGGATGGGCGCTCTACCGATTTGGCCACCGCGTCCGGTTTATGTATGTATATATATGTATGCATATAAATATATATATGTATGCATATAAATATATACATATATATATCTAAGAATTATGTATACATATGCATGAATTATATATGCATACACATATATACATTACATATATATAGATATATATATATATATATACATAATTATATACAGCTGTGAACCGTCACTGTGACAAGGCATCTTTACTTATGTGTAATCTACACTTCAAACATAAACTTGGTCATTTTAAAAACGAAACATTTACAATTTATATAGTATAATGTTGGCAATGTTGACTTCATTTGTCTGTTCAGTAAACAAACTAAGGATCTTATCGTGAAAATGTGCTCCCACCCCCTTAATTTAAAGAAAAGAACTTACTCAGCATTATTTTTTGGTGCTATTTTCAACAATTGGAATTATAATATTATCAAAGCGAATTCAAATACGAAAGAAAATCATTAGTAATTAAACAAATTAGTCTTAATATACATGATTATAATTGTGATAGGAAAAGGCTAAAGTCAAATAACGAAACTGTTCCGTATAGAAAATTGTTCATTATTTCCGCACTGCATGTTAACTACATGCATAGCCACAAAGAACTAATTGGTGTTTCATTCATTATACATTTAAATGTTCATACTCTGAACAGTGCCGGCTGGTTTTTTTAGGGGGTTCACTATAGCCGTGTTCACACGGGCAATGTAAATCGATTCGTAGAAAGCGACTTGCCTAGTTCGACGCACATTTCGCGTGTGAACAGGCGTCTGAGTCGAATTAGGGCTGAATCGATTTCTGTGATCCGGATACTGTAAACCACCTCTCGAGGTAGTTTACGTGAGTCGATTTCTGTGAATCGATTTATTTTGTCCGTGTGGACGCAATAAGGCGGATTAAGGACGTCACACGCATGCGCAGTCGAGAGCTTACTTTGTTGACTTTCCGGTCGATCAAAAGCGCATATTATATAATTTGGTCTATGAACCTGCTAGAGGTGCACATATATTTTTTTCATCATTTATTTTTAGGGTTTTACTGCCCAGCAGAAGTTTTGACTGTTCCAAACCAATACGATTCAGTACATACATATCTAGGTCGAACCCACTCTCTCGTGGTGACGTCGCCTAACCGAAAACTGGCACTGGTCAGACTGGACTTGCTCATGCGCAGATATCGATTTCCGGCCCAAGTACTGCCCTTGTGAACGGGCTTCTAAATCGATTCATATGATTTGCCTTGGCTGAATCGCTTTAGATTTTGCCCGTGTGAACACGGCTTAAATGTCATTTACCCCGAGCGACTGACCGAAGCTAAACAGGGTACCGGCGCCACAGTGGCGCCACAAGTGAGAAACACCCGAATTATTATAATATGATACAAGGTTTACACACCAGGTGCCACCACCACGACTACCCTAGCGTCTCCGAGTGGTGGCGCAACTGTCGCGTAAACAAACCGAGTGAGAGAATCCTTGACGTCGATCGAAACTATAGCCCTACTATAGATAACAGCTTCACCCCATACATGCAGTCAAATACCCTATAATACTAAGACGGCTCACTCCCTATCTCTCCCATGGTAATGAATATTTTGCAGTGCCACCTTGTGGTGGTGGGTTTTATCAGCCCGGCTGCTGGTTGTGTTTCACATGTAAACACATACAATTATATTATACATGAGATAGGTAAGTATGAATACACATCAATATGAAATTGCTATGAACAAATACACATCATCATCAGCATCATCATCAGCATTGCCATCATCACACATCTTTCACATTCATATATACATTTATACATATAATATAGCACCTGTTTAACCAAGAGAACAGCCAGCGAACCAAGTGGTGGGTTTGATCAGTTTGATTACACAGTACAGGCTGAGTGAGCCGCCTTAGTATTATAGGGTCTTTGATGCGGTAAAGGGGTGAAAACTAACCCATTAGAAAAGCTGGCAAAGAATTTCCACATGCTGGGGAAATTAACTAAACGGATAAATTCCTAATTTAAGAAGCAAAATATATTCTTTATATATATCTTCATATTTACACGCTACTTTTGGGTTGAAAAATATAATAAACCATATCATTTAATAGACTTTAAAAGTGAAATCGGCAGCGTTCTATTGCTGCCATCTTGTCTTCTTGCATTCTCTCCCATTTCACCAACTCTGTGCCGATATGGGTAGGCATTTGATACTGGAGCCAGAGTTTCTACCTCCTGTTCCATACTAAAGCAGTTTTCGCCAGCTTTTATATAGGGCTTGTGTTCAGCCCTGTACTGCAAGTACGGAGTGAATCTTTTATCTAGGCCTATTATTGATTTTGCCGAATAGATATATAACAATTTATTAATGGATGTCGCCTAATTGTATATATGTCTATCCTGACTTCACCCGGCATGAGCAAAGTAGGTCATCCAGTTCAGTTGCAGTGAGGCTACAACTCTCCCCCCACATATCTGGTTATATAAACATAACAACTAAGCAGAGTTGTCCTTGGAGAGCATTTGTCGGAGTACGGTTCCCGTACCCACGAGGTACACCGGGGCACATTAACAAAGAAATATTATACACATTTTGGATTGGAAAAGACGAAAGGATGAACGACTCTGGATCGTAGAATGTGCAGTGCGTCAGGTGAGTGTAGAAACTGATATGGTGTGTGAACGGGGCATATATTGCATAGATTGGTAGTAACAGATTGTGTGCTTACAAAAGTTGAATTTATTTTTTAATTTAATTATATTTTTTTATTGACAAGGTATTTACTCTGTCCATAACATATAAGCTCCCGCGAGGGTGCTTGTTTTCAACGCTGGACAGCTGTGGTGCTGCTGTCTTGGTCTGGTCCCTCGCCCAGGAGTGTTTACCTGTTTCTGCTCAGGCCAGCCTTTTGCAATTTTGGGTGTTAGTACCCAATGTTATTTTTTGGGGTATTTTTCCAGAGTTTTGTCTAGTCTGAGATATGATACCTTAGCCTAATATGTACATCTACTTGAGTGTCATGTAGGCTTGCGGGAGAGGATCCTGTCCCATTTTGATTTGTTACAGCATCCTTTCACCCAAGCCATGTCCTTAGATAGCCCGACGCATTTTTAACAGTTAAGAAGAAAAAAATCAGGGTCGGGACATTTTTCAAGCACAGGCGGGGACGATCACCAACTAACCTTACCCTAAATAATAGCATTTATAAGCCCTACTGACACTGTAACTTTTATTAGTGTAAGCCTATTCGCTACTGCTATTAAAGTGCACTTGTCTGAGTACATAACTAATCATCGTGTAGGCCTATTCACATCCTGTGCCATTGAAAGTTTCATAGTGAAACGGAAACTTATAAGCTCGTCCTACATACTGACCAGTGCACTTCTTGAACTAATGGGAACTCGCCAACCTACCCGAGAGATGTGCAGTCTGTCGAAGTGGGCCGAGAGTTGAGTTATAGTTCTCTTCCGCACCACCCGGAGGCGCCACGTAACCCACATTCGCTTGATTAGGTTGATCTCATACTAGAATCAAAAGACAATCAATATAGCATTACATTTTCATATGTGAAATGTGAGTCGCTCAGTTTTCTTTGAGGATTTTCACAACGAGTAGCCTACACTAGTTGGAATGAAATCAAATTACTCCCATTATTATAGGGACACCATATGTTTTTTTGATAAGAATCACCCCCCACCCCCCAAAACCGCCAACAAATTTAGCAACTAACAAATTTAATACCGACCCACCCACGGGGAGGCTTAAGACTAACGCATGTAGATATATATACATATATACATGAACAATATATACATAAACTATACCCACACAGGATTTCGTCAAAATCCAGCAACCGGAAACGGAAATAGGCCTCTATGGGCGCTGCCATTTGTAAAATTGTATCTCTGATTAACAGAATAATCCAAATCCAGCAAACGGAAACGGAAATCGCTCGTCGAACTTCGTTCAGCAGCCAGCAGGGTGGACGACAGCTATTGGTTAATAATATATCAAAACAAATGCCCGCTGCCATAGAATTTGCCGATACATGCAGTTCAAAACTTAGAGTTTATTCAAAATTAAAAGAAATAAATAAGAATTTGGAATAAACATGGATGCACAAATGAAATATTAATAGTTTACTCCGCGGAAACGACGGCCGTATTCGGGTCACCCGAGTTGATAGAATTTCAAATCGAACACCGCGAGTTCGGTCCGCAGCAATCTGGGTGGACGACAGCTATTGGTTAATAATATATCAAAACAAATGCCCGCTGTCATAGAATTTGCCGATATGCGCAGTTCAAAACTTTGATTTTATTCAAAATTAAAAGAAATAAAGAACAATTTGACATAAACATGGATGCACAAATGAAATATTAATGGTTTATTCCGCGGAAAAAACGACCGTGACTCGGATCACCCGAGTTGCTAGAATCTCAAATCGAACACCGCGAGTGGAGTAAAGATCAGAAAATACTTTGCTGTAGTTATATTGGGGGTCGGTCCTAAGCATTGCTTATTCATATTAACAAGTAAAATCAACATACCATTTGTTGAGCAACTATCACTTCTGCTGTGTATCGCATCCAGCGGTGGCCATACTTTTCCCCCAGTGACGTAACATGCTTCTCTGACGTGAAAGGACGTTTCGAAGTCAGCCTAAGTTGTTTCTCAGATGTACCACCAGAGGTCACCTTAAGTTGTTTCCCAGATGTACCACCAGAGGTCACCTCAGGTTTGATTTGTTCCCTTCAAAGTCAAGTTGAAGGAAATGCGTGAGTCGGGGAGACCGTAGATAAATGATTCACCCCGTACTTACAGTACACGGGTGAACGACAACGTAGCATAAATACAGGTGAAAATAGCTTTGGTATGGAACAAGAAGTAGAATGCCTGTCTCCAGTATCAAATGGGTACTTATATCGGCACAGAGTTGGTGAAATGGGTGAGAATGCAAAAAGACCAGATGGCGGCCATAGAACGCCGTCGATTTCACCTTTAAATTCTATTAAACTATATGTTTTATTATATTATTCAACTCAAGGGTAGCAGTGAAATATGAAGACATATAACAAGAATAATTGTTGCTTCTTAGATTGTGAAATTAGGCTCTCATTTCATTTACCCGCTTTTTCGACAGCTTTTATATAGGGTTGGTATTCACCCGTGTACTCCGAGTACAGGGTGAATCCTTTATCTAGGGAGACCGAGGCTGAAAGTTACATGGGTTGGTTGTCACAACTCGTTTTTCACATAGTTTCTACAGAGTGACCCTGTTCTTGTGCGTTGTACTTGTGAATAATAGTATTTAGTCATCCCACAAAGGTCTTTAGGTCAACCGTGCTTCAGTCTTCCAGTCAGTCATTATTTCCACATTTTCCACTGTTGTGAGTAATCTTTGGAGTGTTTTGCATTTTCTAATGAGTATAAGTGCGTTGTGAATATCACCATAAGAATCATTTATGTTATACTGGATTGCATTAAGGTAGATATCTGTATTGAAGCTTGGTGCTCATTTGAATATATTTGACCTACTTTAGCGACTTATGTTTTTTGTGTTTTTTTTTTGGTCCATTAGTTGTTTAATCAGGGGAAATTTCAGTCATAGATGACTGGTCTTCCTCATTCCACTGCTGGTCGATAGGAAGCCCGAGCCTACACTTTTACCGACCCAAGGGATTTTTAACCTCCCACACCACATAGACATGGTATGAGATCAACCGGCCTTTAATGATGCTGTAAGTTAAACACAGCGGTGGAAATCCAAATTGGCAGAGCTGGGGGCACGCGGAATCGAACCGCCGACCCTCAGATTAGGAGTCTGACCTAGAAAAAAGTCAGACACTCTATTTGAAGTATATTCATGAATGGGGATGGTTGTCACAAGAGCAATGGGGCAGATTGTCCCATATGACAACCATCCCTGTTTAATCATACATGTGTATTATGGGGGAAGTACTGAACATAATGAGCCAAACTGAAGAATGAACAACCAAAAGGACGTGTGAACCTCTAACTTCGGAGATATGCAGAAGAAAAGGGTTGCTCCTGGTTCCTGAATCTGATTCAGATGATGAAGAGTGCTTCTGCCTAGTTTGTTTTGAGTTATTGTCCAAAAACGGGCATGAAGAAAAGTTGGTGTAATGTACAGAGTGCAAGGGATGTACCCATGAAGCTTGCGTGCCCTAGAATCGCTAGTACATATTCTATAATTGTGACTCTGAATAAAAGTGACAACCGACCCCTTGCATGGGATCAGTTGTCACATTTGGTTCACTAGTTTCGTTCACCATTTTGACATATAGATGTTGGTTTATATTTGTTCTATTAAAGACAAGCTTAAAGCTGCATAGTCCGATGAAATCATCAAATTTTCAAAACCAAAACAATTTGGTTCTACATATCTAGCTTAGATACCGATGCACTTATTATGCATTTGTCACCACACAGACAGGAATAGTGAGGCAATTGAATAGATCATGTTACTGCAGAATGCTATGGTGTCAGAGTTTTGGCATGTTTGCCCAAATTAATTTTGCATGGTTGCACTTCAAATATCTAAAAGGTTAGCCACTTAAAATAAAAGTTACTTCAAGCTAAAGTAAGGTACATTATAACAATCAACCTAATGTTTTTATCTCAGAAATTTTTTGAAACTCAAAACCATTGGATTATGCAACTTTAATACCAATGCTTGATTGTTATTGTTTGTCCCAGTAACATCTATATAATTGTTATTGAAACCAAGTTATCGAACCTGAAGTGAAAATTATGACAAACCATTCCACTGACTCCATAATTATTGTCTGGATTCTTGTTCGGGTAATAATTCGGACACGGATCCAGACAATAATCCAAATATTAAACCAGACAATATTCCAGACATTAAAGCCACATACGCGATTGAAATTTCCCCTGCTGAAGGTCTATCACACCTTTCTATTTCCACACTAGATATTACATTTCATTATGTTACTTCTTACTATATCAGCAATAAATTGAGACCAAATGTAATCAAATTGACCACCATTAAAAGAAAGTTATATCAATAGATGAAAGAACAGTCATTCTTGTGAAAACGAAACATATCCACATTTTTATTGAAATTCACGGGATGGCCGAATGAGTTAGAGCGTCCGTCTCCCGTGCTGGTAGATCGTGGGGTCGTGGGTTCGAGTCCCGGTCGAGTCAAACCAATGACTTTAAAATTGATACTTGTCGCTTCCTAGCCAGGCGCTCGGCATTATTAGGATAGGGCAAGGCTGGTGTGCTCAGTGTCAGGATAATGTGACTGAGTGGGATACCAGGTCATGGTGCCGGCGGCCTGGTTTCCCAGTGGGACAGCACTATAAAGTTGCCATGAGTGCGCACTGTCACAAGTCGGTACCCGTCCTGATATGACCTTAGATCTTGCTAGGACGTAAAACAACAACAAACAAACAAACTATTGAAATTCAACATGTAAATTGAATTAAATATAACAGTTTTTGACTAATGAGTATTAATTAAATTTGTAGTTTTGGGCTTTTTAATTTTCATAAAACTTTTTTGATGATATTATTAGTTTCTATTAAATTAATCTAAACGTTTGCCCCCAAACTATATCCAACGGATTTACTAATTCTCATAGTTATTTGAGACGCCACCAGGGATGGTTAGTTAAAGTGCTCTTATTTGACACCTGGGGCCGTATGCAGGTGTCGGTGTTACGGCTCCAAAACGCGTTTAGCGCAGGATTTCCCGGTTAGCGGCGGGATTTCCAGTTTAGCGAACAAAATTCCGTATGCAGGAAGCGGTGTTACGCTAACACCGCGCGTTTACCCTAAACCCGTTTCATAGCAGGTTTACAGTCGGTGTTAGCGTACGGTCCTACCCAAATCTATTCAATGCTGTCATATTTAACAGAATTACATACGCAATAAGTGAAATATGATTAAATTAACCCTAAATTCGAAGCAATATTAACGCTGCCGCCGTAACGGCGGAGATATTAATACTTATATTTTCGAATCGACGAACGTAAAGTAAACAAATCGCCGCCGTCGCGACCGCCGCGTCGACGTCGACATCCATACTGGCCGACGTCTACGCATTGGCGGCAATGTATTAGCGATTTGTTTACTTTACGCTCGTCGATTCGAAAATATAACCGTTAATATCGCCGCCGTTACGGCCGCAGCGTTAATATTGCTTCGAATTTACGGTTAATTTCATAAAATTTCACTTATTGCGTATCTAATTCTGTTAAATATGATAGCATTTAATATATTTAAGCCTAATATATGGGTAGAGACCCAGAGGGAATTCCCAAATCTATAAATAATTTCACGTTTAGCTAACACTGGCCGTTTAGGCGCTCCTGCATACCACTTGACATATTTCGCACGGTCGGTGTTAGCTATACGCGTTTAGCGGCTAACCTAAAACTCGCGTAACACCGTTTCCTGCATACGGCCCCTGGTGGGATGAAACTAATGATCTGTATCTGACGTAGGGGAGTGTCCACTTCCCACTGAAAAGCCCACATTTAGAGATTTGTCTCTTTCTTTCTTTTACTGCCTGCATTAATCATAACCTCACTTCCCTACTAACATATCACTTCACCATGGAAACGGCGCTCCATTAATAACATAAACATTACAGGGTAGGGCAATCAACAGCGTACCTGTAGGCAGTTGCCAGATTGAAAACTGACGATTGTGACAGCGTTCCAATGCGGTCGCCATTCTTTGTTGATGTCGATGTCGACCTGCTGTCACATTGGTTTTCCACAGCGTCATTCCTGTCACTGTCACTGTCACGTCCTTCCAGAGAGCTGCTGTCACGTTGAGTGACCGGTGACGTGTATTGCTTAACAGATAGGCCTAAATGTGATGCAATGTGACTTTTCAACAAGGGCGACTCTATAGTGCTGCTAATGTGGGTGTCGTGTTGCTTTACTGTCTGTGTGCTAATATCGTTGTGGGTTAGTGCCACTTTACTGACATTGCCATGTTTTCGAAAGGATGACTTGTTAGTATTCTTCAACGCAGTCGCAGTAACTTCTGCTTTTGTTGGCGAATTAGAACCATCGTTGTTCAGCTCCTCCACAGTTTCCGGTTGGTGTGTTGCACTGACAGTGACAGTATCACTGTCAACACACTGACAGCCAACTGTCTTTGTAATTTCTTCAATAGGTACTTTCGCTTTATCCTCCAGCCTTGTAGTGTCCGTTGAAGTGCTGGTGAACATGATGGACTTCCTCTGGTTCTTTTGTATTGCATCCATCTGAAATAGATGAGTGTACTATGCAGTGGATTGAAACTAATCTGCTAATAATATGTTTGACTTTGAATAAAAGTGCTGGGGAGAGCGTAGATAAAAGGTTCACCCCTACCCAGAGTTGGGGTGAAGGAAAACCTAACGTAAGTTCCAGCAAAATCTGCCGCAGTATGAAATCACATAAAGCAAGCTATGGAGTCACTGCATGGTTCCAGCATTCAATGTTATCTGTATTGGTGTAGAGTTGAGAAGTTGGAAGAGAATGAAAAAAAACCAACAAGATGACCACTGAAAACTCACAATTTGACTTTTAAAGTCAACTAATCTACATGATTTAATAAATTATTCACTTCGAAAGTAGCGGGCTACAAATTACAATTCACCCTATTCATGCGCAACCTAATTCGTCATCAGAACGAGGCTGAGTAAGCGCCGGTATTGGAAATGGCCATAAGACACTACTGTGTGCCGATGTGCATGAACTACTACATAAATTAAAGGAGTAAAATTTGAAGATATTAACTTTTGAAACTATCATAATCATTTTTGCTTACCTTTTTTCTATTTATTGGTCAATTTTCATGAAGATTGAGTGATGATCAGATGCATTTCAGTAGGCAATGTCAACAAAGTCACTCATCTTGGCTGCCAATCTTTTCTTAAATTCAAAATTACATAACTTTCTTAATATAGATATATTTAAAAATATATATTTTGACCCTTTTAAAGCTTTTATTAATTGGTAATCACTAAGACTAGTTGTTTACCTGGTTTGCACAGATAACTACGCTGACAATGCTGCATTACATGATACCACCATAACTATGCAGACTTGAAGTTGACAGTCACATTGTAGTTAAAGAATGGGAAAAATCACCATGCAGGGTCACCCAATCTTCGTGAAAATTGGGCAATAGATAGAAAACAGGGATGCAAAGATAAATATGATAGTTTCAAAAGTGAATACCCTCAAATTTGAGTGATTTCGAGAGGTTTTGGTTGACAAAAAAGTATTCACATGATTTTTCATACAGCAGCGCCTCACAGATGCGTAAGTGCCCTCGGTCTGGTTTCAACATGGCCACGGCGTGAATAGTGTCAATAGATGCGTATTTTAACCATATATTTGGCACATTAGATTGCAAATTCATATATTCTTATTTCCACAACCCAGCCATCCGACACTTTTTTAAATGGTTTGTTTAGCAGCCCTGCCACAGAAACAGCTGCTGTGGAAATAACTATGGTGAGCGCTGTAAAAGTCTTGTGAGATGACACAAATGGATAAGGAGTGATTAGCTAATAGAAAATGGAAACCCAAAACAGTCGCATGGCTTATCATTATTTAAATTAATATATATGAGATGTATAACGCATTATGCAAGTATAAATGCTAGGGGACATATACTTGTCACCATATTCCTCCATAGGTGCCTGTTAGTGTTAGAGTGCCCCCCCCCCCCCCCCCCCCCCCACACCAGCTGTCGGGTAATGTATAGGATGCCCCCCCCCCCCCCCCCCCCCCCCCCCTTCGCTGCACACACTGAACAAGTTTTATATATATATATATATATTATTTCTGTTTCTGCGCCTGTACTTGATCCCAATTTTGGCACTATTTCAAGATAGAGAACGGCTGTTACACAAGCATGCCCTGCTCGTAGCAGCAACTCTGCAGTAATTATGGATACGTTTACATAACAAGTTTTAAAACAAAATCAATCTATATTTGTGCTTCCTCTACCTTGTGGCATCACCAGATGCAGTGACCGAATTTGTACAGCACTGCCTTCCCATGCAGAACGCATGCGGGAATTCGAAACCAAGCCGAGTCAACCCAATAACTTACAAAATTGATACTTTTTGCTACCTAGCCTGGCACTCGGCATTAATAGGATAGGGAAAGGACTGTTTAGCTCAGTATCAGGATAATGTAACTGAGTGGGGTATCGGGTCATGGTGCCAGCAGCCTGGGATCCTAATGGGGCAACACTATAAAGTCACCATGAGTGCACACTGTCACAAGTCGGTACCCATCCTGATATGAACTCAGATGTTGCCAGGATGTAAAAAAAACCAACAAGCAAACAAACAAACCTTGTGGCGCCACCTAGTCCAACATGTCGACACCAGGTGTCGCGCCAAGCTGCTTCTTGTCGCACGTGACAGTTCCTCCAGGTGTCGCCGTCGGTCACAATAATCTTGCCACGACATAAAGGACTGCCCCTTCACGGCCCATGGAGGCTAAATGAGAACATTCATGACATATTAAATTTGCATGGTCCGATGAAACATTTTTTTGTTCAAAACCAAAACACTAACCTACATTTGATTCTATATATCTAACTTAGGTACTGGTGCATTAACTAATGCTTTGGTGCAGCATATACAGAATAATCAGTAAATTTATTACACCATCCCTTTGGACACCTACTTTGAGACAGCCATTAGGTAGAGAGGGCACTGCCCAATTAGGTCAATCTCGTGACCTCATTAATCTGGCCCTTATTCCAGTACCATATATGGTTTTAGTCAGGTTCCAGGACATATAGTAGAGGTTTGATGGCATCCCACCCAACCACCCATAGTTGGGTCAGTTGCTCACCCACTCCCTCCTCCCAACACACACACTGACACCAGCTTCTAGCCTCCCTCCCCTCCACACACACCTCCACACACCCATTCCTCACACCTACTCCTGCCCTCTACACACACTTGGCCAGTAGAAATTGATAAGGGACCAGACTACCTACATATTAGTAGGTCATTCCTCATCACGTGACCATTGCAAGATGTGAATCTAGACCACAACAACTGGACTTTTGGCAAGCTTGCCGAAATTATTTTAGGTTCTTTCAGCTCAAATTGCTCCAAAATTAGGCGTTTTTTAAAACAAAAGTGACTCCAGAATAATGCATAGTGGGCTAAAATGGTAAACCTGATATATTTATCTAAAAAATGAGGGAATAATTTGAATGCCATTGGACTATGCAACTTTAACATGTGACAGGCCGCGTCTGGTCGGTTCTCCTTGAACTGCAATACAACACAACACGGAGAGAAGATGAAAAGAAGAAATCCCAGGATTGGGAGTGATGTCATATGAAAATCGCCTGAGGCGACTTAGGCTACCAACATTATCATATCGTCGTCTCAGGGGAGATATGATAGAGACTTATAAAATTATTACTGGAGTCTATGACAGTGATGTCACAACAGGTTTGTTCAACCTCAGAACAAACAGTAACACCAGAGGCCAGCGGTATAAGATCTTCAACGAGAGGCCCAGACTTGAGGTCAGGAAACACTCATTTTTCTTTCGAGTGACAAACCCATGGAATAGCCTCCCAGACCAAGTGGTTGAAGCACCAACAGTGGAAGCATTTGAAAGAAGGCTGGATAGACTTAGGAGAGGACACCCACAATTATATGACTTCAGGGCACCGTCGACCTCCATATGTGTGCACACACAAAAAAGTTATTTTTTGCCATAACGAGCTGGCATTAGAGGGACAATAGGGCCTTAATCAGCCAGAAGAGGATCTGTAAGTTAATATGTTTCCAAGGTTTATTTCTATCCTCCACCCACCACGGCGTCACAGAATCAAATGTGAATATAACTTTAAGTTGCATAGTCCGATGGGTTTTGAATTTCTGTTACTTTCTGAGATAAACATATTAGGGTGATCGTTATAATCTACCCTACTTTCACTTGAAGTAACTTTTATTTTAAATAGCTAACTTTTGAGATATTTGAAGTGCAAACAAGCAAAATTACTTTTGCCAAGCACGCCAAAACTCTGACACCATAGGTTTCTGCAGTAATAGGTTCTATTGAATTGCCTCAGTATTCCCTTCTATGTGGTGACAAATGTTTAACAAGTGCACCAGTATTTAAGTTAGATATGTAGAATAAATAAAGATACTTGTTTTGGTTTTGAAAATGTGATGCTTCATCGGACTATGTAGCTTTAAACAACTGTCATGTTCCGCAATAAAAAACAACACATTGATGTGTACTACTTTACGAAAGAGTGAGAACCCTTTGTACTTCTATGAAAATATTGAACATTTTGGATACCCCTCTATAAGAAGATCAATCGTTAGTAACTATTATGTTACGTTGCCATGTTTGAATCTAATATGATAAAATGTAATTAGATTAAGAGAGGGGTTTAAAAAAGCAAGCCTTGCAACACTATTGGTCGCTCCCTATAGATGCTTTGTTATTAGTTACAGAGAACAGTGCATGCAGAGTGTGATGTAATATATATCCTTATACATACCTCTGTTTCCTGTTTACTGTGGCTACGACCACGCTGTGAGATCTGCGGTCGTCTGTAGTCTCCACTGCTTCTGGTTTCCAGCATGTTAAATGCATTGTGACTTAGCTTACAATGGTGGGAGTCCAGGTTCCTAGAAGAACTAAGCATCGCAATTAAAATCAACTTATGTACTTCCAAATAATAATTTCAGGGGAGCAGGACGTAGCTCAGGCAGTAGGGTGTCCACCTGTGAAGGTGTGGGTCATGCGATCGGTCCTGCTCAGTGGACACATTGGCAGTTTGGGCTATTTTCCCTTCCAACCAGTGGTCCACAACTGGTTCATCAAAGGCTGTGGTATCTCTATGATTGTTTTCTCACCTGTCTGTGGGAAAGTGCATATACAAGACCCTTTGCCTCTTATCAGAAATAGTAGCCGATGTGAAATATCTCGATTGTTTTCTCTCTTTTTGGTGAATGTTACTTATTCTCATAGAAAGATCATATATATCTATAACTTAAAGTGGCATAGTCCGATGGTTTTGAGTTTTTGTCATTTTTTTAGATAAATATTTTTAGGTTGATCATTATAATCTATCTTACTTTAGTTTGAAGAAACTTTTATTTTAAATGACCTTTGAGATATTTGAAGTGCAGACATGCCAAATTAATTTTGGCAAGCATGCCAAAACTGACACCATAGGCTTCTGCGGTAACAGGTTCCAGTAAATTGACTTGGTATTCCCTTCTGTGTGGCAACAAATGTTTAGTAAGTTCATCGGTATCTAAGTTAGATATGTAGAATCAAATCTAGGTCACTGCTTTGGTTTTGAAAATCTGATGCTTTCATCGGACTATGCAGCTTTTATATAGGATAGCATATAGCGATTGTGCCTATGTAGCATCATCTATGGTGATTTAATTGTATTTAATTGTAATTTGCTGTGCAATATGCTTTAATGCATTTAGGTGACAACAGTTAATGGTCAGGTATGAAATATATGATACCTTGTTCACCTCACCTTGAACCACCCTTGACATCAGTTGAATTACAGGTTGTCATGGTTATGGTGGAGTCAGTCCAGGAAGATGTCGAATGTCCATCTGCACATTCGGATTCAGTTAAACAATCTGCAATATGTAAAGAATTGAAGAAACTGACTTTAGCACTAGACATTTTTTATTCGCAATTTCCATACATAAACTAAGCTGTTTACAGTAGAAATTGTAGGAACCGTATAATTGGTAATGTTTGTCTCCCCATTGCCCCTTATAAAACAAATAATATGTAATACAAAATCATGAGCTCTAGAACTGATATACAGACAACCTACAGACTGCTCTTTAAGGAAACAAACACATGTTAGAAAAAGATATGATGAGATAAGGACATGTTTATCGGTAGACAAATTCTGTGGTTTAAATTGTAATAAGGGAGAAGCTAGTGAGTTTGGACGATGCAAGAGGGCGCCACTTGCAGCATCAGACATAATCAGTAATGACTGAATAGGAACTTATGTTACTGATATTCACATAAGTCTGATTATAACACATATTATATCTAAATTCTAATGCCAGATATTAGTTCCACCACTGACCGTCGAGTTCTGTGAGGGCGCTGCTGGAGGCAGTGAGTGTGCTGAATCCACTGTCTACAGTCGAAGATGGCGACTTCTGGAGACAGTTTATCTGGCACTCTTCAGAAGACCCAGAATGCAACTCTTCGCATATTAGAGTCGCTGGCAGTGAGAGGCCTCTGGACAGAAAATACAAGGCACAAATAATTTAATCTAAAGTTGCATAGCCCGTAAAAGCATCAAATACCAGCGTCCGTCTCCCGTGTTGGTAGATCGTGGGTTCAAACCCTGGTCGAGTCAAACCAATGACTTAAAAATTGATACTTGACGCTTCCTAGCCAGGTGCTCGGCATTATTAGGAGAGGGCAAGGAGTAGTGGAATGAGGAAGACCAATTGTCTGCGATTGAAATTTCCTCTGCTTAAACAACTAATGTACCAAAAAAAGAAGAATTTCAAAAGCAAAACACTTATTAGGCTTATCTAGATTTAAGCCTAAATATGAAACTTAACTACTGGGGCAGTTGTTAAGTATATGTTGTTATATAGAAGGCATACTATGTAAATTTAATAGAACCTGTTATCTGTTGAAGGTGATAGGATCAGTTTTGACAAGCATGCCAAAATTAATTCATCATGTTTACACTTCAGATTTCTCCAAAGTTAGTAATTTTAAATCATAGTTACTTCAAACTAAAGTACGGTAGATTATAACAATCAACTTATCTCAGAGAATGACAGAAACTTAAAACTATCGGACTATGCAACTTCAACAAAATCGTCTTATCGCTTTGAGTCATGCACCAGACAACCACACAGCACGAACAAGTGTCTAGGTAGCAACAAATATTTTTATATCACACACACAACTTTACTTATTCACCATTAAAGCTGCATAGTCTGATGAAGCATCACATTTTAAAAACCAAAGCAATTATCTACAATTGTTTCTACATGTCTAACCTTAGATACTGATATACCTTTGAAGCACTTGTTGCCACATAGAAGGGAATACTGAGGCAATTCAATAGAACCTGTTACTTCAGAAGCCTATGATGTCAGAATTTTGGCATGGTTGCCAAAATTAATTTGATTTGTTTGCACTTCAAATATCTCCAAACTTAGCCATTTAAAATAAAAGTTACTTCAAACTAAAGTAAAGAAGATCATCATCATCATCATCATCATCATCATCATCATGCTGTCAGTCACAATGTGACAAAGACTGCTCTCATTACTTAACCGCCGCTTTGTGCGGTTGTACATTTCATAAAAGCTGCTTGCAAAGTGTTGAAGTGCTGCTGGCTTTTGCAAGTTACTAGCGGCACTCTCTCAGGGAGCAAATAGAGGTCTCACACCGACAAGAACATGTCAAGACAGGCGCAAACTATTTGTCCCTGCAGTGGCTGGTCGGGAGATGTTGGGAGTTCCATTCATCACCACCCTTAATGCTGCCACGATAACATGGTTTTCTGTTAGGGTTTGCTCCCTTAGCCTTTGATTCTATCAAGAAACAGACCTTGTAACACAAGGCAGTGGTTTAGAACTTTGCAAGGGAGGGCCGTCAAACTCCCTGAGGTATTTTAGCACCTAAGGTATCCGAGGTACTGCATTACCCACATACCGCATAAAGAAGATTATAAGAATCAAATTAATATATTTATCTCAGAAAAATGACAGAAACTCAAAACCATCGGACTATGGAACTTTAACATGAGTGAATATGAAGTGAATATGAATCGGGAGTGGGCACTCTATCTGCTTGATTATCCCGTCCAGCCAACAGTCTGGGAGTAAGCTGTGTTATACATACCTGACACCCTTCCTACTGGTTGAGCCACACTTCACTGAATATGTTTGACTGCAGGTTGACGAGAGCTGGTTAACTCCGTTGGTAGGTGACAAATCTTGAACCTGCAACAAAGAATGGTTGGTTGGCTGTTGGAGTTTTATGTCCTGGCAACATCTATGGTCATATCAGAATGGGTACCGACTTGTCACAGTATGCACTCATGGGGACTTAATAGTGCTGCCCCACTGGGAACCCAGGCCACTGACCCCATGACCCGATTTCACACTCAGTCACATTATCCTTATTCTGAGATAACCAGTCCTTGCCATACCCTAGTAGTGCCGATCACCAGGCTAGGTAGTGAGAAGTATAAATTTGGTAAGTTGGTAGTTTGACTCGGTCAGGTTTTCTAACTCCCAATATTCCACACGGGAAGCATGCACTCTCACTGATTCAGCCACTATGTCCGGTTTGGCACAGTGGTACTGACACTATTTACCTATTGTCATGGGGGTGATGGAAATGGGAAATATTGTCTAGAGCGGGAATCGACCACCTAATCTCCCTGATGTCACCACTCTACCAATGCCTTCCTATGCAGCTCCTTGACTGAGAGGTCAGTGCAGACTACTACACTATTATGTTTGTTTGTTTGTTGTTTTACGTCCTAGCAACATCTAAGGTCATATCAGGACGGGTACCAACTTGTGACGGTGCGCATTCATGGCGACTTCATAGTGCTGCCCCATTGGGACACCAGGCCACCAGCACCATGACCTGATATCCCACTCAGTCACATTATCCTGACCCTGAGCCAACCAGTCCTTGCCCCATCCTAATAATGCTGAGCACCAGGCTAGGAAGTGACACGCATAAATTTGTAATTCATTGGTTTGACTCGACCAGGATTCGAACCCACAAACTCATGGGTTCGGATCTCCCGACCTCCCAAAACAGGAGACAGATGCTCTACTCATTCGGCCACCCCATCTTCTTTACACTATTATGACTGGATATTATTCTTACCTGTGAGTTAATTGCAATGTCATAATGGGGTGTGCTCATATACTGACGGTCTTCTCGTCTGTGTGTTTCTTTTTGTTGATGCTGTCTTTGGTGAAGTCTTTGCTTCCATCTACTCCACGACGCTTGTAAAAGCTGTGTTAAACCATAAATAAGTAATTAGAATGAAGATATATTGCAAAAGGGGCATTAAATAGAAGTCTCATTTTAATTGGAGTAAATTTGATTAAGTAAGGTTTATTTGAAACTATCATCAATCTTAGCACATAGAAATATAATTTTGATCATAGTAAAGGGGCTTAAAGCTGCATAGCATATGATTAAAGTTGCATAGTCTCATTAATTTGAGATCCTGCCATATCTCTTAAAGATAAATAATCCTTATAATCTGCTTTAGTTTAACTTGATGTAATTTTCACTTTAAAGGGTTCACTTAATTTTTATTTTTTTACAAAGCTATATTATGTGGCATTTTATGAACTTTAGCAGATAAATATTACAAAGTATGATATTATTTGACATGCCTATGAATTTTCAGTATTATACACTATGATAGTATTTGACATTTCCATGAATGTTAGCACATAAACATAAATTGTGATATTAAGAAGAATTTATCTGAAATTTCCCTCTTTAAAAACCCCCTCACAAAATGTGAAAACACACATGAGCACCCTATTAAAATTATATATGCCAGAATATTAACAACAACAAATAAGTCAACTTACAACTGCAGCTGACTTTGAGGAATTAGCTTTGCATAGGTTTCTGGCCGCCTTTTCTGCCTGAAGCCATGAACTGACTCGCTCCATCTGCAGTTTGCCAGCCTTGACAACTGACAAAAGGCCACTTCCGGTTCTGCCATCTGCTCCTTCTGACTTTCCTTCTGCTGTGTCTCTTGATGCCACAGCCATGCCGTTTACTCTTGTGCCCACCGGGCGCCTCGTTGCCTCATCTTGAACCAGTTCACCGGAAGTTCCACTCTGTGCAGGCCTGGTTAAGCTAACAAGGGCCTTTGTCTCCGCTGCAAACTGATCAAGGAGCTCATTGGCCAGTTTCAAGTGACCAATCAGAGTCTCGGTTCTAACTGACAACTGGTCAGGATCGGAAAGGTTGGTTCTGCTGGGGCTGGTGTCGACAAACAATAAACCAGATTTGTTTGCTTCAGTGCTCACTCTGTCAGGGTTAGACATCTCTTCACTTCCATTTGAAGTGGCAGTCAAAGGTCTTATGGGATTGTTGCAAGTGTTTGCAGAACTTGTTATTGACTTGGGGTCAATATTTAGATTAAATGTTAGTCTGCCTACTTCATGGTTTCCAATGTCCTGATTCAGTTGCCTACTAAACTCCAATCCCTTATCAGGTGATGTGAAAGGTAATAGTGATGGTTCTTTTCGCTCTTTCACAACAGCCGTAGATTCTCTTTTGAAATCACCATTAGCTTCGTGGTCAATCGAAGGCTCAATACGAAAGCAGTCATTTTGCGAAAGCCTAATTGAAGATGACGGAGGAATCTCAATATTTAAACTCGGTGTTGATTGCTTATCAGTAATCCATGTATTCTTCTTGGTGCTTACCGAAGAACTAATATCTATATGCTTATTATTCAACAAGTTCTTAGATGACCAAGAACCAATATCCTTAATGTTACTTACCTGACATGTGGCATCTGGCCAAGAGATTCCATCATTACCCATCCTATCCTGGCAAATACTATTGGACAATGGGAAATAGTCATTGTCAATACCCAAATGACTCCTTCCTTGAGCTGATACATTCACCGATACAATTGGCTTTTGGCCAGCATCTTGACATTGTTCATTTTTGCTTGGATGATGTATTCGATCATTGGAAGTCAAAGACTGGCATTGACCTTCAATGCGATGGTGACTTTGAGTAAAAGATGCTGTTTCCTGTTGGCTAATACGTATGTGTGTCTGCAGCTCTAAAGACCGTCTGAGCAACTGGGGAATGTCATCCTCTTGTTTTTCGCGATCAACTAACAGATGCAATTGATGGTTAGATCCAGCAAGCTGCTGGTCTGGGATAGTAGGCGGCTCTGAAAATAGCTTTCGCTGAGATAATTGCTTTGGCTTTTCGACTGTTCGCTCCATTGTCAAAGGTGTGATGAACCAATCATTGAGCTCTTTTGTCTGACTCAACTGTGATTCTGTATACGTAGGATTCCTACTAGAATACTGAGATTCTGTTTTGCAAGGATTCACAGATGCACGCCTTCCTTTTCCTTTGCACTGTTCGCATTCGCCATATTTTTGGTGGGAAAAACTTGGGGATAGCCGTTCCTGTTGCCTGGAAACCATGGGAGTATGTCTCAGATCAATAGACAATTGAACTCTGGGGATATTTGTCAATCCTGACAAATCTGTAACCCTGACTGTTGCTTCAATGTTCGCAATGTCTCTAGTGGATGTCTTCCCAGATTCATCCGGTGGAACCCTATCACTAATAAGGGGCACATCCATCTTGTTTGTATCAACATGTCCTATATCTAATTGACGGACACATTTAAAATTACTTTTCCTGCTTATATCCAAGGAACACTTCCTACATAAGATTTCAGTGTCGTTAGCCTTCTTCACTGATTGATCTGCTTTGCATATGGCGCCTCTTGGATTACAACCTACTTCCTGCAGTTTGGTGTCAAACTCCTTTTCTTGTGCAAAGTGAGTTGATGATGTATCGGCATAGGACCCTTGTCTAATCTCTGAGTTTGCCAATTCTGATGTTGATCGCGTTTCTGAGGATGTGGATGCATAAGATCCTTGTCCAATCTCTGAATTAATTGGCACTGATACTGACATTAGTGGTGTTCTTGATGATGCCTTTGTGTAAGGTCCTCGTCTGAGATCCATGTTCCTTGGTGACAATGCCGATGTCAACCTTGTTCCAGATGATGTGCTTGCATAACCTCCTTGTCCAAGCTCTGAGTTTGTTTGTGGTAATGTCGATACCAATCGTGTTCCTGAGGATGTGACGCGAATCGGCAAAGATGGCGGCATTGAAACTGACATGTGTGGTCTTCTTGATGTTGATGCATCAAGACCTTGTCCAATGTCTGAGTTGGTTGGTGCAAATGTTGATGCTTTCCGTGTTCCAGATAAAGTGACCACATCGAGTCCTTGTCCAATCTCTGTCGCTGTTGTCACTATTGGTGTCATCAGCAGCGTTCCTGATGACATCCCTGAATAGGCACAGTTTCCAATCATTGAACTTGGCGATGTCGATATGCCTTTTGGCATTCTTATATCAGAAGTATTCTGTGGCCATTGTTCACCATGTCTCCAATGTCTGCTGTCTTGTTCATTTCGATTGTTGCTACTAGTTTGCACCTTGGCACATTTAGAACAAACTGGACACATGACCTCCATGTTGCTCACGTGACTCCCTGTGATGAAGACTGACTTGCACTACATATCAATTAGAGAAGTGATGACTTTCATCTTACTTACAAGACTTATTCCCAATTGTTACAAATGCACACACAGAACCAGCTTTAAATCAACCAGTCCTTGCCCTATCCTAATAATGCCAAGCGCCTGGTGGGGAAATGACAAGTACCAATTTTTAAGTTATTGCTTTGACTCGACCAGGTCCCACGATGTACCAAAATGGGAGATGGACTTTACTCATTCGGCCATCCCCTCTGGTCTCCAGGCAAGAAAATCCACGAAACTGTGTCCACTCCTCACTGCCTCATTATCCATCCACGTTGCCTTCCATGTTCTCCAAACTATCAGGGCACATTTTTTTGTTATTTTGTTTAGTTTTTTTGCCCTGCTCTAGTCTTGTAAATCATTTCACTAATACAGATTATGAACCTGGGGGGGGGGGGGGATGGTGGGGGTAAGTCCTGCTGAAAATGTTCCCAATTGTTACAAATGCATACACAGAACCAGCTTTAAACCAATTGAACCAATTGCCCCCAATTGGGACCCGCATTAGCGTAATCTACTCTAGTCTTGTAAATCATTTCACTAAAACAGACCTTGGCTGTGAACATGGGGGGTGGGGGTGGCGCTGCTGAAAATGTTCCCCATGGGGTCCTGTAGCTCCTAAGGTTGGTCCTGCACACACATGGCCTGGTTGTTTGCTATGAAGGTAGATGGATTCAAAACTTCTTCAGTAGCACTGTCCAATATCACTAGCCTTATGGGCCGTAATCGATTAACACGACCCGGGCGACTCGGGTCACCCGAGTCGTCTGAATTTCAAATCGAACACCGCGAGTGGAGTCGACAAAAACACGTGCCGTGTGCAAAACGACCCGACGCCAGTAACCCACCTCTTGGCTGGGGTTTGCTAGGAACGATGACGTCACACCTGAGCTGGTACCTGTAGCTACCACTACAAGTCCTATTCGTTGTTTTAATGCTTTTTAAAAAATAACCCAGATTGTCAGCTTATACGATCCTAAAATACTTTAAATCCTATTTTGCTGTACTTATATTGGTTATTAAAACAAATAATTAGGTTTTAGATTAAGCCACCATTTTTTCCGCCCCGAGCGTGCAGAAGCTTATTCGGTTATTCGACCCGAGTCTGCAGGATGTGCGCATGCGCCAAAAAGTGGCTCGGGTGACCAGAGTCGATTAATCGATTACGCCCACAGTTACACCAAATCCCTGTCTACTCAAGACAGCCGCTGCTGCAGACAGGTAAAAGGGTATATCCACTTCCGGTACTAAATTCCATCTTTAAATAAACCGGACTGGTCCTACCAAAGTAACGGGCTCAGTTGGTCACTGCCTCCAGACAAGTTGGTTAGTTGGTTGTTGGACTTTTACATCCTGGCAACATCTAAGGTCATATGGAGATGGGTACCGACTTCTGACAGTGCACACTCATGGTGACTTTATAGTGCTGCCCCACTGAAAGACCAGGCCACCAGCTCCATGACCTGATATCCCACTCAGTCATATTATCTTGACACTGAGCCAACCAGTCCTTGGCCTATCCTAATAATGCAGAGCGCCTGGCTAGGAAGTGACAAGTACCAATTTTTAAGTCATTGCTTTGACTCGACCAGGTCCCACGATCTACCAAAATGGGAGATGGACGCTCAACTCATTCCACCATCCCGTCTGGTCTCCAGGCAAGAAAATCCATGAAACTGCGTCCACTCCTCACTGCCACATTATCCATCCACGTTGCCTTCCATGTTCTCCAAACAATAGATGCCCTGTGTTACGCATATCAGTGCATGCGCATGCATATATACATGCACAGCTCCAGTGTAGTGTGTGTCACATTGTGACAGCGGCATCTGGCGGCGTGTGGGTGTGGGGTGTGGGTGGGGGTGTGTGGGGTGGGGGCGGGGGTGGGTGGTTCAGTGTCACGTGCACTCCATCCCGGTGTCTGTGGACAAACTGACTGAGCTGCACATCAACTTTCACTCCCCGCACACCAGGGGGCGCCTCGCGATGCCGAACGCCGCCGCCAGGGTTGCGGTGAGGGGTTTGGGGGGGGGGGGGGGGCGTTGACGGCGGCGCCCGCCAGGGGGCGTCTCGGACCATCGACCCGAACCGGCGGAGAGGTTTGGGTATTGACCTAGTGAGGGCAGTGACCCGAAACGGCTGCAAGGGGTGCCGGTGTGTGGGTGTGGATGTGGGTGTGGGTGTGGGTGTGGGTGTGGGTGTAATCCTGGGCGTGGGTGTGTCGATGGTGTGTATGATTGGGTGTGTGTTGTGGGTGGGTGTGTCGACGGTGCATATGATTGGATGTGTGTCGTGGGTGGGTGTGTCGATGATGTGTATGATTGGGTGTGTCGCGTGTGTGTGTGTCGATGGTGTGTATGATTGGGTGGGTTGCGTGTGTATGTGTCAACGGTGTGTATGATTGGGTGCATGTCATGGGTGTGTGTGTGTTGATGGTGTCTATGATTGGGTATGTGTCATGGGTGTGTGTGTCGAGGGTCGAGGGTGTGTATGATTGTGTGTGTGTCATGGGTGTGTATGATTGGATGTGTGTTATGGGTGTGTGTGTCGAGAGGGTGTGTATGATTGGGTGTGTGTTGTGTGTGTATGTCGAGGGTGTATATGATTGTGTGTGTCATGGGTGTGTGTGTCGAGGGTGTGTATGATTGGGTGTGTGTCATGTGTGTGTATGTCGAGGGTGTATATGGTTGTGTGTGTGTCGCGGGTGTGTGTGTGTCATGGGTGTGTATGATTGGATGTGTGTTATGGGTGTGTGTGTCGAGGGTGTGTATGATTGGATGTGTCATGTGTGTATGTCGTGTGCGTGTCAAGGGTGTCTGTGATGTGTGTGTGGTGTGTGTGTGTCGAGGGTGTGTGTCGCGTGTGTGTCTGGAGGGTGAGTATGATTTAGTGTGAGTGTCAAGGGTGTGTATCGAGAGTGTGTATGCTTGTTTGTGTCGAGGGTGTGTGTTGTGAGTGTGAATGGCTATGTGTGTGCATTGTGGGTGTGTCGAGGGTGAGCATGTGTGAGTATGGGTGTGTATGGGTGTGGGTGAGATTGAATATGAGTGGGTGTGGGTTTGATGGGTATAGATGCGGGTGAGTTAAAGCAGCAGAGTCCAATGAAAACATCAAATTTTCAAAACCAAAACAATTATCTGGATTTGATTCTACACACCTAACTTAGATACTGGTGCACTTATTAAACATTTGTCACCACATAGAAGGGAATATTGAGGCCATTTAATATATTTTAAAAACCTGTTACTGCCAAAGCAAAGTGTTTGAGTTTTGGCATGCTTGCCAAAATTAATTTTGCATGGTTGCACTTCAAATATCTCTAAAGTTAGACATTTAAAATAAAAGTTACTTCAAGCTAAAGTAAGGTAGGTTATAATGATCAACCTAATATATTTATCTCAGATAATGACAGAAACTAAAAACCATCGTGGATAAGTGGTCATATCAAGACGGGTACCGACTTGTGACAGCGCATACTCATGGCGACTTTATATGCTGGTCCACTGGGAGACCAGGGCACCCACACCATGACCCAATTTCCCACTCAGTCACATTATCCTGACACTGAGCACACCAGTCCTTGCCCTATCCTAGTAATACCAAATGTCAGGCCAGATAGCGACAAGAATAAATTTAGTAAGTCAATAGTCATTGGTTTGACTCGGCCAGGATTCGGACACCATTTTCTTCCTTTCTTGTTATATTTAAGGACAGATCTAGAGAACATTGATTTTTATCATCGGCTATTGGACGTTAAACATATGGTCATTCTGACATATTTCTTTGGAGGAAATGTGTTACTGCCACATAGGCTACTCTTTCCGACAAGCAGCAAGGGGTCTTTTATATGCACTTTCCCACAGACAGGACAGCACGTACCACAGCCTTTGATGAACCAGTTGTGAACCATTGGCTGGAATAGAAAATAGCCCAAACTGCAAATGGGTGCACTGAGCAGGATTCGATCGGATGACCCACACCTTCACAGGTGGACACTCTACCGCCTGAGCTACATCCTGGTCCCTTGGATTCGGACTCCCAGCCTTCCACATAGGAAGCCTGCGCTCTTACCGATTAGGCCACCGCGTCCGGCATAACACGAAAGTGTCAGAATTAAAGTACATAACCCAGATGGAATCGCCATCTCAGAATAGCACACTATAAAACAACTCCCATCTCCCGATACAAACTGTGAACCATGCATTTTGACGGGCAATCATCTAAGGCAACCGTGTGTGTTAATTTTCACTTCACATTCATTGCTGGCATCGGCTATGAGTATAATTCCCCAATTATCGCCCCCCCCCCTTCCCTCTCCCAACCATTAACCTCCACCTCTCCACCCTCAGGCAGTTTCTGGGAACAAAGCTAATGGAGTCGCATTCACCGAACCCATAGGCCTAAACACAAAATCAATGATTTGTTTGTTTCGTATATATCCGTACGTGTCACATTTATATGGAAAGCTTGTTTTATTAAACGATGCCTCTAGAGCACATTGATTTTCATATGATCAGCTATTGGACGTCAAGCATATGGTCATTCTGACATATTTCTTTGGAGGAAACCAGCTACTGCCAAATGGGCTACTCTTTCCAATAAGCAGCAAGGGATTTTTTATATGCACTTTCCCACAGGCAGGAGAGCACACACCACAGGCTTTGATGAACGAGTTGTGGACCACTGGTTGGAATGGAAAATAGCCCAAACTGCAAACTGCAAATGGGTCCACTGAGCAGGATCGATAGGATGACTGACAGCTTCACAGGTGGACACGCTACCGCCTGAGCTACATCACACTCCCCACATTCATATGGAACGCACTGGGTGGAGTGGCTGAATTGCTAAGAGCGCTGGCTGACTTCCTGTGCAGGAGGTAACGTGTTGGAATCCCGGTTGAGTCAAACCAATGACTTACAAACTTTATGTTGGTTGGTTGTTGGAGTGTTACGTCCTGGCAACATCTAAGGTCATATCAGGATGGCTACCGACTTGTGACAGTTCACACTCATGGCGACTTTATCATATAGTGCTGCCCCACTGGGAGACCATGCCACCAGAACCATGACCTGACATCCCACTCAGTCACATTATCCCGACATTGACCCAACCAGTCCTTGCCCTATCCTAACGCCTGGCTACATAGAAGGGGACACAAAGTCAATTTAATAAAAACCTGTTACTGCTGAAGCCTATGGGATCCGAGTTTTGACAAGCACGTCAAAATTAATTTAGCATGCATACACTTCAAACATCTCTGAAGTTAGTAATTTTTAACGCGACGTTACTTCAAACTAAGATAAGATAGATTATAATAATCAACGTAATATATATTTATCGCAGAAAAATTACAGAAACTCAAAACCATCGGACTATGCAACTTTTACCCCATTGTCATACCCCTGTGAGAACCCCGCCTATCAGAGACTCCACATGATCGCTGCTGGATGACCTTTAGAATCCGCTTCCGCTTCACTGACCTTGGACGTCTCGATCAACGCGATCACGTGATAGCAGCACGTGATGATCCCACGTTACTAAACAGGAGCGCGTCCATCATTGATTTCTATCGATCTGTGCGTTTGAATGTGAAAAGGGTAATACAAAGGTGGCAAGAATTGAATTTCCCCTGAATTTACAACTGACTGAATGAGCTATGTGCAGTTTATTGATTGGTGTTTTCGATAATGTGGGTTTTGTTGGGTTTGAAATACCAGCGTCTGTTTAATCTTGGCGTTGTTAGTTCATGTTGTTGACCTTGAATCTATTTAAAGTCCGCAAGCATTTCACTTTCTACTCTTACTCTGTCCGTGGTCACCATAGAGCAAAGAGACATGGTCCTTTAGCTCAACTCTCCTCATTTCTCTGTCCTATACACTACCCGGTTTTTTTCTCACGGGCTTAATTCTCCCCCTGATCAATGAAGTTGTTTGCTTGGGTGGGGCCTTGTACCTTATTGTTTCTCTCGCTTCGGGGCCGCCCCAGCCAATGATTCATCGTTTTGAATGTTGCAAAGACATCCCAAGCTTCTACAACTGCCCCACCTGAAGATTAATTTTCAACCAAAGATTGGACCGATTTATCAGGGACTTTCTATTTTGCTGCAGTTTTGCAGCCGGTAACCATCGTAAGGTTACGAAACCCCCAAAAGCAAGATGGTTTTGAGTTTTTGTCATTTTCTGAGCTAATTACTGTACCATATTGTTATGGAACACTTGGGTTTCAGAATTTCATTGTGTTATGTGGTACAAATTGTGTATTCAACAGGTATTGTACACCTTATTCTATATACCTTTTGTGTAAATAACCCTGAATTGAAAAATGGCTGGAAGACCAGTGCCTCGGCACTGACAAAAGACTTATTCAGCAGAATAAACATATTTACCAAAAAAAAAAAAAAAAAAAAATATTTTGATCATTATAATCTATCTTACCTTAGTTTGAAGTCACTTTAAAAAAAAAAGATTTTGAGATAATAGTTATTTGAAGTGCAAACGTATCAAAACCCTTCTCTAAATTCTGACATATTGGGTTTCAGCAGTACCAGGTTCTATTAAACTGATTTCCCGTCCTGATATCATCTTAGATGTTGCCAGGACGTAAAACTCCAACAACCAACCATATTAAACTGATTTAGTATGGCATTCTGCGCAGCAGTATCGTCATCATCAATCTCTTCATCACGAGCGTTGTTGGCACACCACAGATGACTTTACAACCAGTTTTCTCCATTTTGTCATGTTCTCCGCTACCCTCGGGACTTGCCAAAAAGCTCTGCACCTGTCCATTCCCATGTGTTATCTTCCCACCTCTTCCTTTGTCCGCCTTGTTTTCTTCCCCCTTTCACTGTGCCTTGCAAGAAGGTTTGAGATCATGAGATCTTTGTGTGGTCCAATTGCTTGCTGGATCTTGGCACAAACTTCCTCGTTGGTAACATTCGTTTCCAAAATGTTATGCTTTCATCAGACTATGTTTGTTTGTTTGTTGTTTTACATCCTAGCAACATCTAAGGTCATATCAGGACGGGTAGTGACTTGTGACAGTGCGCACTCATGGTGACTTTATAGTGCTGTCCCACTGGGAAACCAGGCCACCGGCACCATGACCCGATATCCCACTCAGTCACATTATCCTGACATTGAGCCAACCAGTCCTTGCCCTATTCTAATAATGCCGAGCGCCTGGCTAGGAAGCGACAAGTATCAATTTTTAATTCATTGGTTTGACTCGACCAGGGTTCGACCCCACGACCCCACGATCTACCAGCATGGGAGACAGACGCTCTAACTCATTCGGCCATCCTGTCTGGTCCGATCAGACTATGCATCCTTACTGAATATCAATAGTGTTGAACCGTGTCTCTGTAAATAGCCTCATCTCCAGTACCCTCTCCCCCTTGCCCCCTCCCCCACACCCCAAATTTCTGTAAATAGCCTCATCTCCACTACCCTCTCCCCCTCCCCCCCCCCTCCCCCACACCCCAAATTTAGGTAAATAGCCTCATCCCCAATACCCTCTCCCCTCCCCCCCCCTCGCCCTCCACACCCATTTTGGTTAATGCTGATCCCATCCCTCTCCCCCTTTGCCCCCCTCCCCCACACCCCAAATTTAGGTAAATAGCCTCATCCCAACTACCTTCCCCCCCCTTTCCACCCGCCCCCACACCGCAAATTTCTGTAAATAGTCTCTCCTCCCCATACCCTCTCCCCCCTAAATTTCTGTAAATACCCTCTCCCCTCCCCCCCCCCTCCCCATCCCCACAGGTTGGATGAGGCTATTCACAGAAATTTCTCAGAAAAAAAAAATGGTTTGCTGGAGAGAAAGAAATCTCCCCTTGCTTTGCACACGTCATGCATCATTTACCAGGCAATTAAAGAGTCATGCATGGATGAGCAGGCATCACCTGCAGGTGTGAACACTGCACGCCCACCCTTACAGTCACACCTCAGTGCACACACCTGGTTCACACACATATCCACACTCTCTCTGCTTTAATGCTCCGGTTGCCTGATTTTAAAGTAGCATAGTCCGATGTTTTTGAATTCCTTTCATTTTTATGAGATAAATATATTAAATTGATAAATTGACCTACCTTATGGGCCTGTCACACTATGACGTACGGCGTAAGCGCGTGCTCAATGTTCGAAAATTTGCCAGTACGTCGGCATTCGTCAAACTTTTCAGCAGTGGGGGATAAAAATGGGCATTAACACAATGTGCACACGACGTACACACAACATACGTAGCATATGCAGAACATATCTCTGACCTATTGCTAGCATATAAGAGCATTCATGTGCCTCGCAAAACGTTCACAAAACGTTCGCAAAATGCTCGCATATGCTCACCGTACTCTGACCAACATTACATATGTTACTCCATCGCTAGAAGTACGCTGGAGATATGGCAGGCATATGTTTGAAGTACGTTAGGAGTACCTTATGCATCCGTTGGCAGTACAACTGTGGACTGTACGTGGACTGTACGCGGACTGCACGTTCCCACCAGCTGAACGTACAGCTAACGTGTCCCAACATACCCCGACCTACCCCTAATGTGCTCCTAACATACGCCAACATACACCTAGTGTACACATAGCATATGAGGAACGTATAAGCCATACATCGACATACATTGACAATTTTTGACATGCACAACAATTTGTTAGCGCCTCGACACACGCCGATGTAAGATGACTTATAACCCCGTATCCCGAGCGTACCCAATGTATGCCCAATGTATACATAACATATGACGCCGTACACCGACGTGTTGGTCGAAAATCACATACGTTGGCATACGCCGAGCCCATACGTCATAGTGTGACAGCCCCTTTACTTTAGTTTGAAGTACCTTTGATTTTAAATGGCTAACTTTCGACATATTTGATGTGCAAATGTGCATGATTAACTTTGGTAAGCACGCCAACACTCTGACACCAATAGCTGTATTCACACGGGCGAGTTAAAACGCCTCACGTAAAACCACTTGCCTAGTTCGCTTTACATTTGCCGTGTGAATGCACGGCTGAGGCATTTTAGGGCTGAATCGATTCATATAAATCGTTTAATGTAAAACGCTTACCAAGGTGGTCTACAGGAACCGATCTACGCTGAATCGTTTTATTTATGACATCACACGCATGCGCAGTCGAGGGAAACGTGACAGTCGAGACCTGAGTGTGTTGACTTTCCGATAAATTTGCTTTATGAACCTGCTAGCTGTGCACATATATTTTTTTCATGATTTATTTTTAGGGTTTCACTGCCCAGCAGAAGTTTTGACTGTTCCAAACCAATACGATTCAGTCCATACATATCTAGGTCGAACCCACACTCTCTCGGCCGACGTCGACAAACCCAAACTGGCGCTGGTTAGTCTGGACTTGCTCATGCGCAGATATCCACTTCCGCCTTAAACCGATTCAAAGCACTGCCCGTGTGAATGCGACACACTTTGAAACTCAGCCCGTGTGAATGCGCGCTAGATCGCTTGATATAAATCGCCTTCTGTAGATCGCCTTACATTTTGCCCGTGTGAATACAGCTATAGACTTATACACACACAGGTTCCATTAAATTGACTCAGTATTCCCTTCTATGTGGCAACACATGCTTAATAAGTGCATCAGTGCCTAAGTTAGATATGTAGAATCAAATCTGTTTGAGTGCTTTGGTTCTTAAAATTTGATGTTTCATCGGACTAATGCAGCTTTTTTCTTTTTTTTTTACTATATGTATTTTATTCAGCGAATAATGTTTTTTGTCAGCGCCAGAGCACTGGTCTTCCAGCCGTTCATTACAATTTGTTGGTACATAAATGACAATATCAGTTGCAATAATAACCACATGAAAAACCTGTTCGATAATAGAAGCATAATATAAATTGACTATTCGTTGTAATAGTAACTGCATACAATTCCAGTTCAACATATGTATTATGCACTTGGTGAGCATGCATCAATAAATGTACAAGATGATTCTAGAATTGTCTTTAAACACTTCTTTCTTACTTTGCTTTCTCTCTTCTTTTTAAAAAGATATAACATATCTCCAATACACATATATATATTATATTGTAAATATGCAAATCAGTGGATCCAATCACCAACACCAAATGTGAGAAACCTGCCCATTTCTTAATCCCATTGGGATCTGATGTCTGAGATTGCATTGGGGACTTACATCAGACAGGTTTTATGTCAATTTAAAGGAAAAGGTTAGGTAATAGGTTTTGAACGAAGGTGTAGTAGGGGTGGGGTAGGGGTGGGAAGGGGATCAGCGTGGAGAGCTGTGTAGTACATTTGAGAACATTTATATATATATGTATGTACAAGGGTCAGGGCAAGGATGGCCTTTAGAATACCTATAACCGTGTAGGGGTCTGGCATGCATGTTGTTTTTTCATTAAGTTTTTAAATTCAAGGAGACTTGTGGACACGCACTTCTCACACGAATATTTGTTATATTTTAACAAAAAATTCAATATCTGCCCAGTGTTGCCCTCTTGAACTGCCACCAATGACCGGATGTTGTGGCCGCCGGATCGGCAGAACGCAGGAGGCATGTGGTCATAGGATGTTGTTGTTGTTTGTTGTTTTAGATCCTAGAAACATCTACGGTCATATCAGGATGGGTAGCGACTTGTGACAGTGCACACTCATGGCAATTTCATAGTGCTGCCCCACTGGGAGAACAGGCTGCTGGCATCATCATCATCATCATCATGCTGTCGGTCGCGATGTGACAAAGACTGCTTTCATTACTTGACTGCCGCTCCCCATTTAGCTCTCTGCTGTGAGAGTGATGTCCATGAGTCGGTCTTAATGCCACTGGCAACATGACCTAATATCCCACACAGTCACATTATTCTGATACTGTGCAAACCACTCCTTGTCCTATCCTATTAATGCCGAGCAAGAGGCTAGGTAGTGACAAGTAGCAATTTTTATAAGTCATTGGTTTGACTCGGCTGGGATTCGAACTCCCGCCCGTCCCCATGGGAAGCTTGCGCTCTACCGATTAAGCAACCGAGTCCGGTGTGGCTATAGGTGAAACTTGAATTAAAAGAATAGCATCTACAGTGAAGGATAGGGCAGGGAGCGGCACCAACCCTCAACTTCCGGTGTGTAAGCTGAAGCTGTGACCTGGCGTGCTGGACCACACTTTCATGCCTTTCTGAGGGATCAGTGGATTGCGGAATACCCATATTTTGGTGGGAGCAGGTTCGTGATTAACTCTAAGCGGAAACTGATACGCAATCATTTACTCCTTCTGGTTTAAATGAAAAAGAAGCTCTCCCACCCGAACCCATCCCCCACTCACCCCCTCCTCCCCTATTTCAGTACCAACTGTCTCAGCTGTAGAGTTGGTTGATTGGTTGTTGGAGTTTTACATCCTGACAACATCTAAAGTCATATCAGGACGGGTACGACTTGTGACAGTGTGCACTCGTAGTGACTTTATATTGCTGCCCCATTGAGAAATCAGGTCGCTGGCACCATGACCCAATATTGCACTCAGGCACATTATCCTGACAGTGAGCTAACCAGTCCTTGCCCTATCCTATTAATGGCGAGCGCCAGGCTAGGAAGTGACTCTTATCAATTTTAAAGTCATGTTTTGACTCGACCGGAGACCGAACCCGCGGCCTTCCGCTAGTTAGGCCGACACTTCCGGTAGCAGCCATAGAGACGCCCACTCCAGGGGGCGCTGTAGACGTGTGGGTTACAAGGTACCTGAGTAAACAGAGCACTGTCTCGGTTTTACCACGAGAACATTTTAATAACAAATAGCCAAGGGTCGATTTTCAATACACTCTTCGCTCAATTATGCATGTCGGTACAGAGGTTCGACGTGCGCACTCAATTATGTAGGTCAATATGGAAATAGAGCAGTCGGGGAGCATGCGCAGATTGACTCACTAATGGGGGGAAAACAATTTTTTTTAAATATATATATATTTTTGAGTTATTAAAAACATTTTTTGTCTTAAAAAATCTAGGGCGAACATGTCACCATTTATGAGACATCTTGTTCGGGTTTTACGTCCTGGCAAGACCGACGGTCATATCAGGACAGCTACCGACTTGTGACAGTGTACACTCATGGCGACTTTATAGTGCTGCCCCACTGGGAGACCAGGCCACTTCCTGATTTTCTCCCTCAATCAGATTATCCTGACACTGAACTAACCAGTACTTGCGCTATGCTATTAATGCCGGGTGATAGATAAGGTAGTAGCAAGTATAAATTTTGTAAGTCGTTGGTTTGACTCGGCTGGGATTCGAACCCCCGACCTTCCGTATGGGAAGCCTGCGCTCTTAGCGATTCGGAAACTGCGTCCAGTGAAGGACAGGCGCGAAGGGTCGAAAGGACCAGGAATGTGAAGAGTAAAGTGAGGTGAGATCGGGTGAGGTGAGGTGGGGGTGTGGTGGGGCGAGGTGGGGTGCGGTGGGACTGGGCTGAAGTTAGGTGAGGTGTGGTGAGGTTGGGTGAAGTTAGGTGAGGTGTGCTAAGGGGGGTGGGGTGGGGTGAGGTGAGGTGGGGTGACCTTAGGTGAGGGGGAGCGGGGTGAGGTGTGGTGAGGTGAGCTGAAATGAGGTGAGGTAAGGTAAGTTGAGATTGGTGAGGTGAGGTGGGGTGAGGTGAGGTGGGTTGAGGTGAGGTGGAGCAAGTTGAGGTGGGGTGAGGTGGCGTGATGTGGGTGTGGGGGTGAGGTGAGGTGGGGTAAGTTAGGTGAGGTGGGTGGGTAGGGTGGGTTAGGTTGAGGTGGGGTGAGGTTGGGTGAAGTTAGGTGAGGAGTGCTAAGGGTGAGGTGAGGTGTTGTGAGGTGAGTGAGGTTGGGGTGAGCTGAGGTGAGGTGGAGCTTGGAGAGATGTGGTCAGTTGAGGTGGGGTGAGGTGAGGTGAGGTGGGGGTGAGGTGAGCTGGGGTGGGTTGAGGTGGAGCAGGGTGAGGTTGGGTGAGGTGGGGGTGAGGTGAGGTGGGGTGAAGTTAGGTGAGGTGGGGTGGGATGGGGTGGGTTAGGTGAGGTGGGGTGAGGTGAGGTGAAGTAAGATGAGGTGAGGTGGGGTGAGGTGAAGTAAAGTGAGGTGAGATGAAGTGAGCCTACAGAGTAAGAGCTAACTTGCCTCATGTATTGAAATCGTTTCCGATCAGAGTTCCGGATCGATTAACACGGATCAATGAATGCTACACTTGTCCCCGGTGACCTCCTGCTGGTTTCTCGGATTGATCCCGGTACCGGCTTGTAACCAGCGGGCGGGCCCTCAGTAGATGATCTCCACAGCTCGCAGTCTGCAGCTTATCTTGGCCTCCATGTCCCCCCCCCCCCCCCCCCCCCCACCGACCACTAACCCACACCCACACCCACTCCCAAAACAACACACCTACATACCCGCACCCACAGAGACACCCACACCCACCCACAGATATACCCACACCCACTCCCAAAACAACACACCTACATACCCACACCCACACCCACCCACACCCACTCCCAAAACAACACACCTACATACCCACACCCACAGAGACACCCACACCCACCCACAGATATACCCACACCCACTCCCAAAACAACACACCTACATACCCACACCCACAGAGACACCCACACCCACCCACAGATATACCCACACCCACTCCCAAAACAACACACCTACATACCCACACCCACAGAGACACCCACACCCACCCACAGATATACCCACACCCACTCCCAAAACAACACACCTAATACCCACACCCACAGAGACACCACCACCCATATACCACACCACTCCCAAAACAACACCACATACATACCCACACCCACAGAGACCACCCACACCCACCCACCCACTCCCAAAACAACACACCTACATACCCAACCACAGAGACACCCACACCCACCCACAGATATACCCACACCCACTCCCAAAACAACACACCTACATACCCACACCCACAGAGACACCCACATATATACCCACACCCACTCCCAAAGCAACACACCTACATACCCACACCCACCCACAGATATACCCACACCCACTCCCAAAACAACACACCTACATACCCACACCCACAGAGACACCCACATACACCCACCCACAGAGACACCCACACCCACATAGACACCATCCTAGACACACACCCACATAGACACCCACACCCACATACACCCACACATATAGCCATACCCACATAGACACCAACCTAGACACACACACATAGACACCCACATAGACCCACCCACACATATACCCACACCCACATAGACACCATCCTAGACACACACACATAGACACCCACACCCACATACACCAACCCACAGATATACTCATACCCACATAGACACCATCCTAGACACCCACATCCACATACACCCACCCACACATATACCCACACCCACATAGACACCAACCTAGACACCCACACACATAGACACCCACACCCATATCCACCAACCCCCACATATACCCACACCCACATAGACACCATCCTAGACACCCACACCCACATAGACAACCCCACACCCACACATTGACACCCACACCCGCATAGCCCCACCCACACATATACACATCCCACATGGACACCCACACCCACCCACATAGACACACACAGACACATTCCCACACCCACATAGACACACCCACATAGACACACACACCCATACTCACACCAACATACACTAATACCCACATAGACACCCACCCATCCATATACACCCGCCCACATCCACATAGACACCAACACACACACTCACACACACATAGACATCCCAGAAACACTCACGCACTTACACACCACCTCAGACTAATCAGGTGGGATTCGAACCCACGTCAAGTCAAACCAATGACTAACAAAACTGATACTTTTCGCTTCCTAGCCAGTCCATCGGCATTATTAGGATAGAGAAAGCAAGGACTGGTTGGCTCAGTGTCTGGATAATGTGACTGAGTGGGATATCAAGTCATGGGCGCTGGTGGCCTGGTCTCCCAGTGGGGTGGTGTTATAAAGTCGCCATGAGTGCACACTGTCACAAGTTGGTACCCGTCCTGATAATACCTTAGATGTTGCCAGGACCTAAAACTCCAACAACCAACCAACCAACCAAACTAATCAGGAAAACTATATCAGACTAATCTATTGATCAATCCTTTCACTTGAGCGACAACCGAAAACCTTTTGGGGCATAGCTTTCTCTCTTTCTCTCTCTCCCTCCCCCCCCCCTCTCACTCCGTCTGTTTCTGTCTCTCTATCACCCTACCTCCTCTCCCCTCTCTTCGTGCTCCCTCTTCCCCCTCTCTACCTCGTGCTCCCTCTACCCCTCCCCCCCTCTCTCTCACTCTCTACACCGTTAGCAAATTCTGTACATGTACATAGATTATACTTTAAAAATATATATATATATATGAGTCAGCCTCACGAAAACGGGCCAATCGGTGGTCAAGTGAAGATGTCGGCATCGCAATTCTTAAAAGTGTAGTGCATTTCTTTGTTTCATATTAAATTATCCTAGAAACAAATAAGGTTGTTGTATTTTCTCGACCTATACATTCAGTATAAATTTAAGGACTTTCTAACACCTCTGTCAATGCTAAACTATAATTATCCCGATCGACGCCGACATCCAATGATCGACGCCGACAACTTTAACAGATGTCGGCATCGCAATTCTTAAAGTCTCGTGCATTTCTTTGTTTTATATTAAATTATCCTAGAAACAAATAAGGTTGTTATATTTTCTCGACCTATACATTCAGTATAAATTTAAGGACTTTCCAACATCTCTCTCAATGGTAAACTATAATTATACCGATCGACGCCAACATCCATGCTCGACGCTGACAACTTCCACCAATTGGCCTCTTTTCGTGATCCTAACCCTCATATATATATATATACATATATATATAATATATATAAAATATACATATCATATATATAATATATATATAATGTATATATAATATATATATATATTCTCTATAAACATGCCGTACACAGATTATCTGTAATCGGGCACATATTTAAACATATTATCTGTATCTGTTTCGTCGGCCATCTGGGACCAGTGTACATGTTCCTCCGCGCTACTCTGCAGCGAGGATGCCAAGGCATTAAGTAGGGGTGTGTGGTGAGTGACTATGGTGGCGTGGGTGTGGTGGGGTGTATGGGTGTGGTGGGGGCTTAGGGATGTGTTGGGGGTGTAGGGATGTGGTGGGGGTTGACGGTGTGTGTTGTGGGGGTTGACGGTGTGTGTGGTGGTTTTTTTTAACAGTGTACCCCGTTCTCTCTATCTCCTAACCTACTTCTTTATCTCTTGACCTACTTCTCCCTACCTCCGTATCTCCCCTTTCTGTATCCGACTCACCCTCTCCCCTTTCTGTATCCGACTCAACCTCTCCCCTTTCTGTATCCGACTCACCCTCTCCCCTTTCTGTATCTGACTCACCCTCTCCCCTTTCTGTATCCGACTCACCCTCTCGCCTTTCTGTATCCGACTCACCCTCTCCCCTTTCTGTATCTGACTCACCCTCTCCCCTTTCTGTATCTGACTCACCCTCTCCCCTTTCTGTATCCGACTCACCCTCTGCCCTTTCTGTATCCGACTCACTCTCTCCCCTTTCTGTATCTGACTCACCCTCTCCCCTTTCTGTATCCGACTCACTCTCTCCCCTTTCTGTATCTGACTCACCCTCTCCCCTTTCTGTATCCGACTCACTCTCTCCCCTTTCTTATCGACTTTTCACCCTCTCCCCTTTCTGTATCTGACTCACCATCTCCCCTTTCTGTATCTGACTCACCCTCTCCCCTTTCTGTATCCGACTCACTCTCTCCCCTTTCTGTATCTGACTCACCCTCTCCCCTTTCTGTATCCGACTCACCCTCTCCCCTTTCTCCCTCCCTCCTTCCTCTCTATTTATATTTCCCCCCCCCCTCTGCCTCTTTCCGTACCCCTCTTTCTCGCCTCCCTCGCTCCCTTCCTTCCCTCTTCATCTCTCCCTCTTCTCCACTCTCCCTCCCTGCCTCTCTCCAGTCCTTTCTTTCCTCTCCCTCCTCTCCTCTCACCTGCCACTTTCTCCTCCTCTCCCTCTCTCCCCACCCTCTTCCACACTCTCTCCTTGCCTTCCTTCCTTTCTCCACACCCCCTCTTTCCCATCTCCCTTTCATCCCCTTCCCCCCTTGTCCTTGTCTCCCACCATTTCTTCTTCCCCCTCCCTCTCCCCTCACACCCATATCTCTTTCTTTCACTTTCTCTCTCTCTCTCTCTCTCTCTCTGTCACTCTCTCTGTCGCTCTCTCTTGCTCTCTCTTGCTCTCTCTCAAGCTCTCTCTGTCACTCTCTCTATCGCGCACTCTCTTTCTTGCTCTCTCTGTCGCTCTCTCTCTCTGTCGCTCTCTCTGTCGCTCTCTCTCTCTCTCTCTCTCTCTCTCTCCAAGTTGATATGGGTCTCAGGGTTCAGACCTTCCCTGCTTCCTCGAGAACCAGAGGAACAGCTAGGGGTGGTGGTGATTGGCGATCCCATAAAATGACTAAAAGTAAAATACTACCAAAACTGCGCCGTATGATTACTTCAGTACGTAGTCGGACGAGTGGACGGTAATATAGCGATATAGCGAATGGTAGACAGGAAGTGTCAACACTTATTTGTCTCTCTTTTTTTAGTTTTTTTTTTGGTACATTAGTTGTCCCAAGCAGGGGAAATCCCAGTCACAGATGACTGGTCTTCCCCTCTCCACTGCTGGTCGATAGAAAGCCCGAGCCTACACTTTTACCGACCCAAGGGATTTTTAACCTCCCACACCACATAGACATGGTATGAGAGCAACCGGCCTTTGATGGCGCTGTAAGTTATACACAGCAGTGGAAATCCAAATTGGCAGAGCTGGGGGCATGGGGAATCGAACCGCCGACCCTCAGATTAGGAGTCTGACCTAGAAAAAAGTCAGACAATCTAACCACTCCACCACAGAGAACACCATTGACTACAATATCAATCAATGATCTGTAGGACATCCAATCTGGGATTCCAAACATGGTTCTAGTACCGTGGGAAACTAACTGTATACTGGTTGGTATAACACTAACAGAGCACGCACTGATATGAGCTAACACACCTGTAGTGGCGCCACCCGGTGTCAAAAAGCGGAACTACTCGTATTATAGGCAGTGTCGTGGGGGGGGGGGGGTGATAAAAATGGGAAATATTTCGCCTAGAGCGAAAATCGAAACCACATCTATGGCATTCCGGACCAGTGTGCTAACCATTACAGCACCTAGGCTCCCTGATATCACCCCACTACCCAAACCTATTTGTCCATGTGGGTCCTTGCCTGAGAGCTCAGTCTGTACTACTGCAATATATACTGTTATGTGATGTATAAAAGTTATGCGAGTACAAAGGCGTGTAAGGGAAGATTCCCTATATTGGTCACCCATATGTTGTGTACTAGTTTACGGTGCCCCCCCCCCCTTTTCACGGTCGCCACCACCCCCCACCGCTACCAGTGCTGCAAAAACTGTAACTCACGCTCAACTAGACATTTGTTTGTTGTTGTTTTACATCCTAGCAACATCTAAGGTCATATCAGGATGGCTACCGACTGGTGACAGTGTGCACTTATGGCGACTTCATAGTGCTGCCCCACTGGGACACCAGGCCATCAGCATCATGCCCTGATATCCCACTCAGTCACTTTATCCAGACACTGAGCCAACCAGTCCTTGCCCGATCCTAATAATGCTGAGCGGCAGGCTAGGAAGTGACAAATATCAATTTTTAAGTCATTGGTTTGACTCGACCAGGATTCGAATTCACAAACCCAAGGGTTCGGATCTCCCGATCTCCGATCTCCGAAAACAGGAGACAGACGCTCTACTCATTTGGCCACCCCATCTGGTCCCCTCCTAAATGAGAAGGAGGCGCTCAACTCATTCGGTTATCCTGTCTGGTTATAGCTTTGTGACACTAATATACCATATAGTACGCAACATCCAAGGCAGTAGAAAAATACTTTATTTTCAGAAATTATGTAACAATTAAAACCTCTCATTCAAGGGTTGTTCAAACTTTCTTTTATACATGAATAAGAATTGATTCCAGGCTATATATAAACCATTTCTGTTTTGTATGCGTTTATGACATTATAATTTATTTATTAAATTATTAAAGCCGGATTAACAGTAATACCAGAGTATTGCATAGCAGTGTCATGGGGAGTGGTGGAAATGGGAAATATTGTGCCTAGAGTGGTACTCGAACCCACATCTCTTTGCATTCCGGGCCAGTGTGCTAACCATTACACCAACTAGGCTCCCTGATGTCACCACACTACCCATGCCTACCTGTTTATGCAGCTCCTTGCCTGAGAGGTCAGTGCAGACCACTACACTCATCCCCCTGGAATTGTAAGTCTTTTAATGCTTACAATTACATACATACAGGCAATGCACATACACATTCATACACAGGGTAGGTTCAACAACTATACAGCACATAGCTTGTAGAGGATCCTGGTCATAGCAACCAGTGTCATGGGGGTGATGAAAATGGGAAATATTGTGCTCAGAGCGGGATTCGAACCCACATATCTTTGCATTACGGGCCAGTGTGCTATCTATTACACCATTTAGGTTCCCTGATGTCACCACACTACCCACACCCACCTGTCTATGCGGCTCCTTGCCTGACAGGTCAGTAGTAATGACAAAAGACGATGGCATTTTGTCCTGAAGCAATTTCTGAATTTTCCTTCACTTGAACAAACTATAAATTGTGTTACTCATGCCAGTATCACATATTTCGTGCTATGTATATGATTATGTATATGTGCCTATATATACATGTTTATATATATATATATATATGTGTGTTTATATATAATGTTTATTCATATACATAACTATATATACATATTTATATTTTTATATTCATATATATATGTTTATATACACATGTTTATATATATGCATGTCTATATATACATGTTTATATACACACGTCTATATATATGTCTATATATACGTGTTTATATACATGTTCACATATACATGTTTATATATACATGTTTATATATACACGTCTATATATATGTCTATATATACATGTTTATATACATGTTCATATATACATGTTTATATATACATGTTTATATATGGGTTGTTCTCAGAAAAGGTGGTTCATAACTTTCATAAGTGTGACATGAAGCGTTAAAATTAAACTTTCTACAAAAGACCGCTAAATAACACAGGTTAAATACATTGTCCCTCCACAACATATTTTGAGGAAAAAAGGATAGTTGATGCACTCACTTTTTAACAAGACATCATGGAAGTAAGAGCTAGTGAGATATTATTGATTAATTCTTATGTACGGTCGTTTCAATGGACACCACGCTCAAATTATACACTTATAAATCTATTAAAATATGATTATATTAGCAATGTTAATAACAAAAATGTATGTGAGCACCTCTTAAGATTCCCTGCTGAGAATAGTGTGTAAAAATAGTTCGCAGAAAATGTTGTACCAGTGCAAAGCGATTTTGAAAGTTTCTCTTCAAAGTGGGCATGAACTGAAACGACCGTTACAGCAAGTTTAATGTCTCAATAATTTAATATAGATGAAGTTAGAAAGCATAATTTGTATCCTGTCTTTTTATGTTCAGAATGGGTTGCGCTGCACGCAATGCAACACATTCCACTTCCACTATGTACAGACCAAATGCGAGCACTCCAACGGCTGGAAGACCAGTGCCCCGGTGCTGACAAAATAAGTATTCAGATGAATAAAATATTTACCAAAAAAACCCAAAAAAAACTAATGTTACAATGATATTAGTAGTGTATTTATCCCAAAGTCAGCATTGGAGGGATGTAATTGCATTGTGCTTAACAGACTGTTCAGCATGTCACATATCGACCATGCTTTTGGCCCTTCATTTATGCCTAATTTGTCAGTATACAAAGAAGCACAACCACAGAAGTCAATGATTTTGTTTACGCTATCTCTTTATCATACCAACATGAAGACACAAATGTAAATGGGTCGATTTCATGAAAAAACAAGAATATTAAGAGCCTATAAACTGAGTAGCCCATCATGGACCACCTTTTCTGAGAACAACCCATATGCATGTTTATATACACATGTTTATCTATGCATGTCTATATATACATGAATATTTATATTTACCTGTTCATTTATTACATATTTATATATACATCATTTATATATGCAGTGTTCAGGCGCAAAAACCCGACAAATTTATGCCATCTGGACCAGAATGAAACCATGACTACCATATTTGAGCTGAAGCTGCCATCATTCTGATAATCAAATCCATTTGAATTTTTGCATAAGGTGCCACGCCCCCTATATAATGCCCTACTTAATATGAAATTGATAGATTTGAACTGAAAAGCACAATTCGCTTCACTCGGCAAAGAAAAAGAGAGGGAAAGGGTAACTTTGAAAGGTTTAATCAAGTAAATAACAATTCGGAACCTGAAGCAGGCTAATCAAGTGGGTGACTAGGGGCCCGTCAGTCCAAGTGCCGGCAGAGGCAGTGAATCAGGATCTGTAGGGAAGCATCACGTGTTCAGCTGGATGAGGTGAGAAGTCAATCAGCGCTAACCCCCCCACCCCCCCCCCACCCACCCCCACCCCCCCAGGAAGAGGGTGGGAGGGTGGGGAAGCGAAGTGAACAGGCAGAGTCACCGAGGTAGAGTGACTTGATAGAGGGAAACGGAAAGCGAGGAAGACAGAAATAGTGCAGCCTCGTTCGCAAATCATGCATGTTAGCCTCGCCAACATGCTCAACAATTTATTTATTTTACTGAAAAAAAACCTCAAATGGATTTGTCGTTTCTTGTGCCTGAACCCCATCATATGGATATTATATACACATGTTTATATATACATATTTATAAACACATGTTTACATACACATGTTCATCTATATACATGTTTACATATGCATATTATATATACACAAAAGTAGTCATGTGTATCTGATAACATACACATGGTTATATATTCATGTTTATGCATATGTATATATTTGAGCCTGTCTCAAAAGGTGGTAACTCTTTTGCTTTTGTCCATTGTAACGATTGACACAAAACAGCACAGAAACAATTACACTGAAAACACAGGGACATTTGCTTTAAATCAATATGTATTCTATTGGGATTATGAAACACCATGTAAAAAATAAATCAGTTTATCCTGAGCAAATGCATAACCTGATAGTATGTTGATCGTTACAATGGACAAAGTTTTGTCCCATATTGCTTCGCTCCTTTTGAGACAGTCTCATATACATGCTTATATACACATGTTTATATATGACATTACATCTGTGAAAAAAATGGCGGCAGCAAGGCCTTGTAGTAAACTGTTCCATGGGGCAGTTCCATGACACATTTTGGAGGTTCATAAAACACTAATTTAGCAGTTCGCAGACAGCTGGCTAAATATATATGATGCCTCAGCTGATATTATTTGAATATTAAATAATATTCATGTTATTCATGCAGTACTCAAATGTTGTCTGTAATTTATTTCGTGTGAAAGTAGGCAAAAATAAAAGTAAGGACAAAGTGTGCCTTTTCAGCTACTCTCAACCCACCATTTTTTCTGCCTTAAGCGCATTCATTTATGCAACCCGAGTTTGTGTGATCTGTGCATGTGCAAAAAATGGTTGGGATGATCCGAGGTGATTAATCGATGTCGGCCTCATAGCAGGAGAATTAATCGTTTCTCTAAATACAGTTTAAAAATATGTTTGGATAACATCTTTCCAATAACCGTTGTCACTGTATGTTTAGGTGCCATGTGACATGGATTACATACACCCTTATCACTTAGTTAGCATACTTTACTCTGAGCGTTATAGAGTTATGTACTTAATGCAGAGTTAATCATCAGGTCAGTATCCATAGCGAAACAAGGAACTGCAAGGTCAAATATATCTAAATAAAGGTTAGACACTCAGTGGCAGGACGAACCAGTCGGTTGTCAATTAAGATCGCGGGCCTGCCCCACTCTTATCCTTATTTTGGGGAGATATATCTCTATGTCGGCGTGACGTCACAACCCCGGAAACTAGCCCGCGAAGGGTAAAACACCGCAGTGATTTGTGCTGCAGCAATGCTATGTCTATGCAGAGCATTTATTTTTGCCAAATAAATTTAAAAGCTTTCATTGGATTGATTAAAAATATCTTAATGCGCGATTGAAGAGGAAGATCTGAAGTATTTAATTTAACCTAAGAGCAAATTTCTCTGAAAGTATTAAAAAAAGAGATAATAGTGAAAGTTGGGATATTCTGAGTGTCAGTGCCAGTGTTAGCCTTCAACAACTATTTTCGCAAAATAAATTCAAGGACTTCGAATTGGCTGATAAAAAAAAAGCTGAATGTGAAATTGTAGAGAAAGATCTGAACTATTTAATAGAACCAAAAGAAATTTGCTTTCAAAGCACCAAAAAGCACAAATTACTGTGATAGTTAGGGTAGTTTTAATGTTGTTTCTATGACTGGCATTTTTTTTACCCTTCGAGCGTTGTGAGCGCAAAAAGTGCCCGGATGTCCAACATCGAGAATTTCAGCAGATTACATGGCGCCACCTTCAGTGTTGACGTTTATAGCCCGCTCGGCTGTTGACCAATCAGGGCTGAGATTAGACTCTTACTGAATGATGCCGCGTGGCATGTGGACACTTTTATTTACAAACACTGAGGGGACAGTTACTATGGTCAATGACCTAGCAATCAGTAAGTCTTACCAGCTTATGGTATTGATGATTGTAAACAACCAAGAATTCACAGCCATTAGGAAACATAGTATTTCTTATCACGTAATCATTTGTATGTACTAAATTTTCATAAACACATGGTGATAACATAAAAATAAATAAATAGCAAATTCTAATGGGATTTTTCCACATACATTGGGTGGTAGAGCAGAGACCAATTGGGATGAAATGACAAGGGGAGTACCTGACCCTTGCAATGGGGTCTTTATATCTAAATATATATATACATTTATATAAAAATATATATATATATTTATATATAAATATATATATATATAATAGTTTTATACATAAATATATATCTACTAGTTTTATATATATTTATGTACGCATTTATACATATAAATATATACGTAATAGTTTTATATATAAATATATATCTAATATTTTATATATAAATATAAATATACATGTAAATATATATATACATTTTTATGTATATTTATATATAAAAATATATTTACATATATAAATTCCTATATATGAAGATATATTTACCTGTTCATATATATATATATATATATATATATATATATATATATATATATATATATATATATATATATATATGTTTTTGTGTGTGTGTTTATACATATTTATATTTATTCAGGGTGAATATGGATTATCAACTTTGGAGCTATTTATTTCAAGAAAATAAATTGCAAACCTTAGAATTGAACAAAAGTGCCCAACTCCAACGTGCACATAAATTGACACCATTTAAAAAAATTATAAATCATCGTGGATACTGGAACCTGACTAGTCACAAAGCCTGGTCACATACCAGGGTGATGATCCAGATACTGGAACCTGACTAGTCACAAAGCCTAGTCACAGACCAGGGTGCTGGTCCAGATACTGGAACCTGACTAGTCACAAAGCCTAGTCACAGACCAGGGTGCTGATCCAGATACTGGAACCTGCCTAGTCACAAAGCCTAGTCACAGACCAGGGTGCTGATACAGATACTGGAACCTGACTAGTCACAAAGCCTAGTCACAGCCCAGGATGCTGGTCCAGACAATCTTCGCCTTGTGGTAAAAGCCTGCCAGCCCACAGATTAACAACACAGTCCCACCTGAAGTGGCAGAGAACAAGCATACACACCCACTAACAAGGTCAGTGCAGATCACAGCACATCTATCACCAACTTGGAATCACTCTCAACAAAATGAGGCATATACATTAGGTTATGGCAATATAAATAATATACTCTTTGTCCTACATGCTGCGAAGGCTACTTCTTCTTTTTCTTGTGAGGTTTCGGTGAACCCGCTCGGCTTTTCCCTTTCCCTTTCCCTTTCCCTTTCTTGCCAGACTTTTTACCGCCTTTCTTTTTGTCCTTGGGCGGATCCGAAGGTAATCTCAGAAGCATGCCTGCAAAGGTGGTGGTGGGGGATTGCGCATGTTATTAATAGGTCAAATAACAACAATAAAATTGGTGATCGTCCTTTTGAAATTAAAATCAGGGCCGGCAAGCGGTTTTTAGTTTTTACGTATACATAATACATCGCCAGATGTGATGGTTGAATGAGTTGAGCATCTGCCTCCCATTCTGGTAGGTCATGTGATTTAAACTTCTGGGTTTGAACCCTGGCCGAGTCAAACCAATGACTTAAAAACTGATACGAAAGTTGAATTACTGCTAGCCCGACGCATTTACACACACAAAAATAATTTCTTTTAAAAATCAGGGGCAGGCGATTTTTCAGGCACTGGCGGGGACGATAACCAATTTTATTTATTTATTTGGCCTTAGTATGCGAAAATCACATGACAACAACACAAGCGATGCGACTGCTTTTTCAGTCACACGTCAACTGGGTAAATGGATATCATTCAAGTGCAGCGAATACTAGATAAAAGATTCACCCCATCCCAGCCTAAATCCGAGCAAAACACTACTTCTGTAGGTATTAATTGTGGCGGTGGTGGTTCCAGTGCACAATGTTAATCTATATTGGCGTAAAGTTGAGAAATTCTTAGAGAATGCAAAAAAAAAAAAAAACAAGATGGTGGCCACAGAAAGCTCTCTATTTAATTATAAAGTCTATTAATCTACATGATTTCATAAATTATTCACCCCAAAAGTAGCAGGCTATTAAAGTATTATAGATAAGAATTTGAACTACAGTCTAGTGTCTATAACAGACACCCATGGGACTGGAGCAAGATGCCATTATGGAGAGAGATCTGTTATAGGCAGAGACTGACTGACGGAATGGGTTGAAACCAATGTTTTTCTTTTATACTTTTATACTATACTTTTATACTTAGACTTGAGGTGGCAACCAGAGGTGGCGACATAGGCTCGGCAACCTCCAGAGGTGGCAACCAGAGGTGGCGACAGGAGAGATCGCAGCTATAGCACGTCGTTATTGACAGAGAATATTGATCAAATAGGTGAAAAAATGGCTCGTTGTTCGCAGGTCCGTTAGACACACAGGCAATGCTTTTAAATTAAACGGGTGCCATGACAGGACTAGCACTTTTTGCCGTTATTGACAGAGATTCGTTATTGACAGAGGTCGTTATTGACAGAGTAGACTGTATATAATTAGCACTTAAGATAGCAAATTCATGGGGTTATTGACATAACAATCTTTCCGTCACCTTTTCTATCCTCTCTTGGCGACAAGGCTGTGGGACTAAACTGTGCGAACATGTGAGTGATATTCATATAGACAGTCATCGATTCTTAAACAGGATTAATTTTCAAATGGCTTCAATATTACTCAAATACCTTAATGAAACATTCAAAATATACATGACTCTGCAGGATTTAATTAATTCCAAATTATTTAAGTCTATATGTATGTACAATAAGAATGAGTGAACTGCATACTTTTAATTGTAAATAGGAATCTGCCAGTAGAAATAATCTATCCCCCACATAGGCTGGAATACAAACATTGAAGCTATATAGAGAGAGATACAGAAACAGATAGACAGATTACACATTTTTCATCTGGTGTAAAACCTGCGTACTACTCGTATAATATATAGTATACTATATTTGATATATTATATATAGAAAACTGTATATACTATACTCTATTTAGTATACTATATATATAGTAGACACAGGTCGTTTCATGGTAAATGGAGCCAAAAATGAGGGTAAAAAATGGATATTGTGTATTTTCCTCATTTTTTCGTTGAGTAGCCAACTCTTGTCCAGATATATACTGGTAATGTGAAGGAAAAGATAGTTGAGGTTACCATTTTGTCAGAAAAACAAGAACTAATTGAATAGCCAGCCTCAAGTGTGAACTTACTAATCAACAAGTGTGGATTTATTAATCAAAAAAAGTATTTAAGATTTATTGCATGAAACAATTAATTTTTATGTTGTGATCCCCTAAGTATGGAAATGCACTGTAGAGAAATCTGTATAGGATGCTTATTTTCTTCACAATTTTGAGTTGTCATCTTAACAGAATAGAAGGGGTATACCAAAAATAATATGGGACTTCAATTTCAATTACAGCTTAGTAGGAAAATTGTATTACTAGTCATGCTACTGCAAAATATGCTTGCACATGCAACAGTACCAAGGGTTCTCTTGTTGAAGCTCTGGTATTCACAGAATAGTATATTCCCTGAGAAAACAATCAGGAAACAAGCAGGGGACACCACAGTAACGTCCAGAACCATTTTAATCACCATGGAATATTAGATATAACAAATACATATATGCATGAAAAATGAACATTTATTTCCTGTAAGAGTCTCCTTGTATTACTTCATTGACTAACAGGTGATATCCTATGCAAAATAAAGGCGCAGTAGGCTGTAGAAAAGTCCACATTCTCCATGTAACAAATTCAGGCCTTTGAAACACCATATTTTGGAATGAAAATGTTGGCTTTTTTTTTACTATGTCAAATTAGGCCGTATTTTTTCCATATCTATCTCCCCAAAGTGTAAGAATACCAATTCTATAAAGAAAATACCTCCTCTACTCTTTCCATACTTGTTTTTGACCATTACATACTGGAAAGTACATTGGCCCCATTTACCATGAAACGACCCACAGAGTATATTTTATCTATCTATCTATCTATCTATCTATCTATCTATCCATCTCTGTATCTCTCTCTATATAGAGAGAGACAAAGAAACAGATAGACAGATTACACATCTGTATATATATATATAGATATATAAAAATTCTCGGCCGTGAATGACGGTGTTGAGTATCCATAGTTAGGAAAGCTGGCGGTGGTGGCGCCAGTGGTCACATGGGAGGGGGGTACTCTGCACCAAATGATACAACGAATACCAGTAACAAATAGAATAGTAATAATAACCCCATTCCGCGCCTTTATACTCGCATAATATGTTTATACATCACACATATATAAATAAGCTGGTGAATAAGTACTCACTTCCATCGGGGATGGGCTTCATCCAACTCGGGTCAATGCCTTCCAAATCTGGTAATTCAAACTTCCTGGGTCCTTTCCGCTTTTCGCTGACACTTGGAGCTGACAGCGCCAGGCCACCTGAACACAGCGACACATAGAATTAAACACGGTAACAATTAGCACATTGCAAACACAACTTCTCAGCTGATCACTGAAGGAAAGGATCATAGAGGGTCATCAGGACTAGGATGCTGGTCAAATCTGGAGACATCCTGATATAGGCCAGGGTAGGACAGTCACTTTTTTTTCCCACGTGCCCAATCGGGCACGTGACTGAATTTTCTACTTTCCAGAGCGACAAAACTACTTGTCAAGGCCAAGTCAGCCAATTGCAACTGAAATCTGCCACAGAAGATCAGAAAAATTATGACTTGTCCGTTCAGGCAGGTCACCGAGAACTTCACCTGCTTTACACCGTGTCAGCAGCATAGGCCATATTCACGGCGAGAAATGTTTGTTCTTGTTCAAACCATCGTTTACATGTAAAAGCATACAATCAATTTTGTGTCAATGAACACTCATGAATTTTGTAAACTCACAATCATATAGTTTCTGGTCAAGCTAAATAAAAGGTGAGAAGGTGATGTCTTCATTGGTGGACTATGCAGCTTTAACATGCTGGTGACAATGCAGGTGGGGGATGGGGGTGGGGAGCATAGACTCCTTTACCCACTTCAAACTATAGCACTAGTGTGAATGACTGAGTAACTCAGCACTTTTCTGCGCTGAGCCTAGTTCCGATTAGAGCCGCCAGGAGTGACTGATCAGGTTCCGGTGTGTAGCAACAGGGGGTGTTGTTGGTTCGTTGTTGGGGTTTTACGTCCTGGCAACATCTATTGTCATATCAGGACGGGTACCGACTTGTGACAGCACGCACAGATGGCGACTTTATAGTGATGCCCCACTGGGAGACGAGGCTGCCAGCACCATGACCTGATATCTCACTCAGTTACATTATCTTGACACTGAGCCAACCAGGTGTTGCCCTGTCCTAATAATACCGAGCACCAGGCTAGGTAGCAACAAGTATCAATTTTTATGTTATTGGTTTGACTCGACTAGTGTTCGAACCTGAACCCGTTGGCTCGAATCCCATGATCTACCAAAATGGGACAGGGACGCTCAACACATTCGGCCTCATAGGCTTCAGCAGATTAATAGGGAAGAAAGGTCAGGAAGAGGAGGAGGAAGGTGAGGGCGGGGAGGGAAGGGAAGAAAAAGAGGGAGAAGGGAGGAGGAGAGGGGGGGGGGAAGGGGAGGGGAGGAGGGGGCGATGGCAAGGATGAGGAGTATGAGGGGGACGAAGGAATGAAGAGAGGAGGAAGGGGTAAGAGAGGAGGGGAAGTGGGTGGGATGAAGGAGGAGGAGAAGGGGAAGAATGAAGTAGGGGGGAGGAGGGAGGGAATGGGAGGTGGGAAGGAGGGGGTAAAAAGAGGGAAGTGCCAGTGGGAGGGAGGAGATGAGGGACAGGGGAGGGAGGATGAGAAGGGAATAGAGAGCAGGGAGGAGAGAGGAGGGGGAGGGGGAGGAAGGAGGGGAACAGGGCGGAGGGGCAAGAAAGTGGGTGGTTGGATGGAAGAGGGGTGAGGAGGGGAAGAGAGGAGGGAGGGCAAGGGGGGAGGGGGAGGGGGGAATGAAGAGGGAGGGAGGAGGAAAGAGGAGGAAAGGGGGGAAGTGGCGATGGGGAGGGGAGGGGCAGGGGGAGGGAGTAGGTAATGGGGATGGTAAATAGAGAGCAGGAGAGAAAATCGACTTACTATACCCTTCTATATAGCACGAAATGCTTAATAAGTGCACCAATATTTAAAGTTGCATAGTCCGATGGGTTTTGAGTTTCTGTCATTTTCTGAGATAAACATATTAGGGTGATCGTTATAACCTACCCTACTTTCACTTGAAGTAACTTATATTTTAAATAGCTGACTTTTGAGATATTTGAAGTGCAAACAAGCAAAATTAGTTTTAGAATGCTTGCCAAAACCCTGACACCATAGGTTTCTGCACCAATAGGTTTGATTAAATTGCCTCAGTATTCCCTTCTATGTGGTGACAAATGTTTAACAGGTACACCAGTATTTAAGTTAGATATGTAGAATCAAATTGAGATACATGTTTTGGTTTTGAAAATTTGATGGTTCATTGGACTATGCGGCTTTAAGTGGGATATATGTAGGTTCAAATCTAAATAAGTGTTCTGCCTTTGAAAATGTAATGCTTTTATCGGCTGTGCAACTTTTAAGCAGTGAGATCTACTTAGGTGTCTAGTTCTGTTTGCGGCCACTAGGGGTGTGGGGTGTGTGGTGTGTGACACAATGCTGGTTCCAGGCAAGCATTGTGCAGGCAGTCCAGTTACTCACGCAGCGCTCTATTCACACTATTCACGCGTGACCTGATTCGGCATCAGAACGAGTCTGAGTACGCATCGGTATTGGAAATGGCCATAAGACACTACTGTGTGCCGATGTGTATGAACTACTACAGAAATTAAAGGAGTAAAATTTGAAGATATTCACTTTTGAAAGTATCATATTCATTTTTGCATACCTTTTTTCTATGTATTGGTCAATTTTCATGAAGATTCAGTGATGATCAGATGCATTTCAGTAGGCAATGTCAACAAAGTCGCTCACCTTGGCTGCCAATCTTTTCTTAAATTCAAAATTGCATAACTTTCTTAATATATATATATATATATATATATATATTTAAACAGATTCTTTTGACCCTTTTAAAGCTATTAATTTGTAATTACTAAGACTAGTTGTTTAACTGTGTTACACAGATAACTACGCTGACAGTGCTGCATTACATGATACAACCATAACTATGCAGACTTGAAGTTGACAGTCACATTGTATTTAAAGAATGGGAAAATCACCATGCAAGGGTCACCCAATCTTGGTGAAAATTGGCCAATAGATAGAAAACACAATATAGATTAACTAAGGCGGGCAGCGATATAGCGAGCCGTCTGTGATTGATTGATTGATTGGTGGTTGTTTTATGTCGTGTCGGCAGCAAAGGCCATATTCATGGCAAGAAGTGTTCAACCTTTGTTCAGTCATAATATTATTCAACCGTCGCTTTTACACAGAATATAAAAGCTTACAATCAATTATGTGCCAAATGATACTTATCAAGATAAAAGCTCACAATAATAAAAATTGCGGTAAAGGAAAAGTAACTCTAAGGTAAAATTCAAAGGTACCAATTTTATAAATTATTTTAAATTATTTTAATAAGCTATATGAGGTGGTATGGTCCTGCTATCCTTAACAAGGCTAAAATTTCTTCTTGTTTTACATTGGTTAAAACAAAACCAAGCCATTACATTGTAAAATTGTTGGCGCAAGGCCATAAAATAAACACAGTTTAATCAAATGTGTTTGAGTGTCATCATCATCATCATGCTGTCGGTCTTAATGTCTTTCAGCTTCAGGTTTCTCTTGATGGTATCCTTGAACCAGACATTTTATGAAAGCTGCCTGCAAAAGTGTTGAAGTGCTGTTGATTTTGCAAGGTTACCAGTGGCACTCTCTCGGGGAGCAATTAGAGGTCTCACACGGCACGAACATGTCCAGACAGGTGCAAAACTATTTGTTCCTGCACTGGCTGGTCGGGAGATGTTGGGAGTTCCATACATCAACCGCCCTTGATGCTGCCACAGTGACATGGTTTTCTGTTTTCAGGTTTGCTCCCTTAGCCTTCAGTTCTGTCAAGAACCTGTACCACAAGGCAGTGGTTTACAACTCTGCAGGTCATGGGGCATCAAACTCCCTGAGGTATTACAATACCTGCATACCACTGATGCCCAATACACCTCTGTGTACCATGCTCCGTGGAACATCATGATAAACTGCTAGACTACCAGGTTATGTGTTATCAAATAGCATACCCACTACATGCAGTAGTAGTACCTGTCTTCACCGGACAACTCTGCATCAAAACCAATGCTGTTCTGACATAGCAGGTGTCCTGTCACCAGAGGAACAGTCAAATGGGACAACAACTCTTTGCACATGGAAAAAACTGTCCATTCATGGCATGGGCTTGCCGAACTAAGGGGTTGCTGAAGACAGGTAACACTGTAAATAGTGTGGGCTGGAAATTTATGTTAGGTAGTGTACTTTACTGGCTACTCTCTTTGAATGAATATTGATTTATAGATATGGTTAAAATTTGCTTTATTGATCAGGCAATAAGTCTGCACTAGTGGCGTATACCCTAAAATCATTTTGTGATATCATGTCAGGGAACAGATTATGTAGATCGCTAATCAATTTCCAAATTGTTGCTAATCAAAATTTTCAAAACAAAATGCTCCCTGTATGCATATGTTACTACAGGGAAATTTTGTTTGGTATCGTGTCGCGAATTGCAATACAAGTTATGTAGATCGCTATCAATTTCAAAATTAATTAGCTATTGTTGCTAATCAAAATTTCCAAAACAAAATGCTCCCTGCTCGTATTTAAAACATAAGTAATGCATATTTGATGAGACACCCAACCGAGACTGAGAAAATATCTATATGATTACACCAACCTAAGAATCCAAAGCTCTTCGTCTCATCAGCCATCCGTTTGAACAGCATGTCTTCAATCTTGGTCGCTAAGACGAACTCAACTGCCTGCATGTGCTTCTGGATCGTCTTCGGGTCTGGCGAGATGAGGTTCAGGCCAGTGGCGTCAGCGGCTCGCTTAAGAAATTTCTGCGCCAGGTGAAGGGCAGTCCGCACGGTAGTTGGCCATACAAGGAACCTCCTTTCGAGGGGCGTGAAGCTGTCCGTGTTGACGCCCTTGAACTTCAGCTGTGAATAGTCAAATGCGCGCAATGTGAACCCTTTCCAAAAGTCGAGGTAGTGCTTGATCTTCCGCTGGCCACGAACGTTGCCCTTCTTCAGCGACTTGTAGAAGTCCCCAGCGATGAGTGCAATGCCACGGATGCGTCCAGCGATGTCTAGGAAGCGGCGGATCTGGTTCGACTCATGGAGCATCCGCTCCCTCACCATGATGTCCGTGATGTCGCGCATCATCTTGAAGCTGGAGATGCGCGGCTCTTCGCGCTTCTTGAGTTTCATCTTGCCGCGGACCTTCTCAGCGCAGTCGAGGGCGTTCAGAAGATCCTCAAGCTCCCGGCTCTCGAAATAGTTATACTTGAACGTGGCGATGGCGACCTGGCGCACGATGAAGTCCATAAAGATGCGCCACTTGTCCGAGTCCTTGGCCCACTTGCGCTTCTCCTTGTCCGTGAGGTCATCCAGCGTTGCTGGGTCGAACAGCTCCTCGTCGCTACTGGACTCCTCATAGTCTTCGTCTGCCATCGAGATGTGGGACACCGACCTTACCTGGAAGACAGTGAGAACACTTTTTTAAATTGAAATATACCCCGGTGTGACTGACACTGGTCAAAATCCGGTGGAGGTGACGTTAGGTGAGCCGAAGGTGGTGCCACCAGTGCAGTGTTGGGTCTTATGGAGTATAACATAATATAATAATTCCCTTCCGCATCTTTATACTTACATAATACATTATGCGTCACATAATTTGAGTAACTTAATATTTTTTAATTAAAAAAATGTAATTGATTAATGTTGTTATTGTTGTCGTTACAAAAACCAACAAATGCAGTACTAATACCTGTCTACAAAGTAGAACACAGTGCTATAACTCTTCATAGGACAATTTTGCATTTAGACCAATGGTGTCCTGACATACACAGTGGGTGTCCTATTATCAAAAGGACAGTCAAACGAGGCAAAACATTTGGTACATTCACATAGCTGATCGCACATAGCTGAGGCTCACCAAATCACAGGTAATACTAGTCTTCGATAATATTTGGTGGTTATTGTCTTTGTGTGCATTAAGTGCCTGTCACACCTTACCGGATAGAGCACCGGACACAACCGGACAAATAATTTTCTAGTCCGGTGGTGTTCGGTATCAAAATGTACCGAAATGTGTCGAAATGGTGTGCTTTCGGGTCAAAGACCGCCGCACAAAACTGACGCTAAATGGACAAGGAACGTACATTAATGAATAGCCACCGGACGATAACTGGACAATAACCGGACGACAATCGAATGTCTAACGGACAGATCGAACATCAACCGGACTCCTACCGGACTGTTCATTGACACGCCGTAAACATATACTGACCGAATTTCCACAACACCATCAACAGACTATGCAGGAAACAAACCGGAGACGTAACGGATGAGCAACGGACATGAACCGGACAACACGGACTAAACGGACTTAAACCGGACACCAACCATACACGTCAGTCCGACGGTGTCCAGTACAAGTTTTGTGCATGTTCAAAACTTGACACCATACACACCGGATACCGTATATAAACCGGACATTGACATATTTCACCAGACAGTGTCCGGTTTCTATCCGGTTCCCCAATCTGGTAAGGTGTGACTGAGCCTTTAGTGTTGGTGTTGGTGTGTGTGTTAATCTGTGTTTCTACATGTGTAGACCCCCACTTCCTACCTATGTGTGTAGCGGGTTTATTTCCCCCTCAAGTTTGTATTTCTGTGTTCATGTTTGGTCAACATCAGGGATGAAAGATCTCCGCGAATTCGCGGATTTCTGCAATTATTTATATTTACCGATTAACGTTAAACAAAGTGCAAAGGAATAAGGATGTATATGACAACAATTCTTATATGACCTTAGATGTGGCTAGAACATAAAACTCAAACAGGAAAGGGTTAGGTATGGGCGATAATATAACCACAACAAGGATCGTTGAAACCTGACTTCCGGCATTTTCTCGCGATTCTCAGACAGTGCTAATCCTAGTGGTGGGTTGGTGGCGTGCCAGCAGCGCGTCGGCAGCGCGCCACCGGCGTGCCCGTAGCGCGTCGATGGCGCGCCGGCAGTGCGCCGGCGTCGTGCTAGTACCGTGTCAGCGCGTAAATACCCGCGAGCAACACGTCAGGATGCGCCGGCAGCGCGTCCACACCGCGCAGCCAACGAGTCCAGGTGCGACGGCAACACGTCCAACGCGGTGAGAAACGCTGGAGCAACACTTATGGCGCACCCACTACCCGTCGATGGGACGCTGCAGATGCGCCGACGGAACGGTCGCATTTTGGCGAAAAAAATGCCAACGTTAAGCGACGTTGCTGAACGGTCTGCCAGCGTTCCGCCAGCGCGCCCGCGACGGGTTTCGACGTGTTGCTAACGCATCCGCAACGTCCCCTCCAACCCGTCGGTGAGCGCCGGGGCGCGTCGAAAGTTTTGTGCAAGCACAAAACGATCGGCGCGAGCCAGCGGGCGCCGACGTGTTGGCCCACACGTTGCTATCAGTGTACGTGTACCGACGCACCGGTAACGCGCCGGTAACGGGCCGGACGTGTACCGACGTTTCGCCCAAAAAACCAACACGTTGGCACGCGTTGTCCAACGTTGGTCCAACACGTCGTAGTGTGACTGCCCCATAATGGACGAGGGCTGGGGGATCCGCGTTTTAGCGGAAATTCCCCGTTGGTGTAATAATCTCGGCTTGATTTCCGCGTTTTTTGTCGGATAGCACTTTCATCCCTGGTTCATAATGGCAATACACTGAATTGTGTGGTGGTACCAACATCATGGCAGTTTTCTCATTATATATGTACAAGGCTGCTGCTACCTATTATAAATAAACCATCCCGTTGAAACCTACTCATTCACCTTTTTGTTCTAAGGACCAAACGGGACAGGCGAATGATTTGAGCGTCCGTGTCCCGGTTTGGAAGAATTTTGGAAGATCGTAGGATTCGAACCTGCGGGTTCGAACCCTGGTCAAGTCAAACCAATGACTTAAAAATTGATACTTGTCGCTTCCTAGCCCGGCACTCGGCATTATTAGTATAGGGCAAGGACTGGTTGGTTCAGTGTCGGATAATGTGACTGAGTGGGATATCACGTCATGCTGGTGGTGGCCTGGTCTTCTAGTGGGGCAGCACTATAAATCACCATGAGTGCGAACTGTAGCAAGTCTGCAGGTACCCATCCTGATATGACCTTAGATGTTGCCAGGATGTAAAACTCCAACAACCAACCAATCTTGCTTCAAGAGCAGTTTATGAGATTCACTGCTTACTCCTTGCACCTGAGTCATGTCTACGCATAGAGTGAGTGAAGTCCCCGCTCCAAAATCTAAGTCAACAACTATGCACAGGCCTGGCGTTCGGCAAGTCTCAAAGGGCAGTGGAGAACAGGGAAAACTGGAGAGAACTGGTTGTTTATACTTACTTACTTATACGTACTCATACTTACTTATACTTAAGGGGCTGTCACATTAGGGTTTTTTGGGGGAGCGTATGGCGGCGTAGGCGCGTTACGTCATATACGTCGGCATACGCCGTCATAAAGAATATACTGCCAATGTATATGCATATATATATATTTTTTTTTTCTCCGAGCGAGTGGAGGCTAGGCCTCGCGCAGGAGGCGGAGCGGTGCATAGTGGTACCCCACCCCTCGCCCGGATGGGAGGGGGAGGGGGGGGGGTGCAGGACACTACATGCATTATTACATGCGATAAAGGATTTATCACTATTCATATATATATATATATATAAACGAACTTCCGAGCGTATGGAGTGTGCGGCCCACCCCACGCAGGGGGGTGGGGGGGGGGGGGGACCGTAGAGGATGCTGGGAGACGCCCCCCCCCCCCACCACCACCACCACAACAAGGGGGGGGGGGGGGCGCAATACACTGCAGCCCTTATTACACGCGATAAGTGGCTTATCACTATCCATATATATGTAGAATATAATTTATCATATATATATAAGGAGGCGGAGTTTCCCCCTTCTCTCTTTAATTAATTATTTCTTATTAATTTCTTATTTATTCTTCACTGTACATTCACCCCGGGCCACTCTTTTGCCCCGGGACTGCCATTTCATTGCCGCTTGGCTCATTCTCGCTTTGATTGCACTCGCAGCACCACTTATTTTTAGCTTTAGGTAGGGCTGTTATTTTGCCCGGCCAAGGGACCTTCAAGCAAAAATAAAAGAAGGTTCCCCACCACTACTCATTGTTCGCTCTCTCTTTCCTTTACCGTAGCCTAAAACTTATATATATATATATATATATATATATATATATATATATATATATATATCAATATGTATATACAGTCTACTCTGTCAATAACGGCCTCTGTCAATAACGAATCTGTCAATTACGGAAAAAAGTGCTTGTCTAGTCACGGCACCCCTTTAATTTAATAGCATTGCCTCTGTGTCTAACGGACAACTATCTTATGCGGACAACAAGCCAGTTTTTTTTCCACCTATTTGATCAATATTCCCTGTCAATAATGACATGCCTTATAATTATAATATAGTAGAAATGACTAATTGTAGAAATGACAAAATGTAGAAATGACAAATTGTAGAAGTGATTAATACTTATTTATTAATAGTAGAAATGACTAATTGTACGAATGACAAATTGTAGAAATGACTTTGTAAGGACCGTCCTAGTCAGTCAAGTATAAAAGAAAAACATTGGTTTCAACCCATGCAGTCAGTCAGTCTCTGCCTATAACGGATCTCTCTCAATAACAGCATCTTGCTCCAGTCCCATGGGTGTCCGTTACAGACAGAGTAGACTGTATATATTTACTTCCTTGAAGTCCACCTGTATATATATATGGACTTCAAGTTTCAAGGAAGTATATATAATATATATATATGGATAGTGATAAACCCCTTTATCGCGGGTAATACGCTCTATAGAGGCTCCTCCCCACCCCCTTTCATGGGGTGGGGGGTGAGGGTGCCCAGCATGCACAGAGCCCCCCCCCCCCCTCTCCTCTGGGGGGGGGGCCGCTTTCGCCACTCGGTCGGAAGCAATATATATATATATATATATATATACATTGGCAATATATTCGTTGTTGGGGTTATGACCACCTGTATATATATACATATATGCATGTGTGTATGTGTATACAGTAAAACCTCTCTAAGCGAACACCTTCACAGATGGACCACTCCTCTATATCGATCGCTTTATTTTGGTCCCAACAACACCATTGTAACCATATTCTAATTCCCTAAACCGACCAGCTCCTTAAATAGACCATTTAAAGTCGGTCCCGAGGTCGGTCGGTTTAGAGAGGTTTTACTGTATATTTATTATATATATATATATATATATATATATATATATATATATATATATATAAAACAGGATACATACACAAACTGTGACGGAGATGCACTTAAATTTGATGTAGCATTTGAAGTACAAACGGGCAAACAGAGTTTCCACAGCAGCTGTGATCTGTATACGTCTATAGGTATACGTCTATATATAATATATATACATTATATATGTATATACTGTCAATGTCTTTATATGCTTAGTGATACTAGTACGTGACCATCAATACCACGTTACTTGTATATTCTGGCACACCAAGGCGGTGGCAGAATCGGTAGAGCGCGGGCCTCGCGTGTGGAAGATTGGGAATTCGGTTCCCGGTCGAGTCAAACCAATGACTTATAAAATTGATACTTGTCACTTCCTAGCCTGGTACTCGGCATTAATCTAATATGATAGGGCAAGGATTGGTTAACTCAATGTCAGGATAATGTGACTGAGTGGGATATCGGGTCATGGTTCCAGCTTGGGGCAATACTATAAAGTCACCATGAGTGCACACTGTCACAGGTTGGTACCCATCCTGACATGATCTTAGATGTTGCCTTGGAGCGGGACGTAGCTCAGGAGGTAGAGTGTCCACCTGTGAAGGTGTCGGTCATCCTATCGATCTTGCCCAGTGAACACATTTGCAGTTTGGATTATTTTACATTCCAACCAGTGGTCCAGAACTGGTTCATCAAAGGCTGTGGTATGTACTGTCATGTCTGTGGGAAAGTGCATATAAAAGACCCCTCGCTGCTTATCGGAAAAAGTAGCCTATGTGGCAGCAGCGGGTTTCCTCCAAAGAAATATGTCAGAATGACCATAAGTTTGACGTCCAATAGCCGATGATACGAAAATCAATGTGCTCTAGAGGTATCGTTAAATAAAACAAGCTTTACATGAGATGTTACCAGGACGTAAAACTCCAACAACCAAGCAACCATCAATGTGTTTATATTTTTAATGGTACTAGTACGTGACCATCAGTACCACGTGACTTGTATATTCTGGCGCGGTGCAGCTGTAGTGTGTAGCATAACGGTTAACTCCCATCATACATATAACAATGTTGGCAACTGTTGTAAACCGGGTCATACTGAGAACCTACAGTTTGCCCAGAATTTTCACCGGTAGGCGTAAAGGTATGCATACACCCACCAATCAGACTGGTTAGCGCAGTGTCAGGATAATGTGACTGAGTGGGATATCGGATCATGGTGCCGGCAGCCTGGTCTCTCAATGAAACAGCACTTGCTTTAAATTAATCTTTTGAGTGATTGTTTGTTTATTCTGCTCATAATGTTTTTTTTTTGTAAATGCACTTGTTTTCGCCCCTGTGCATTATTATAACTAGTACTAGTAGTCATAATCCAAACGACCAGGGGCCAAATGTAAGAGTCCGGGTTAAGGCTCGTAACCCACTCGTCGTGCGGATTTCCCGGGTTAGCGGCCAAAGTGTCAATGTATGTGGATGGGTTAGGCAAACTCCTCGAGGGTTAACGTCGTCTTCACTAACTCCAACTTGAGCCTGGGATAACGTGCAGGTTAGGGACCGATTCGGGCCAAATCTATTCAAAGCGACCATATTTAACAGAATTACATACTCAAATCGTGAAATTTCATTAAATTAACCTTAAATTCGAAGCGTTAATAAGGCTACCGCCGCATTGGCGGCGATAGTAATCGCCGAACGTAATGTAAACAAATCGCCGCTGCATCGACGTCGCGTTCCATACTGGCGGCGGCGGCGATTTGTTTACTTTACGTTCGTCGATTCGAAAATATAACTAGTAATATCGCCGCCAATGCGGCGGTAGCCTTAATAACGCTTCGAATTTCGGGTTAATTTAATGAAATTTCACGATTTGAGTATGTAATTCTGTTAAATATGGTCGCATTTAATATATTTGAGCCTAATATATGGCTACAAAGGCAGAGGGATTTCCCAAATCTATAAATAACTGAAACGTTAGCTAACCCGCGCGCGCTTTGGACTAATACATCCCCCGTGACACATATATTAACGCCGACAATAGATACCCCGCCGGCCGCCCTTAACTCCGCAGCCGATAAATTTTGGCTCATACATTTAGCCCCAGACGGGATGGCCGAATGAGTTAGAGCGTCTGTCTCCCGTGTTGGTAGATCATGGGGTCGTGGGTTAGAACCATGGTCGAGTCAAAGCAATGACTTAAAAATTGATACTTGTCGCTTCCTAGCCTGGCGCTCGGCATTATTAGGATAGGACAAGGACTGGTTGGCTCAGTGTCAGGATAATCTGACTGAGTGAGATATCAGGTCATGGTGCTGGCGGCCTGGTCTTCCAGTGGGGCAGTACTATAAAGTCACCATTAGTGTGCACTGTCACAAGTTGGTACCTGTCCTGATATGACCTTAGATGTTGCTAGGACGTAAAACAACAACAAACAAACAAACATAATCCAAACGGATTGATTTCCTTTTCCATTTTTTGTTTGGCTTTCGATTATATTTCTGCACATAGTTCACATAATTTTGTAATACTCTGTAGGCATACCAATGAAATTAGTGTTTTAAACTAATGTTAATTGTTTATTTATTACTTGTCTTCTGTGTTTTGACACAAATCATATTGTACTTGTGCCTTCTGTGTAGCAAGCCCCATATTACGGACTATTTTACCGGAGGCAGTAAGAAGTATGAAAAAGCATCATCCCTTGAAAATGTTTAATCTGTTCCAAAGATTGATCTGTTTAATTATGGTGGGCCCCCCCCCCCCTGCTAAATGAAATTGCCACACCCATCAGTTAAATTGTGTTTTCTCTAAAAAATATAATCCAGGTTGTTAACCGGGCACCTGGTCGTCGAATCGGAAAAGCGCAGGCTTCGCGTGTGGGAGTTTAGTTCCCGGTCGAGTCAAACCAATGACATATAAAATTGATACTTGTCGCTTCCTAGCCTGGCGCTCGGCATTAATAGGATAGGGCAAGGACTGGTTTAGCTCAGTGTCAGGATAATGTGACTGAGTGGGATATCGGGCCATGGTGCTGACAGCCTGGTCTCCCAGTGGGGCAGCACTATAAAGTCACCATGAGTGCGCACTGTCACAAGTCGGTATCTCTCCTGATATGACCTTAGATGTTGCTAGGATGTAAAACTCCAACAACCAACCAATCCAAGTTGCAAATCATGGATTCTGTGGTTTTATTGTATAGCTCCCTCTGATATGGTGCTGTCACATTACGACGCATCGCACAAACGTACGTCGATGTATGTGATTTTTTGCCGCTATGTCGGGATACATCGTTATGTGTTACGCGTGCATTAGGCGCTAGTTGGTATACGTCAATATTCGTCGACGTTCGACGAGATACAACATCTTTTGTGCATGCACAAAACTTTCGACGCACGACAATGTTCGACAACATGTGGATTTTAAATCCACCGTACGTTATGTATGTGTTAGGCGTACGTCGATGTATGTTAGACATATGTTAGTCAAACGTTGTTCCCTACGTTGCACCTCGTTGACCTACTTTAAAGTCAGTGGGAACGTACAGTCCGTGTACTGACACCGTATGGATAACATACACCTAATGTATGCTTCTCGACGTAAAAAAGTGATTTCATGTGTTGCCGGCGCGTTGGCGAGATGCGTCATAATGTGACAGGGCCAATACATGATTATTATTATTAAATATTATTATTATTAGCACTATAAATTCGTCGCCATTTAAAGTCAGTGCTCCTCCTGATATTATATATATATATATATATATATATATATATATATATTTCTGTATGGCGGTTTATTTACCCTGTCCATAACGAGTAAGTCACATCGCGGATTGTTTTCATCGCTGATCAGCAACAGTCTCAATTTGGTAGTAAGTAGCATTGTGATCTTAGCTGTTAATAGTTATGTTAGTTATTTTTTGGTGGCACATTTGCAACAATTTGCTATATACCTACCCCCTGTGCTAGTGTTAGTCGGGATAGGGATATGACCATACATGTTACTAGGACATAAAACCCCACCAACTAACAAACCAACCCATCCACTATCATCGTCCGGTTTGCTCAGAATTCACCCGTACATTATTACATGGTTTGTTTGTTTGTAGTTTTACATCCTAGCAACATCTTTGGTCATATCAGGACGGGTACCGACTTGTGACAGTACACACTCATGGCGACTTCATAGTGCTGCCCCACTGGAAGACTAGGCCACCAGCACCATGACCTGATATCCTACTCAGTCACATTATCCTGACACTAAGCTAACCAGTCCTTGCTCTATCCTAATAATGCTGAGCGCCAGGCTTGGTAGCAACAAGTATAAATTTTTAAGTCATTGGTTTGACTAGACCAGGTTTCGACCCCACGACCCCACGATATACCAACACGGGAGATGGACGCTCTAATGCCAGGTACACACCTACCGTTTATCCACACCCACCTACCGTTTACGATCTAAAACTGCCTGTTTCGCGCACAAAAATCGCTAGGTGTGCGCTCCCCGTGCACACCTAGCGATTGCGATTCGCGACTAAAAACTCAGTTTTAGGGCCAAAACGGGCCGATTACGATTGCGATTCGCGATTCGAAAAATGAATCGGCTCGTTTTCAGTTTTAAGCGCGTCGGGTCGAGTCGCGAGTTTTAGTACGCGAATCGTATACGGTAGGTGTGTACTTGGCATAACTCATTCGGCCATCCCATCTGGTTTTATTACAGGGTGACACTGTGTAAGTGTGTTGTATGAAGGAGCCAATGTTACTTTTACATTTTGCACAAAAGCCTCGTTTTCCATCGACAAGGAATGACAGACTACTTCTGATTATTCACTTCTCACGTTGTTGTTGTTGTTAGTTTCATGGCGGTTCCGTAATGGACCTACCTGCCTGCAGTGGTGTTGCTGGGACAGCTTGGATCCTTAACCTGAGTGGTTAAAGTCCGTGTACACCCCTCAATGTGTGGAGGCCTATGTGTAGATATGTCAGACCACCACCACCACCACCACCACCACCACAATGCAAAGCAAAGCAGAGTTCTGGCCCTGTCACATTACGATGCATCTCGCCAGCGTGCCACCAACGCGTAAAATCACTTTTTTACTTTGAGAAGCGTCAAACTTATCGCATGTGGGGCAAAGTTGGACGTATACATACCGTATACACAGCGTATGGGCAACGTATTATCAAAGTATGGCTAACGTACCTCCCAGCGAAAAATGCTTGAATTATGCTCACGGTACGTTCACAGAACGCCAGTGAACATTATATACGTTATTCGATCACCAGAACTATGCGTCATATGTTACATATGTCAAGACACGCTGGAGAAATGCTAAACGCACGTTAGACGTATGTTAGGCGTACATTACCATACGTTGTCAGTTCCCACTGCCTTTAAAGTAGGTCAACATAGTGCGATGCAGTGAACAACGTTTGACTAACGTACGTCTAATGTACATACATAATGTATGGCGGACGTAAAATCCACACATTGTCGAACATTGTTGTACATCGAAAGTTTTGTGCATGCACAAAACTTTGCGACCTGCTGACGTGCATCACCGTATCTCGACGAACGTCGACATACATTGATGTATACCAACGAGCGCCTAACACACGCATAATGCATAATGACGTATCCTGACGTAGCGGCAAAAAATCACATACATCGACGTACGTTTGCGCGATGTGTCGTAATGTGACAACAGAATAAGTCACCGTTAGTGATCAATACTCCATAATATGCACTGATCTGGGTCCCCGGAATATGTGCTGCACAACCGAATTGTCTGTCACACAGTCGAGGGTTGGTTGATTCTTGGAGTTTTATGATCTGGCAACATCAAAGGTCATATCAAGACCGATACAGACTTGTGACAGTACACACTCATGGCGACTTTATTATAGTGCTGCCCCACTAGGAAATCAGAACACTCGCACCATGACCATATATCCCACTCAGTCACATTATCCTGACACTGAGCTAAACCAGTCCTTGCCCTATCCTAATAATGCCGAGCGCCAGGCCAGGAAGTGACAAGTATCAATTTTGTAAGTCATTTGTTTGACTCGACCTGGAATTGATCTCCTGATCTCCCGCACGGGACATCTGCGCCCTGCCGATTCGGTCACCTTGTCTGGTCACAGTGGAGGGAGGTTTGGGTGGGCTGGGCGTCAGTTTGTTTGTTGTTGTTTTACATCCTAGCAACATCTAAGGTCATATCAGGATGGGTACCGACTTGTGACAGTGCACACTCATGGCAATGTTATAGTTGATCAGGCCGCCAGAACCATGACCTGATATCCCACTCAGTCACATTATCCTGACACTGAGCCGACCAGTCCTTGTCCTATCCTATTAATGCCGAGCACCAGGCTAGGAAGCGACGAGTATCAATTTTTAAGTCATTGGTTTGACTCGACCAGGGTTCGACCCCACAACCCCACGATCTACCAACACGGAAGACGGATGCTCTAACTCATTCGGCCATCCCGTCTGGTACTGGGCGTCAGTGAGGGATTGGTGAGGGATTGGGGGGGGGGGGGGGGGGGGGGGGGGATGAGGGGTTGATTCTAGGAGTGTCAAGCAATGAAGTGTCTCTATGGGGCTACGCACCCATTCACTGTATTAAATAAGTCACTTACCACCACGACCTGCTACAGACCTAACTGGCTCCATCCGCCTATGGATTCCAAGCCCAACTGACGTGCAGTACGCCAGTGTGTGTGCGTATGTGCGTGTGCGCGTGTGTGCGTGTAGACTCTATGTGTATTGTGCAGTGACCAGTGTGTGTGGTGTTGTTGTGCTGTATGTATAGACTACATCGCCATTACAGCGGCGCGGTGCATTGTGGGATGCGTGGAAGAAAAACAAACCCGCGAGAAGCACATGGCACATGCTAATAGTATACATTGGGTACAGTTATGAAATGTGCTAGTTTCAGCTCATCTCAGCTCTTGTTTGGAACATAGAATACCAACTAAAAATATATATATAATAAATTAAGATATTAATCTTGTATCCAGCATTGCAGTTACATCAATATAATCAGCACATCTTATGCCATGTGCATTTAGAATTCGACAACTCTGGGCACTCAGACTAGTGTTAGAGCCATAGCCAGGGTCAGTTTTACTTATTTTATTCATGTTTTTATTTATATCCTATCGTTAATGACATATGTAGAACCAGAAAAATGAGTATGGTTAATCAGATATTGGTTATATATTTCTTTGAAACAAGTGTCTGTTGACTCATTTTGCATTTTAATATTTAGAACAAGAATTAATAATAGTGATGTGGATATCAGCCTTAAAGTGACTGATTGTTTTGTGTGGAAGTGTATGTTTCTTAGCTCAAAATGTTTAACTATGGCTAGTTTTGTGTTAGTTATATTCATCAGATCATTATATTGCATGTGTGCATACATGTTTATGCCAAATTGTTATGTATTTCTATTAATTTTGAATAAAATGGAAGTTTTGCCCTACGCGTATCGGCAAACTCAATGGCTGGACGCCTTTGCTTTGCTGCCAGCGCCGTTTTCAGCTCATGCGCACTCGGAACGGTGATCTCGTCTATTGTGCAGTGACCTGTGTGTGGTGGTGTTGTGCTGTGTATAGACTTATTTTATGTGACGTCAGGGTAGGTATTTAGGTCAGTGCGCGCACAGCTTGGCTGCAGGACAACACAGGGTCACACTGCAAACTCAATGGCCATGAGCAATCTTCATACAGAAAATGTGAAATATCTCTAAAACCACACAATAAAACTGACATTTTGCACTGTGTGTAGCGTCAAACTCAATACATTATCAATGGCCGTGAGCAATCTTCATAGAGAAAAGGTGAAATATCTCTAAAACCACACCACTTAGAAACAAACCGCTTGGCACACATATACAAAACATATTCAACGAATAGATTATATTAAATTCATAACGTTAGGGTTCTGCATTTCTATTAATTTTGAATAAAACTGATGTTTTGCACTGCGCATACCGGCAAACTCAATGCATTGTCAATGGCCGTGAGCAATCTTCATACAGAAAAAGTGAAATATCTCTAAAAATACACAACCTAGAAACAAACCACTTGGAACACATATAGAAAACATATTCAACAAACAGATTATATTAAATTTATAGGGTTACGGTTCTGGATTTCTATTAATTTTAAATCAAATTGACGTCTTGCTCTGTCGCACAGGCGGCTGTGTTAAATTCTATAACGTGTAATGAGTGTAGAGTACAGGCGAACTGTACCAACACGGTGCTGGTTATTGCACCAGCAAAACGCACCAGCAAACAAAAATGCCCCATCGGAGTGAACAAATGGAGTGCACCAGTAGAGTGAGTGCATCAACGCGCCCCCTATCGGTGAGAACACCGACTATTTTTCCCGCCGTCCTTTGGGCAGAGAGCGTGTATATAAACAGATGAGAGGGACAACTCCCGCGAAAATCGGTAACACAGGCTACAGTGGCGTTCCTGGCGGTTAGTGTTGAACAAGCTTTGAGTTTGATGGTACGTGCAGTGCAAAACATTTGTTTTTATTCAAAATTAATAGAAATGCAGAAGCCTAACCTTATCAATTTAATATAATCCTTTTGGTAAACATGTTTTCTATATGTGTTCCAAGCGGTTTGTGTCTAGGTCATGTGGTTTTAGAGATATTTCACTTCTTCTGTATGAAGATTGCTCACCGCCATTGACAATGCCTTGAGTTTGCCGTACGTGTAGTGCAAAACGTGTATTTTATTCAAAATTAATAGAAATACAGAACCCTAGCCATATGAATTTAATATAGTCTCATCATTAAATATGTTTTCTATATGTGTTCCAAACAGTTTGTTTCTATGTGGTGTAGTTTTAGAGATATTTCACTTTTTCTGTACGAAGATTGCTCACGGCCATTGACAATGCCTTGAGTTTGACAGCTGTGTCATATACTGTTCAACAATCACCACTTGGAGCGCCACAGTCGGCAGCTGTTACACGGTCTAGTATGGGAGTTGTCCCTCTCATCTGTTTATATACACGCTCTCTGCTTTGGGTTACATGACCGGACCCGTCACCACAATCTGGTCCCCGGGCCTTCACTTGTATAGAGACCGTCGGGGCACCGGGCACGGTGGCCGAATCGGTAGAGCGCTGGCCTCGCGTGCGGGAGATCGGGAGTTCAGTTCCAGCTCGAGTCAAGCCAATGACTTATAAAATTGATACTTGTCGCTTCCTAGCCTGGTGTTCGGCATAAATAGGACAGGGCAAGGACTGGTTAGCTCAGTGTCAGGATAATGTGACTGAGTGGGATAATGTGACTGAGGGGGTCATGGTGCTGAGGGCCTGATTTCCCAGTGGGACAGCACTATAAAGTTGCCATGAGTGTGCACTGTCACGAGTTGGTACCTGTCCTGATATGACCTTAGATGTTGCCAGGATGTAAAACTCCAACAACCAATCAACCTGGCACAGTGGTAGAACTGGGCTAGGGGCCTCGCTACCTTGTAACGCGGTAACCAAGGACGCTTTCAGGTCGCGGTGACTCAGTAGAGTCTGCTGACGTCATCGAGCCTCATTGTGAGACAATGTGCCGCCAACGCAACTCAACTTATCACAATCAAGGTAAACAAAAAAACAAAACAAAACAAAACCAGTTTGTTTGATCAGGGTTTTAGCTAGATAAAGGATTCACCCCGTTCATCCAGTACAGGGGTGAAAACCAACATATTAGAAAAACGAGCGAAGAATTTCGACATGGCAGGGAAATTAATTGAGCTGGTAAATTCTTAATTGAAGTAATGAAGAAGCAAAATATATTCTTCACATAAATCTTCATATTTGCCCACCACTTTTGATTTGAAATATATAATAAAACATGTAGTTTAAGGAATATTATGAATAAAACCGTGGGGTTTTATTGCCGCCATCTTGTCTTTTTGCATTCTCTCCCATTTCACAACTCTATGCCGATGTAGATAGCCACTGGATACTGGAACCCCAGTTTCTAGTTCCTGTTCCATATTAAAACTATTTTCGCCCGTATTTAGACTACGCTAGGGTTCACCCCTGTACTATAAGTACGGGGTGAATCTTTTATCTAGGTTTTAGCCTACATCCTGGCAACATCTAAAGTCATATCAGGATGGGTACCAACTTGTGACAGTGCACACTCATGGCAACATTATAATGCCGTCCCACTGGGATACGCTGGCACCATGACCTGGTTTCCCACTCAGTCACATTATCGTGACACTGAGCTAACCAGTCACTGTTTTATCCTAGTAATCCCAAACACCACATTAGGTATCAATAAGTATACCTTTTTTTGTAAGTCATTGGTTTGACTCGGCCGGGTTTCGAACTCCAAACAAAAACAAAAGAACATGGCCAAGCCTGTGCGTTATGGATATTCACACGAGTCCTGATTGAATGTGATCAAAGTTAGTTACTCCCGCAATCATATTCCTGAGCCCGGGGCGAATATTTTATCGAGACCAAAGTACGGGTAATTTTGATACAAGTTGGAGAATCTTACATTTTGTTTGTTTGTTGTTATTTTACGCCCTAGCAACATCTAAGGTCGTATCAGGACAGGTACCGACTTGTGACAGTGCGCACTCATGGTGACTTTATAGTGCTGCCCCACTGGAAGACCAGGCTGCCAGCACCATGACCTGATATCCCACTTAGTCACATTATCCTGACACTGAGCCAACCAGTCCTTGCCCTACCCTAATAATGCCGAGCGCCAGGCTAGGAAGCAACAACTATCAATTTTTAAGTCATTGGTTTGACTCGACCAGGGTTCGAACCCACGACCCCACGATCTACCAACACGGGAGACGGACGCGCTAACTCATTCGGCCATCCCGTCTGGAGAATCTTACATGTGACTCGCCCCCCCCCCCCCCCCCCCCCCCCCCCTTCAACACACTCCACGGTAATTCACAGAAACCACATTCCCTCATAACAGAGGGGAATTAGACTACAGGGCTTGGGGGGTGGGGGGGGGGGGTGGAGTGTTAGTGTGGAGATGTTAGGGACAAATTCCTGTTTTTATGTTTGCTACAAGGGGGCCATGCATCATATATGCAACGTCATTGCAACCAAAGTGGTTACAAGGAGGTCGGTGACGACTGAAGACCACTTCGCGACCATTTTGTGATCACTTTGCGACCACTTTGCGTCTACCCGGGTTTTTTTTGGTGGTCGCAATGTGGTCGCAACTGGTCACAAGCATAATGTGACTGGGGTATTAGATTGTGCTTTGTGAGTGTTGGGGACGAGGTGGTGAATTGTTGGTTGGTTGTTGGAGTTTTACGTCCTGGCAACATCTAAGGTGATAGCAGGACAGGTACCGACTTGTGAGAGTGCACCCTCATGGTGACTTTACAGTGCAGCCCCACTGGGAGACCAGGGTGCCAGCACCATGACCTGATACCCCACTCAGTCACATTATCCTGACATTGAGCCAACGTGTCCTTGGCCTATCCTAATAATGCCGAGCGCCTGGCTAGGAAGCAACAAGTATCAATTTTAACTAATTGGTTTGACTCGACCAGGGTTCGAAGCCGTGAATTTGAATCCCACAATCTACCAAAACAGGAGACGGACGCTCAACTCATTCGGCCATCCTGTCTGGTCCGAGATGGTGGATCTAACTCCAATGTTTTACGGGTGTCAGGCTAATTGTACTAAACATGCCATGGAGGTGGGACAAGGGGAGGAGATTCTTCAAGATCACTCAATTAGCCGTGACCTACTTTACACCCACACATATCCACACACACATACACACACATACATACACACACTTACAAACACCCACACACATACACACACATACAGACCCTCACCCACATACCCACCTATCTACACCCACGCAGACACCCACCCCCACACACCTACACACATACACCCGACCCCCCACCCCCACTCCCACCCCACCACACCCACACTACACACACACTCCCCCACACCCACCTACCTACACCCATACAGATACACACCACACCCACCTACACCTACACACTCAGCCGCACACATACACCTGACCCCACACACCCCACCACACTCACCCTACACACACACACCCATACACCCCACCACACACACACAACAAGCTCTCCATACACAAAGGGGGTGGCAGTGGGGTCAGGGGAACTATAGAGTCTAAACAAGCCTGAACTCTTGTGGCAGCTCATTTGAATGGACACACAGGGTGTGAGCTGCCCACTGCCTCTGTTTCGAGCAGCTTGTGTCGACTGCATTTGAATGCAGGGTGGTCGAAGTGGTTGCAGTGCGCATACTCCGTGGGTTAACCATTATGAGTACCTAGTGGCAGAGAATTCAGGGCAAATGTGCACACACAAGGTATACATTTTATAACAAAAAATTAAAAAATCCACCCGGTACTCCAGAAGCCTGAGTAGAGGTGAAGAACAATCCATTAGAAAAAGTGGAGAAAGTGTGAGTAAATAAAATGAGCACATACATTTTTAATCTAAGAAGCAAAATATATTCTTCAATATAACAAGGTATATTTACCCTCAACTTTGGAACTGATTAGTATGTTAATTCCAGTAGATAAATGAACTTTAAAGTTTGAATTCACAGAGCACACATATCCACATGGTGGCCATTGGCAGGAAGTTGAGAGGTTCCTAAGAATTAATCCAATCTAGGTCAGGGAGCCGTCATTTTCATTGGCTGAGGTAGTATAATATAATATTATATATATGATATTATACATATTATAATATTATACATATTATACATATTATACATATTATTATATATTATATATTATGTATATTATATATATATTATATACTAGATATATTTAATATATATTACATATATTATATATATTACATATATTATATATATTACATATATTATATATATTATATGAAGTAAAATTTATTATATGTATATAAATGGCTGGAATCAACATGTATTAATAAGATATATTCGACGGGAGTCGATATATTTTGGTAATATCTAATAATGTCCAATCGCTGGCCGGTGCCTGCGGGCCCGGGACTACTCGATAGTGCCGCCAGCACCAGGTGCCCTCGCACCGGGCTTTCAAACTTATTACCGGCTAGGCATTATGCTAGCCAAGATCTCGCATTAAAAGTGATCAACCCATACTTATGTTTGTCTCGTGTTATTTAAAGAGTAGCCTAACTTTATATATATTATATATATTACATATATTATATACACTATATATATGCATACACATATACATATATATTCATACTGAATCAAAATATATATGCTGATAACCCACCTCTTCCCCCTTTTCACACTTAGTAATTATATAGGAAATAGCCAATGGCTCTTCCCACAAACCCCTGCGGTTGGGCGGGTGTGTGTTTACCGCTCTCCCACCAGGGGGCGGGGTCACGCACTCCCACGAAGGAGCTCTGACGTTAGACCCATACTCAATGGTTTGGTGGTGTAAGTAATATTAATTGTGCTGTCATCTATTGCAATACTTAAATAAAAGATCACATGGTGTTCTCTCTCGTGGAGTGGTTGGAGTGTCTGACATTTTTCTAGGCCAGACTCATAATCTGAAGGTTGGTCATTCGATTCCCCATGCCATCACCTCTGCCAATTTGGATTTCCACCACTGTGTATAACTTGCGTCATCAAAGGCCAGTTGCTCTCCTACCATGCCTATGTGGTATGGGAGGTTAAAAATTCCTTGGGTCGGTAGAAGTGTAAGCTCAGGCTTTCTATCAACCAACTGTCTAATGGTGAAAACAAGACTATTCAGACTCGTCCATGATAGGCAGTATAAATCTTCAAGAAAGAAAAAGAATGAAAAACATTAATTGAATGGTGGAAATCTTTTCCGTGGTTGTTTTGGTCACATAACCAGATTGCCAGACTAAATAGTGTCCGACTAAGCAGGACTGACTGTATTTTACATCAAATTGTTCCGAGGCCTTACCATCACTGTTACCTTAGTCCGCTATACAAACACTGAAAACTGTTATGTAGCGTATAGGTCAGTAGCTTAAAGCTGCATAGTCCAATGAAAATATCAAATTTTCAAAACCAAAACAATGATCTAAATTTGATTCTACATATCTAACTTAGATACTGATGCACTTATTAAACATGTGTAGCCTTAGAAGTGAATACTTAGCCAATTGAATAGAACCTTTTACTGCAGAAGCCTATGGGGTCCGAGTTTTGACAAGCTTGCCAAAAATAAATGTGCATGGTTCCACTTCAAATATCTTAAAAGTTAGCCACTTAAAATAAAAGTTACTTCAAGCTATAGTAAGGTACATATTAACGATCAATCTAATGTATTTATCTCAGAAAATTTCAGAAACTCAAAACCATTGGACTATGCAACTTTAACCCTTGGGTATTGTTGTATACTGCATATTATTGTTACACGCAAAGGTTTTGACTACATATACATACACTCACAGCACAGTGTGTGTACTTGAAGCTGCATAGTCTGATGAAATCATACATTTTCAAAAGTAAAACACTTACCTTGATTTAAACCTACATATCCAACTTAGATACCGGTGCACTTCCATCTTGAAAATTTATACTGCCTATCATGGATAAGTCTGAATAGACTTGTTTTCACCATTAGACAGTTTGTCGATAGAAAGCCGAAGCCTACACTTTTAGAGACCCAAGGGATTTTTAACCTCCCACACCACATAGACATTGCATGAGAGCACTTATTGACTATTTGGTGCTACATAGAAGTGTAAAAGATAAGGGTCGAATCTGTGGCTGTGTAGGGAGGCTATGGTGAAATCAATACAGACAAAGAGAAAGGAAGAGTATAAAGTGTAAAGAAGAAGAGAGAGTCAAGCCCTCTGGTTTATTATTTATATGGTTACATGGGTTTATTGTAAAGTATCACCCCACCGCTTTCCCCCAATGGAAAACAAGCATTCTTGGCCCTACCAATAGGGATCCAGCATTCCTGGTCCCCATGGCTACCAGTCATCTGCCCACCACCACCAATCTGTATGGCCCCATGGCCACCACCAACCTTGACCTTTGAGTGTGGTGATCCCTATCCTAGCAGAGGGTGTAGGCCCTGAGTGCACCCAGACCTGCCAGCACCACATGATTTAGATAAAGCATTCACCCGATACTCGCAGTCGCATTACACGGGTGAATACCAACCCAATATAAAAACGGTCAAAAAAGCGGGTTAATGAATTGAGAGCCTAATTTCACAATCTAAGAAGCAATAATTATTCTTTACATATGTCTTATTGATAGCCCGCTACCTTTGAGTTTAAAAATATAATATAATATCTAGTTTAATAAGATTTAAAAGTGAAATCTACAGCATTCTGCAGCCACCATCTTGTCTTTTTGCATTCTCTCCCATTTCACCAACTCTGTGCCTATATGGGTAGCCATTTGATACTGGAGCAACAGTTTCTACTTGCATGTTCCATACTAAACCTATCTTCGCCCGTATTTACAGTACGTTGTCCTTCACCCGTGTACTACAAGTACCGGGTGAATCGGGTGATTGTGTTGATATCAACAGTGTCAGACCCCATTGTAACGATGTGTACTTAGCAAGAAGCATGTTTCTTAAAGTCAATACTTAGTAAGTGGTATGTACCACCAGTGATGAGAACTGTAATTCCATGGACAAACCCATCATCATATATGTCCCAAATTAACTAACGGGGCATGCGCACCTATTACATATTCGGAATGGGAGAAGGGGTCTGGTGGCGCCACGTGGCGGAATCCGCATACATCGAAATGACGAAGCTAGTGTGATATGGCGCCATCTAACGGCAAAGCTATATCCAAGTGGCGCACATTGTAGATGGAATCATGTTTTAGTTCCCCTTTCTGACGCTAGGTGGAAGATTAGTGCATCGAACACCAGTGTCGACTATGAAATCAAAGGAAATAGACAAGGGACCAGGCTATATAGATACTGAGATAGTAGTAGTATGATAGATAGATAACACCATGATAGTATATTTCACCAGTGACCTTCTAATACTTAATTTGCAATAATCATACAATTTTTAACTAACTTATGTCACGTTTAGAAAACACAAAAAAGGTACTGATTTATTATAGTCATACAAGTTTGAACTCTTTATAATGTCATGCTTAGAAAAACAACAAAGTCAAAACAAAATGATTTTGATTTCTTTTATGTCACGCTCAAAACAATATTGAATTACAATAGTCATACAAGTTTGAACTATTTATAATGTCACGCTTAGAACGACAAAAAAACAATGAAAAAGACCATCCTTCGACTAGGTGTTGGTGACCAGACGGGATGGTCGAATGAGTTGAGCGTCCATCTCTTGACAAACCAATGACATAACAATTTATACTTGTCGATTCCTAGCCAGGCGCTTGACATTATTAGGATAGGGCAAGGAGCAGTAGAATGAGGAAGACTAATCGTCCGCAATTGAAATTTCCCCTGCTTAAAGTTGCATAGTCCGATGGTTTTGGATTTCTGTAATTTTTCTGCGATAACTATATTAGATCGATCACTAGTATCTACTTTACATTAGTTCAAAGTTACTTTTATTTTAAATGGTAAACTTTTGAGATATTTTGAATGCAAACATGGAAAATTAGTTTTGGCAAGCTTCCAAAACTCTGACCCCATAGACTTCTGTAGTAACAGGTTCTGTTAAATTGACTCAGGATTGCCTTCTACGCAGAAACAAATGCTTAATAAGTGCATCAGTATCTAAGTTAGATATGTAAAATCAAATCGAGATAATTATTTTGGATTTGGAAATTTGATGCTTCATCGGACCATGCAGCTTTAATGTTCAACAAAATTGGATAAAACCGCACTGTTGCATTCCCGCTACATTTGGTGTTAAATCACAGGTTTAAGTTCTAAGGGGATTCCATGCTCGTCACTTTACGCAGTTCAAGTAAATCCCCTTCCCCACCCACCCAACCCCCCAAATCCTCAATAACAAAAATCATGTCTGAATTTCAATGCAATTTAATGTATTTTGTGTAAATTCTACATGAATATTTATATGGGGCCAATTATCGTCAGTACAATTTTTCCTTGTCAGTTTTACAACATATAAATCTGTCTACTTTGTAATTTTTATTAGTAAAATTCACCCTGTGCACGTAGACATCTTTTCACAAATGGCGGTAACTTATCAAAATATTTGTATGTAGATTAAAGTTGCAGTGTGAAGCTTTTGAGTTTCTGTAATTTTCTGAGCTAAATATAGTAGGTTCATTATTATAATCTACTATACTTTAGTTTTACATAACTTTAAGTTCAATTCTCAAATTGGAGAAATCTGAAATGCAAATTAATTTTAGCATGCTTGTCAAAACTCTGATCCCTCAGGCTTCAACGGTAACAAGTTCTATTAAATTGACTTATGTAACAACACACACTTAATAAGTACACTGGTAATTTAGGCTTATATCTAGATGAGTGTTTTGTATTGGCCAATTTGATTCTTTTATCGGACTAAGTAACTTTAATATAAGTAGGCCCCGTTTAGTTCAATTGCAAAACGCATCGATGGAGTGTAAAAAATGCAGAAATATGACGTCTACACTTTGTTTAAAGACACCCCCCCCCCCACCCCCGGCACAAAAATTAAACATCGGCTATGACGTCTACACATAGAATAATGACTCGGAAAGCTGAGGTTTGTTTTAAGACAATTTATTCGGGATTGTTCTATTGAACGCTGCCATGAGATAATCGAACACAAATTAATACAATAAATATCAGACACTATTGGAATTATTAACCTAGCCATAAATCCAATTGCTTCACGACTGTTAACTGTCATAAATGTTTCAAGCAGACCCAACATCAACGAGTCACTTATTTATTACAGGGAGGCCAGTCACCTGAGCCACTTTCTGGCGCATGCGCACATCCTACAGGCTCGTGTCGAATAAACGAATACGCTTCTCCATGCTCGGGATGGAAAAAATGGTGGCTTAGCCAAAACAATTTTTTTTTTTTTAAATAACCGATATACCTACAGCAAAATAGGATTTAAAGTATTTTATGATCACATAGTTTAGTTATATTTCCATTTCATTAATCTGGGTCAAAACCATGTAGGACTGGTAGTGGTAGCTGTTATCCTACAGGATGGTACCAGCGCAAATGTGATGTCTTCGTTCCTAGCCACCCCCAGCCAAGACGTTGGTTACTGGGGTCGGGACCTTTTGCACACGGCACATGTTTTTGTCAACTTCACTTGTAGTGTTCGATATGAAATTCTAGCAACTCACGTGACCCGAGTGGCCAGGGTCATGTTAATCGAATACGGCACGAGTGGCCCACATGAGTGCCTGCAGCGTCATCTACCTGCACAAACCCACACCATTTTGTTGTCGTTGTTTGGTACATTAGTTGATTTAGCAATGGAAATTTCAATCGCGGACAATTTGTCTTCCCAATTCCACTTCTCTTTGCCCTATCCTAGTAATGCAGAACGCCAGGGTAGGTAACGATAGCATAATCTTTGAAGTCATTGGTTTGACTTGACCAGAATTTGAATCCGTGGGTTCGAATCCCACGACCTACAAAATGGTTAACGAACACTCTGGGTATTTCAATGCAAGAAAACTATGCAAACATTCTATCAGCATTCCACAACACAAACATTCCACGTATTCAACCAAGTATATTTCATCACCGATTATGGTATGCTGCATAAAAAATTAAAAAAAATTAAAAAATAAAAATCCGTCCACAACCCATACATCTTTTCTTTAGTTGAAATTACATAGTTGCCAACCACAACAAAAAAGAACAAGAAAAGACATATGTAGGGTAACTATGTAAACCATTACATCTTTACTTCAGAAATTATATAGTTGTCAATTAAATAGTTGAAATTATATAGTTGCCGACACAAATTTTTTTAAATAAAAAAGGTGTAAATATATAGGTTTTTAAAAATAAACCCAGACAAACTGGGACCGTTTCTGTTTACCTCAGTCTTACTGAGCGAACTATGCTTCGTGTGGTATGGGTGATTTTTATTTTGTTCGAGTGTGTATTCTTGTCGGGGGGGGGGGGGGGGGGTGTGATGGGGCGTGTTGTGTGCTCTCTCCCCCCCCCCTTCAAATTAAACATATTAAACAGAAGATGGCGTAGACAGCAGGACTACGTGAAGTAGTATGGCTTCTTCACATTCACTCCGTATTCTGACAGCGCTGGGGTCAGATCGTCCATGGTCAGTGTGTACCGCTTGTCCTGGAAGAAACCAACAAGAAACCAAATAAATAAATAGATGAACTAATTTTTGTATAAATATTTTCAAAAATATTTTTTTAATAAATATTTTTTAAATAATTTTGCAAATCTAAAATCTATTTAAAATTATTACTGTTACTTTTTTTAAACATTGCATATGAATAAATGCTACCTGAAATCCATAAGTTGAGTAAATTGTGAAGGACAAGATGACGATCTATCTTGTTAGTTGAAATGAAGCTTTTTAACACACACAAAAAGGGCAGGAGGGTATCTATGTAAATATCCCCTTTAATATTACATTAATTTGTGCCAACTAAAAACAAGAAAAAACAACTAAATTTCACTTCCAACAAAAATACATTTTTGAACAGTGATTTCTTTATTAAACCTATCCGGATATCGCCTTAGATATTCCTAGGACGCAAACCCCCAACAAACAAACAGCAATCTTCATTAAACTGCCAGAGCGCATCTCAGAAGATAATTATTGCAGACGACATCCGAGTCGGACATTTTGTTTGGGCCAATTTCAAATTTATTCAATTTCAAATGTCTAATTGCTATGATTCTGACAAATAATTTGTATTCCGAGTTCCAATAGTCCATCAGGAAGGACTGAGGTTACTACCCAGCATGCCAGGTTGCAGCTTCCGCTTACCAAGCGAAAGGTTGGTTGGTTGTTGGAGTTTTATGTCCAGGCAATATCTAAGGTCATATCAGGATTTGTGACTTGTGACAGTGCACACTTATGGCAACTTTATAGTGCTGCCCCACTGGGAGGCTAGGCCGCCAGACCATGACTCATATCGAGTAGCACATCATCCGCAATGAGCGAACAGTTTCCCTATCCTAATAATGCAGCGCGGTAGGGGCAATATAAATTTTTATATTTTTGATCGACCAGGGTTTGTACCCTTGGATTCGAATTCCACGATCTAACAAAATGGGGAGTCAGACGCTCAACTCAGTCGGCCATCCCATCTGGTCCAAGAAAGGTGATGGACGTGTTGAATACACATACACAAAGTGGTATTTTCGCTAATGTAAATTATTTGCGAGTACAATTTCACGACAATCTACATTAGAAACAAATGTATGGCAAAATCTCTACCAAGTCTGTGGCATGTTATCTGGTTATAGCTTCACCAGACTAGGAAGCGAAAATGTACCAATTTTGTAAGTCATAGGTTTGACTCGACCAGAAATCGAACTCCCGACCTTCCACACGGGAAGCCTGCGCCCTACATTTCCGACTCGATTGAGTTGGCAAACAGCATACAGTAAAACCTCTTTAAATCGATCGCCCTTGGGACCGGCTTTAAGTGGTCCATTTAGGGAGGTGGTCAGTTTAGGGAGTTAGAATATGATTACAATGGTATTGATGGGACCCAAATAAAGCGATCGATATAGGGGAGTGGTCGACCTGTGGAGGTGGTCGGTTAGAGAGGTTTTACTGTACACAGCGCCAGGGCCAACAGTGTCTACCACGGCATGCCCACCTTTCCTTGTTTCTTTAAACTGAGTCCAGACGCGCGCATCTTGCTGTGTTGAAGCGCATCATTCACGATGTCGGAGATGAACTTCTGGGAGGCGAGTGAGATCAATCGGACGCTGCAACAACAAAATATACCAATCATATGAAAGTTATATTTAAACGATGAACAAAAATTAAACTATAAAAAAAATTAAACTATACAAAATTTAAACAATAAAAAAAATTAAACTATCAAATAAAGTTTTCTGACTTAAGTGCTAACTAAGCAACATTTCTCACTTAGGAGTTAACCAGGAATAAACATAAACGCATTTCTGGGCATTCTTCAATAATTCTAACAAATCACACACATGGAAAGTTTCACAAATTTGATTGAGAAATCCTATGACCCTTCACCACAGACAGAATAATAGGAAATGAGGTGGGGGGGGGGGGGAACAAAAAACTTCCAAACTTCCTAGAAAATAGTAAATCTATCAAATATGATAAGGCAGCTGCAAACTTGTTACTGTTATTATCTGCACGAGGTTGGAATAAAATTCCCACTAACACAACCAAAACTAACCTATTGCAGGTTGCCCGGATACCGGAGTCACGATATCAAGTTAGAAGAGGTAAATTCTCGAATGACTCAAGTTAGGTTGTATATAATCAATACGTGAAACAATTGCGGAAATAAAAGTTATTATATTAACTTTTTTTCATTATTTTTCAAACAATCATTTAAAAAACACAATTTCCCCTTTGTGGGGCAAGGAAAACCGGGCACGAACAAATTAAAATGTCGGTCAATAATCTAGTTAATATTTTCCTTTAAATCGATCAGCACTGGCGTTCAATAAGAATAACTGCGCTTGGATTTTTAAAGAGCACCTTTTAAAAAAAAAGAAAAGATAAATGGGTTTATTCCCTTTCCTTTTAAAAATTGCTTAATCTTCTTTTGAATCCCCGCCATTTTGAAGATTTACATATTAGGTTGATCCATAATAATCTACCCTACTTTAGTTTGAAATAACCTTGATTATGAATAGCTAATTTTGGAAATATAATCAAGTGAAAACATGACAAATTAAAGCATCAAATTTTCAAAACCAAAACAATTATCTACATTTGATTCTACATATCTAAACTAGATACTGATGCACTTATTAAGCATGTGGTGCTACATATAAGGGAATAGTGAGGCAATTTAACAGAACCTGTTACTGCAGAAGCATATGGTGTCAGACTTTTGGCATGCTTGCCGAAACTAATTTGACATGTTTGCACTTCAAATATCTCAAAACTTAGCGATTTAAAATAAATCACTTCAAACTAAAGTAAGGTAGATTATGTGAATTATAATGTATTATAATAATATAAATACGGAGCATATATAAGGTTTATTCTATATATTTATTATTACTTATCGAGATTACGAAATGCGCACAAACCCCCAGTGGGGCGCGCAAATGGGGCGCCACCTGTCAGCGCCGGAAATAGTGTCACTTCTATCACAATTTCCTTTTTGTAGGTGGCCATATTTATCAGTCCCCACCAGAGAACTAATAAAATAGAACTCAGCCCAACTCGTGTCGTGTCTACCTTCCCTGTCGTAGTGAATTTATAGCAATCAATTTAATATATTTATCTCAGAAAAATGTTAGAGACCCAAAACCATCGGACTATGCAACTTTAATGTTGGCAGGCATGTTTGAAATTCCGACACTACATATTTCAATACTAACAGGTTCAACAATATTAACTCAATATCTCTTTCTTTGCAGGAACAGATGCTTGATAAGTGCACCAGTAACTAAGTTGTACAAGTAGGATAACATCTAGGTGAGTGTTTTGGTTTCGATAATGCTGTCCTTCCGTTAAATTATTCATCTTTGGTCGTAATGCTCGCATTGCGTTTGATGCGAAGGAAGGAAGAGACCCTCCCCCCGCCTCGCCTGCCGTCGCGCAGCTTTCCCACCTCGCCTTCCTCCGCCCCTCAGCTTTCTCTCGCCCCTGTCGCCCTGCCGCGCCGCTTTCTCACCTCCCCCCCTCGCCTTTCAGCTCCCTCCCTTATAAGGCCGCCCGCCGGCCTCCCTCAGGCACTCGCCCTCCAGCCGTCCTCCCTGCAGCATCGTTTCTTCTCCTACCCTAGCTTAAATTATACTGTTAGCTCCTTCTGAGCTCCTCTTTTTACTCCACTGTATTATTGTTTGACCTTGCTCCTTCTGAGCTGCCTCTATGTACCCTTCCTTGTATAGCTTATGTTCTGAGGCGTCCCAATAAACGCCTCTGTTTTCTCCACCTCCGCCTCGCCTTCTTCCTTTTCGCGCATCAAAGTTGCAGTCTGACGAAAACATCAAATTATCAAAACCAAAACAGGGATCTAAATTTGATTCTACATATCTACTTATCAAAATGTGTTGCTGCATAACTGGGAATACCGAGGAAGTTTAATAGAATCTGTTACTGCAGAAGCCTGTGGTGTCAGAGGTTTGACGTGCTTGCCAAAATTGATTTTGAATGGTTGCACTCCAAATACCTCAAAAGTTAGCCATTTAAATTAAAAAGGTATTTCAAACTAAAGTAAGATAAAGCGATCAACCTAATATATTTATCTCAGAAAATGGTTGAAATTCAAAACGATGGACTATGCAGCTTTAAGTTAGACCACTGGAAGCGTCATGCGTGACGTCACCAGGCCTGCTCTGATTGCATTTGCAGCGCCATCTGCTGTCAGCGGAACTCAAAACACAGCACACCCGTGTTTTAACAACAATCTGACGACAGCCGGACTGACGTGACGTCACTGGAGAGCCATTTGCAGACGCGCGGACACTGTCCAAACATTCCTTTAGATGTCGACCGCAAGTAGTGAAACCAGTTCACACTCAAGTCCAGTGAAACCAGTTAAAGCTGCACAATCCAATGAAATCATAACATTTTCGAAACCATAGAACATTTGACCATACATATATTTTAGTTATACTGGACTTACTTGCAAGTTGTGGTATTACTAAGATTCTTACGAATCTATGAATACGAATGTCAGGAGCAGGGGAGAGGATAAGCTCGCGCAGGAAGTAGCCTCAGTATTTTTAAGTTGGGGAGAACAAAAAACCTACTAACCACTTATTCAGGAAACCTACCCACCCATTTTCCCTGTTTCTGAATTTAAAAAAAAAAGTACACTCGAGTACAGTAAAACCTCTCTAAATCGACTGACAATGGGACTGACTTTAAGTGGTCCATTTAGGGAGGTGGTCGGCTTAGAGAGTTAGAATATCCTTACAATGGTATTTTTGGGACCCAAACAAAGTGATCGATATAGGGGAGTGGTCGATCTGTGGAGGGGTCGGTATAGAGAGGTTTTACTGTATACTTGATTCAAAATTTGCTTTTCTTAACAGGTGAGGGTGGGCTTACAAGTAAGTCTAGTATAACTAAAATATTCTTACTTCATCTTCTGAATACCGGAAGTTAAGTACCCGGGGAGAGTCTTTGTAGCCTGGTTTTTTGCTTCCCGACTTCTCCACCTTGTACTTATTCTTCCTTCGTATTTCCCCTTTCTTTCTTATGCCTTTTTACCAATGTATCATATGGCCACCTTTATCAGTTAGCCAACATTAAATTCTAATTCACAACTTTTTTTAGACCATGTCATTTCTTTATGTGAACTCTTTGTTTTTTATTTAACATTTTCTTTTAAATGTTTCAGAAACACAACTACATTTGTGACGAACCAACCAACACCTTGTCACATTCTTAATGCTTTGTTCTGTTAAGTATTGTCCTCTGCACCTCGCCAGGATCTTCCAACGACTTATGATAGAACCTTGCGAAACTCACATTATTCCTCCACGAGGCATTACTCATTATTGCATTGAGACTTGCACCTAGAGCCTTAGCTGAGGCGGCCGATGCTCCCCATGTGCTGTGTCCCTTGTACTTAGACGTGTCTTTTCCTGCTAGTTCTAGACCTCTAAGCGTCCACCTAGCCAACGTTGCTCTGGATACCAGCCCATGTAGGATATCAACAATTGTTTACAGTCTCTTCTTAAATTGGCTGTCCTTGTTAAGTAGCTCTTGATAACTCTCACCACACACAGTTTACGATTGTCCTTATATTCATCAAATCTGACCGAGTCCAACAGTTGACCCAGTTGATTATGTTTTAACAACTTTTTCGTTTTAAAGATAATCAAATCTTCCTCAATCCTTTCTATCCAGTCTAACACTGTACCCACGTTCCAGAATGTGTCATATCTGGGTTGTGGCAGTCTCTGTTCATGATAACTTTTGCAGAACCATTTTACCAGGTAGTGATCCCCTACTGTTGATCCATCTACCCTCGGGAGGATCAGGCTCAGAACATCTAGCTGCATTTATGGCCCCATACCCTACTCCCGACTCAAAATATAATCATAAATATTTCAGCTTACCTCTCGCCCATGATGCCCATCTGTTAATATGGGTCTTATAACATTTCCTAGTTGAGGGCCTCCACGTATGTGTAAAATATTGCAAAGTTTTCTTGTCTAAATTGAACCCCTCTAACGTGTGCGCTAGAAGCGGTACACTGTCAATCTTGATGATGCTAGCCCCTTTTCTCCTGCCGACTCTTGTCTTGGGCTGCATATTTCACTTAGGTTCCCAACGCTTCTTGGGAAGTGGATCTTTCCTCAGGCTTCTCGTTGAAGTAGTGGGTGTCAAGGTTGTGCCGGCTGATTTAGAGCCACCAGAGCTGACATAAACTTGCAATTTCGTGTTTAACCGTAATGCAAACATGTCTACTTGTCTTCCCCAAGCTTGGCAAATGTTCTAAAAAATCTAATTGTTAAGGGACCATCCTAAATGGTCTTTGAATTTCCTTGACCTTAAATCTGCCATGACATTGTCTACCCCTGGTATGTGAGTAATTGTCATCAAATGTTTTGTTTCAGGGCCCATTCCCAGATGTCTAACACTTCCCAGAGGCAATCCTCTGACTTTGTACCTCCCATTTTCTTCACGTAAGCTAGGGCTGTCATACTATTCGTCCTTATTCTGATGTGTCTATCGATAGTTCTGCAGAGGCTTTTAAGCCCAAACCCAATAGCTCTTAATTCTAAAGCATTGATATGTGTAAGTTCATCTGGGTGAACCTCTTTTCTGGGGCCTGAAACTTGACACCCCAGTTGCTTGAGCCCTAAACTTTTTGTAAGGGGCACCTCTGCGAGGCTGATGATCAAAGAAGGATCTTCTCTTCCCTCTGTAAGCTAGGTTTGTGTGCATGCAATTGTCCGACGCTCTGACGGATTTCATGAGTTGTTTATTTCTTTCCGCCAAGTTGTCCCCGAGCAGGTAATCACTCAGTTCGGGTAAGTTGCCGTACACATCTCGCTTGTCTTTTATGAGCTCCTTGCCCCATGGTGACCTACATACGTCTCCTTGACCTCTTGTTCATAACGATATGCTGAACTGTGCTTCCTGGAAGAGCCTTAGCACCTCCCCTTTCTCACATTGAACTTCTAGTTTTAATGCCAGCATTTCAACATACATACGCTTCATGCCTGACACTACTGTCATAATCAAATTCCCTCTTTGAGATTGGCCCTCAGCGCTAGCAGTCGACTGCGTCACCTTGGCTTGTTTTATGTGGGGGCTTTGCTTTTGCTTCCTTAGCGTCTCCCACCATCTTCTTTCTTTTTACTTTCGCGTGCGTGTCCAAGACCTCGGGCTCTACTTCACTCAGTGAGTATGGTAATGTCAACTCAGGTGGTGGATCATCCACTGACATTTGCACAATAAGGGCTAGTTAAGCGACCACTCCACTTGCTCACCATGGTATGATCGGGATTCTTGCGCAGTAGCCGAGAGGGTGTTCCAAGCACCACTTCTCACAGTCTTAAATGATCTGGAACGACAGAGTGTTAGATTCATTTTAATAAGTGACCGTTACGCACTACACAATTCGAATAATCAATTCGACTATACATCCATAGAACAATCCAACATAGTTTCCTAACAAACTTACCCGCAAAAATGTTCCTCCTCCACTCGTTGCTGCTCCTTCACTGCCGAGTTACGTACTGAGGCTACTTCCGGGACTGCGCAAGCTTATCCTTTCCCCGGGTACTTAATATCCGGTATTCGGAAGATGAAGTAAGAATCACGTTAGGTACCGTTGCACTTAGTAAACATTTACTGCTTACAGTTGCAGTCTGATGAAGCATACAACTTTCAAAAGCAAGACAATTATCTAGATTTGATCCTACATATTAAACTTAAGATACTGGTGTACTTTTTAATCAAATCTGTTCCGACTGTAGCCTATGGTGCCATAGTTTTGGCGTGTTTGCCTAAATTAATTTGGCATGTTTGCACTTCAAATATCTCAAAAGTTAGCCATTTAAAATAAGTTACTTCAAACTGAATTAGGTAGATCATAACAATCAACATAATCCATTTATCTCAGAAAACGACAGGAACTCAAAACCATCGTCGGACTATGCAACTTTAACTCCAATGAAACCAGTTAAGCTGCATAAAATGGAATCATAACATTTCTTTTCTGAGTCAAAGCACTGGCCTACATTTCACACGACACATCCAAGTTAAATACGAGTGCACTTAATAAACACGTCTTGCTGATTGGAAGGAATATTAAGTCAATTTTATAGCTACACAGTCTGATGAAAACATCAAATTTTCTAAACCAAAGTATCTATTTAGATTTGATCCTGCATACCCATCTTAAACACTGATGCACTTATTACGCACTTACTACTGGATGAAAGGGAATATTAAATCAATTGAATAGACTGCTGAAGCCTATGGTGTCACAATTGATATCTGTCAGCTAACATTAATTTGTTTTCAGTTTAAATATCTCCATTTACCCATTTATAATCAATGTTAGTTCAAACTAAAGTAAAAAATGATTACAACGAACAACCTAACATATTTATATAAAAAAATAAGACAAATTCAAAACCATTGGACCATGCAACAAGGCTCCTTGCCCTATCCTGGAGATGCCGAATGCCAGGCTAGGTAGCGACAAGTCTAGATTTTTAAGTCATTGGTTTGACTCGACCAGGGTTGAAACCAGGGGATTCGAATCCCATGACCAAGCAAAATCGGTGGTGGGTGTTCAACTCTTTCGGTCACCTTTCTAGGTCTGTTTTGTTTGTTTGTTTGTGTGTTGTTTTACATCCTAGCAACATCTAAGGTCATATCAGGATGGGTACCGACTTGTGACAGTGCGCACTCATGGCGACTTTATAGTGCTGCCTCACTGGAAGACCAGGCCGCCAGCATCATGACCTGATATCCCACTCAGTCACATTATCCTGACACTGAGCCAACCAGTCCTTGTCCTATCCTAATAATGCTGAGCGCCAGGCTAGGAAGCGACAAGTATCAATTTTTAAGTCATTGGTTTGACTCGACCAGGGTTCGAACCCACGACCCCATGATCTACCAACATGGGAGATGGACGCTCTAACTCATTCGTCCATCCCGTCCGGTGAAATATTGATTGGTACTACTTTTGCGGGTGGGTTCTGGAAAAATAGTACTTCTTGTGCTACCATGAACATGTTGAAAACATTGGATGACCCCACAGAACTATATAGAAGGGCACGGATAGTTAGTTACATTTGCTAGCGGAACATACCTGGAATAAGCTATGGTGGCGCCACCTACCAAAAGTGACGCGCACCACGGTATTGAAGAAAATGCACCACCGTGACGCTAGGTGGCGACATTTGCGGTCGTATCACAGTTACTGGTGACAATGGGGGACATCCGGGGTAGTTCATTTGTTGACACTAGATGGCGCATCGGTACCAGTGGTCCTAAACGGCCATTGACAATGCACTGAGTTCGCCGGTACGCGCAGTGCAAAAGGTCAATTTTTATTCAAAATTAATAGAAATGCAGAACTCTAACCTTATAAATTTAATATAATCTATTCGTTGTATGTTTTCTATATGTATACCAAGAGGGTTGCTTCTAGGTGGTGTGGTTTTAGAGATATTAAACTTTTTCTGTATGAAGATTGCTCACTGCCATTGACAATGCATTGAGTTTGTCGGTACGCGCAGTGAAAAACGTCTATTTCATTCAAAATTAATAGAAATACAGAACCCTAACCTTATAAATTTAATATATTCTATTCGTTGTATGTTTTCTATATGTATACCAAGCGGGTTGCTTCTAGGTGGTGTGGTTTTAGAGATATTAAACTTTTTCTGTATGAAGATTGCTCACTGCCATTGACAATGCATTGAGTTTGTCGGTACGCGAAGTGAAAAACGTCTATTTCATTCAAAATTAATAGAAATCAGAACCCTAACCTATAAATTTAATATATCTATTCTTGTATGTTTTCTATATGTTTCAAGCGGTTGTTGAATCATAACGGCTTTATAGTGCTGAGATACAGTATGGCCGGCACCAACACCCGACATCCCACTCAGTCATATACTGCAACTAAGAGAGCCAGTCCTTGCCACACCCGAGTAATGCAGAGTGGTGGGCTAGCAGGTAGTGACAAGTATCAACTTTGGGCGGATTCAATCGGAAATAGAACCAACGATTTATTAATTATTTGTCTGTTTGTGTGTGTGTGTGTGTTTGTGTGTGTGCGTGTGTATGTGTGTGCGCGTGCGTATGACTGTATGTATGTGTGTGCACCTACGTGCGTTGTGGTTGTGGTGTGGGAGTGAATGCACATGCAAAAGATGACATACTGGACTATAACAGGCAAACTGAAAATGCAGGCAATCAAATACCTTATCAGCAGCCACTGTGTGGTAAGATAACACCAACACTACAACTGGCCAGCATTGAAAACAAGCCTGGGTACCCGGGCTTATATGCTATGGACAGTATAAATACAAAAAAAACAGTAGTTTTTTTTGTTAAAAAAAAAATTCGTTATTTCCTAGAATTACAAATTGTTTAAAGCACTGTTTCATTAAGTTTACAATTCTGATCTCTCTCTGTATCTTCCTGTCTCTCTGTCCCTCTCTCTGCATCTTTCTGTCTCTCTTTCTGTCTGTCTCTTTCTTTCTCAGGGATGAAAGTGTGCCCTTGTAAAAAAAAAAAAGCGGAACTTTTCCCATAGGCTTAGCATTGTCAGGGAATCGAGGAAAATTCCCGGAAGTCGGGTCTCATAAATATTGGTATACCCTGATGGTGCTGCGGCATTAAACAACTATTAGTATACACTTACAGTGCTGCAACGTTTGAACAACGTAGGCCTATTAGTAGGAAAAATTCCAGAAATCCGCGAAAACGCGGAGATCATTCAACCCCGCTTTCAGTCTCTCTCTCTGTATCTTTCTGTCCCTCTCTTTCTCTCACTGTCTCCCCCTCTCTGTGATTCTTGTCATTTGTTCTTGTACTCTCTTATTGTAATTAATTACATTAAAAAAATTTAATTAAAAAGTTTACCACTACCCCCTTGTGTACATGTGCAGGTGTTTTTTGGTGTTGATTACAATGCAGTTATAACTTATCCTAGCCATGAATATGAACGGAACTGCAAGAACATCGCTCCCCTCTCACCCCCCCCCCACCACCACCCCGCCCCAGTGACCAATTTAGTATCAGCCTTGGGCTACAAAAACGACTACTGCATTGTATTGCAACAATCACATTCATTGCATACCCCCCCCCACCCCCACCCCACCCCCTTTTTGTTGTTGCTGGGGTGGAGTACATTAGTTGATTAAGCCGGGGAAATTTCAATCACAGAAAATTGGTCTTCCTCATTCCACTGCTTGCCATATCCTAGTAAAGACGAACGTCAGGCTAGGACAAGTATAAATTCTTATGTCATTGGTTTAACTCGACCAGGGTTTTGAATCGGCCAATCGACCAGCCAAAATGGGAAGTGGGCGCTCAAACTCATTCGACTATCCCCATTCCTTCCCTCATTGATTACATGATCACCCCCCCCCCCCATAATCCCTCTGTAAACCCCCCCCCCCCACACACACACCTCTCTCTCTTCCTTCCTTTCTGTCTGTCCCTCTGTCTGTGTTTCTCACTCACTCACTCACTCACTCACTCACTCACTCACTCACTCACTCACTCACTCACGCACTCAATATACTAATGCTCATTAGTGGCTGGCAATAAATTTAGGTAGAAAAATACATGTAAAAGTTAGTAAACCACAGCCAGCCTTGAGAATATAGGATGCCACCAGACTATATAAACAAGTAAAGCATGTTAATGATCAATTCACTATTAATTACACTACCAGAGATTAAAAAAAATAGATCTGCTGTGCAACTCCATAGAGAAATGGTTGAAATGCATCCAACAAAATCAATTAAATTAAAATTGCATGCATTAGAATGTGTCAGTGCCAAGTTGCAGTCTGATGAAAAGATCAAATTTTCTAAATCAAAATCTAGATTTAGTCCTACGTGTCTAAATTAGATACCGGTTCACTTATTAATTATTAATTATTGTTGATACCTAGAAGGAAATACCAAGTTGATTTAATAGAACCTGTCAAAATAATTTTGGCATGCAGATAACATTTCTGACAGCATCAGCTTCGGCAGTAATAGGTTCTGTTAAATTTACGTAATACACCCTTCTATACAGCAACAAATGCTAAATAAGTGTTCCAGTATCTAACTTTGATATATAAGATTAAATCTAAATAAATGTTTCAGTTTTGAAAAGTTGATACTTCATCAGACAAAGCAACTTTAACTGAATAGTACAGGGCTATATCAATGTTCTCATGCATTCCTAAGTAAGTGCATACTGCTATAATTGCCAAACACATTTGGGAGTTTCGGAATTAATTATAAAGTCGCATAATCGTATTCCGAGTTTTGAGTTTCTGCTTTTTCCCACCCTTAGATAAATCTATTAGAATTATTGTTAGTATGTCTTGCTTTACTTTGAATTAACTTTTATTACAACTTTCCAGATATTTGACCGGACGGGATGGCTGAATGAGTTAGAGCGCCCGTCTCCCATGCTGGTAGATCGTGTGTTCGAACCCTGGTCGAGTCAAACCAATGACTGAAAAATTTATACTTGTTGCTTCCTAGCCAGGTGCTCGGCATTATTAGGACAGGGCAAGGACTGGTGTGCTCAGTGTCAGGATAATGTGACTGAGTGTGATACCAGGTCATGGTTACCCAGTGGGACAGCACTATAAGGTCACCATGAGTGCGCACTGTCACAAGTCGGTACCTGTCCTGATATGACCTTAGATGTTGCTAGGATGTAAAACAACAAACAAACAATCCAGATATTTGAAGTGAAAACATGTCAAATTAATTGTTGCATGCACGTAAAAATACTAGGCACCATAGGCTCCAGCAGTGACAGTCTATTAAAGCTGAATAGTCCGATAAAAGCATCAAAACATGTATCTAGATTTGAACCTACATATCCAATCTAGATACTAGTACTGTTTAGTATGTATCTGTTGCTACATAGAAGGACTTAGAAAGTCAATTTAATAGAACCTGTTAGTGCTGAATCCTACGTGGTCAGAACCAGTGGTCCACAACTGGTTCATCAAAGGCTGTGGTATGTGCGGTCCTGTCTGTGGGAAAGCACATATAAAAGATCCCTTGCTGCTTATCGTAAAAAGAGTAGCCTATGTGGCAGCAGCGGGCTTCCTCCAAAGAAATATGTCAGAATGACCATATGTTAGAAGTCCAATAGCCGATGATAGAAATCAATGTGCTCTAGAGGTGTTGTTAAATAAAACAAACTTTCCTATGTGGTCAGGTTTTTGGCAAGCACGCCAAAATTAATGTTGTGTATTTACACTTCAGATATCTGTGAAGGTAGTCGTTTAAAACTAAAGCCACTTCAAAGTAAGGTACGATAGTTTATAAGGACGGTGTTCTCTGACTTTTTTCTAGGTCAGACTCCTAATCTGAGGGTTGCCGGTTCGATTCCCCGTGCCCCCATCTCTGCCAATTTGGATTTCCAGCGCTGTGTATAACTTACAGCGACATCAAAGGCCGGTTGCTCTCATACCATGTCTATGTGGTGTGGGAGGTTAAAAATCCCTTGGGTCGGTAAAAGTGTAGGCTCGGGCTTTCTATCGACAAACTGTCTAATGGTGAAAACAAGCCTATTCAGGCTTATCCATGATAGGCAGTATAAATCTTCAACAACAACAACAACATTTATCGCAGGAAATGACAAACTCAAAACCACCAGACTATGCAACTATAAATTGACTTAGTGTTCCATTCTATTCATCACCAAATGGTTAATAAGTGCACCAGTATATAAGTTGGATATGTAGGATGAAATCCAGATAAATATTTTGTTTTTGAAAATTCTGTGCTTTCATCAGACTATGGAGCATCAATAAAATCCGATCTAATGGATATGAACACATTATTAACACAGGGTGCAAAGGCGCGGTGTAGTAGTAGTACTAGTGGTGGTGGTGGTGGTGGTAGTAAATCAAGGAATGTTGTAATGGTAGTAGTAGTAATGGTGGTGGTGGTAGTGGTGGTGGTTGTGGTAGTGGTAGTAGTAATAATAGTAATAATAGTAGTAGTAGTAGTGTAGTAGTAGTAGTAGTAGTAGTAGTAGTAGTAGTAGTAGTAGTAGTAGTAGTAGTAGTAGTAGTAGTAGTAGTAGTAGTAGTAGTAGTAGTAATAATAATAATAATAATAGTATTAGTAATAGTCCTGGTAATACTAATAGCAGTAGTAGCAACATCAGTAGCAGTAAAAGTTAATACCTTTTTCAAAGCAACAAACCATGAGCCTAACTATCACAAGCTCTATCTGACATTTCAAGAAGCACTTTATTGAGAGAAGGAAAAAATAGTAAACAAATACACACACACGCAAAGATAAAGTTGCATAGTCTGATGGTTTAAAGTTTTTGCTATGTATATAAATATATATATATATTTTTGTTGTTGTTAAATATATTACTTTGATCGCTATACTCAACCTTACTTTAGTTTAAACTAACGTTTGCTTTAAATGGTGAACATTGGGAGATATTTGAAGTGAACACATATCAAATTAATTTTGGCATGCACGTTGAAATGCTGGACCCCTTAGGCTTCAACAGGGGCAGGTTCTATTAAATTGACCTGGTATTCCTTTTATGCATAACAAATGTTTAATAAGTGCACTGGTATATAGCTAAGTTGGATAAATAGTACCAAACCTAGGTAGGCGGTTTTGTTTGAATAAATTTGCTGCTTTCATCAGACTATGCAGCTTTAATCAATTAAAATTGCACAGTTCGATGAAAGTGTAGTGGTCTGCACTGACCTCTCAGGCAAGTAACCACCGACAGGTAGGTGTGGGTAGTGTGTTGATATGAGGGAGTCTAGGTGGTGTAATGGTTAACACACTGGCCCAGAATGCAAAGAGATGTGGGTTCGAGTCCCGCTCTATGCGCAATATTTCCCATTTTCATCACCCCCATGACACTGGTTGCCGTGACCATGATCTTGTACAAGCTACATGCTGTATGGTTGTTGAACCTACCCTGTGTATGTATGTGTAAGTGCATTGCCTGTATGTATGTAATTGTAAGCATTAAAAGACTTACAATTCCAGGAGGACGAGTGTAGTAGGCTGCACTGACCTCTCAGGCAAGTAACCACATAGACAGGTATGCATGGGTCGTGTGTTGATATGAGGGAGTCTAGGTGGTGTAATGGTTAGCACACTGGCCCGGAATGCAAAGAGATGTGGGTTCGAGTCCCACTCTGGGCGCAATATTTCCCATTTTCATCACCCCCATGACAAAAGCATGACATTTTCAAAACCGAAATAGTTATCCAGATTTGATCTTACATATCCGACCTAGATACTGGTGTGCTTACTAAGCTTTTGTTGCTGCTTAGAAGGTTACACTAAGTCATTTTAATACAGCTTCTTACTGCTGAAGCCTATGGTGTCAGAATTTTGATGACCTTGCCAAAAATGTCATGTTTTCACTCCAAAGTTAGCTATTTAAAATCAAAGTTACCTTACACAAAAGCGAAGTACATTATAAACAATTAACATAATGTTCTTAAATTTAGCCATTAAAAATAAGTTACTTCAAACTGAAGTAAGGTAGATTATAACTAATCTAATATATTTATCCCAGAAAATGGAACGAAACTCAAAACCATCGGACTATGCACCTTTCATACAAAACGGGGGGAAATTAAAAAAAAATCAATAATTGTTTAAAAAAAAAAAAAAAAAAAAAAAAAAATTAAAATCAATGCGGATTATTTTTAATCATTACAAAATCAAAAACAAAAATGGAACCAATTGAAGCTTGATTGTACTCACATCCTTGGGTCGGTCGCCTCGAAGCCCGCCTTGTTAAGGTAATAGGCCGTCACCGAGTCGGGAATCTGCAACCAGGGAGTGACGGTTTACAGGCATCACAGTCACGTGACAGCGCCACGCGCCGGTTAAGTCGGTAATAATGACGTCACACGCCGGAAGCAGTCCTCATGCAGACAGCTGAGTTACGTCAGCGAGTCGGCCGCAGCAACGATCACTCGACATGAAACAAGGGCTTGGTGCTGTCTTTTTTTTCCTTTTGTTTTCTTTTCCCTTTTATAAAACATATATTTTTGTTTTCCAATTTTTGTTGTCCCTTTTTTTTTTTTTTTTTAAATTAGTGTTTTTTTTAATAAATAAATAAAACATCTCCATTCACTTAAAGCTGCATAGTCCAATGAAATATCAAATTTTCAAAACCAAACCAATTATCTAGATTTGATTTTACATATCAAACTTAGATACTAATGCACTTATTAAACATTTCTTTCTGCGTAGAAGGCAGTCAATTTACTGCAGAAGCCTGTTACTGCAGAAGTCTATGGTGTCAGAGTTTTGGCAAGCTTGCCAAAACTAATTTTCCATGTTTACACTCAAAATATCTCAAAGGTTTACCATTTAAAATAAGAGTAACTTTGAACTAATGTAAAGTAGGTACTAGTGATCGATCTAATATATATTTATCTCAGAAAAAAATACAGAAATTCAAAACCCTTGGACTGCAACTTTAAATAAACCGCAATGTCAATTTTAGGGATAAAATTCGATATTAAAATATATATCCAATTTATCAAGTGCCATGTGTTGCTTATAAATTAGCCTACTATTCTCTCCTTTGGGCATGTACGTGGCCAATTAGGTCACGTGGCCAATTAGCTCACGTGACTAGCTGTCCAACATGGCGGCCATAGTTAGCAGATCACACCGCTGACAGTAGCATACCGGCTAGAGCCATTAAACCGCGAGTCAGCGCGGTATTCAAGAGGTTGCCATGGTAACCAAGTGGGAGATTGACCTCGGGAATGCGTCTAATTGATACAGGAATGTTAGTTAGCCTCGTTCCGGATCTACTCCACAGATGGCGCCTCGGGCGGCGTCCTTAAACCTGGCATCAGCGTCAGTAGTGTCCTTTCTTTGCCCAGAAAGAGATGCTTTTATATATATATACTGTCTTAAAATTAATATCAGAGATGAAATACTTCTGTTCTTTTTTGGTAATCTTCAGGTTTTGGTGAGCCTCGATTTATGTTACTTCGTAAAAAGAAAGATTAAAAAACGAGTTACTTCCGCAGCCCTGTTTTCAGGTTGGTTGGTTGTTGGAGTTTTACATCGCGGCAACATCTAAGGTCATATCAGGACGGGTACCGATTTATGATAGTGTACACTATTGGTGACTTTATAGAGCTGCCACGCCGAGAGACCAGGCCACCAGCAACATGACCTGATATCCCAGTCACATTATCATGACACTGAATCAACCAGTCCAGGTGCTATTCTAATAAGGCTAGCACCTGGCTAGGAAGCGACAAGTATCAATTTTTAAATGATTGGTGTGACTCGACTGGGAACCAAATTCCCGACATTCAGCACACGAGGCCCGGGCTCTATCGATTAAAGTTGCATAGTCCGATGGTTTTGAGGTTTGGTAATTGTTCTGAGATAAATATATCAAATTGATCATTATAATCTACCTTATTTCAGGTTAAAGTAACTTTGATTTTAAATGGATAAGTTTTGAGATATTTGAAATTAAAACATGCAAGATTAGTTTTGGCAAGCACGCCAAAACTCTGACTTTAAAAAAATCCTTCTAGATTAGTTAATGACCTGACATTAGCTTATAATTGATTTATTGGAAAATAGTCATATCAAACCCTTATGGGTTGACAGCTATTAATTTGGCAAATGAACTAGGTATCAACGAATTAGGAATGTTTGCCATGTCGATCAGTTGCCAACATCGAAACACGGGCCTCGCATGCGGAAGGTTGGGAGTTCGGTTCCCAGTCGAGTCAAACCAATGACTTTTAAAATTTATACTTGTCGCTTCATAGGCTGGCACTCGGCATTAATAGGATAGGGCAAGGACTGGTTAGGTCAGTGTCAGGATAAGGTGACTGATTGGGATATTGGGTCAGTGTCTTGATTTCCTAGTGGGGCAACACTATAAAGTCACCATGAATGCGCACTGTCACAAGTCAGTACCCATCTTGATATGACCTTAGATGTTGCCATGACGTCAAACTCCACAGGTCTACCCAGCCCGGTGTAACGCCATTAACGCTGCACTGGCCTACTTAGCCAGAGGGCGGGGTCGGTGAGCGATACTTTGCCGGGGTCAAAGGTCATGGAAACAGCCGGCCATCTTGACTGAGAAGTGTATCGAGATGTATGCTACATCTGCGCTCTCAAAATTAGAAGTTTTTTGGGTTTTTTCTTAAGAAAAAAAAGGGGGGGGGGGTAGTGGAATGGTTGTTGGATGTTAGGGTTTTATGTTCTGGCAACATCTGTTGTTGTTGTTGAAGATTTATACTGCTTATCATGGATAAACCTGAATAGGCTTGTTTTCACCATTAGACAGTTTGTCGATAGAAAGCCCAATCCTACACTTTGACCGACCCAAGGGATTTTTTACCTCCCACATCACATAGACATGGTATGAGAGCAACTGGCCTTTGATGACACTGTAAGTTATACACAGCGGTGGAAATCCAAATTGGCAGAAGTGGGGGCACAGGGAATCGAACCGCTGACCTTCAGATTAGGAGTCCGACCGAGAAAAAAGTCAGACACTCTAACCACTCCGCCACAGAGAACACCATCTAAGCCCATATCAGGACGGGTCCAGACCTGTGACAGCGTGCACTCATGCCGACTTCATCCCAGATAGCACTGAGCTGTCGGGCCGACGTTGGCTATAGGTCGCCACACATTTTCCACCGTCGGGCCACCGGTGGTGGTATGCCGCTTTTTGCCATTCTTTTTCCACATATTTGCCACCATCGGGCCAATGGTGGTGGTCTGCTGCTCTTTGCCGTTCATATTGCAACGACAGTGGCTACTGATCAGACCGGTGTTATAACATGCCAAGAGGCAGGCAACTACAGAGCCTCCCCCATCCATCAAGCGCTAAACAGATATGGTTGAGAAGGATGTTAAAATGTGCCTAACTAAGAAACATAGGTGAGGTGTAATACGGTTGCTTTCGGAACAGGTCAGTAGAGAGTCAGAAGTTACAAATGCCCGCCAGTGCTCACGAAACACCATTTTCATTGCAAAAGTATTTTAGTGAGGAGTGCTTGGTTTTGTTTAGCAGACATCACTTCTTAGCTTAGCATTTTAGCCAAGATTAGTGTCTTATCTTAATATCTAATATGAGGTGCATTCACCATTATGATATTAAACTGATTTTTTTTAAATTGGGGTTTACTCCTCCAGTGTCAGTTGTGGTAACTGCTTTATGACACAGGAAACATGCATCTTCTCCATGTGGTATCCAGAAATTCCTGTTTTAAAAAACCATATAGACCCTTGGGTCCTATATTTTTTGCTGGCTGGCTGGGTAGCTTTCCACCGCTGGGCCAACGGTGGGTCAGTGGACAAAACGACATTGGTCCAATGTCGTTTTGCCACCGTTGGCCCAATGGCTCAGTGCTATCTAGGATAGTGCTACCCCACTGGGAGACCAGTCCACCAGCACCATGACCTGATATCCCACTCAGGCTCATTATCCTGACAGAGCCAACCACTGAACCAGTCCTCACCCTATCCTAATAATGCAGAGCGCCAGGCTTGGAAGCAACAGGTATCAATTTTATAAGTCATTGGTTTGACTCAACCGTGAATTGAACTCCCGACCATCCTCACGGGAAGCCTGCGCTCTACCGATTCGGCCATTGCCTCCGGTATAGGGGGCGGGTGGGCGGAGGGAGAGAAAGAAGAAAGTAGAAAGTTACATCGCTGTTCGCATTACCATATATCACAATGCTACTGGCATTATTGAACTGAACAGTCAGCCTCCTGACAAAACGACGGGTTCATTACCACGGAGTGGTGTAACAAAAGTTGTTAAGTGTGGGGGAGGGGGGAGGAGGAAGGCGGATCCACTACATCAAAGAAAAACTGTTCTATTTAAAAAAAAAAGTAATTACAAATAATGTCCACACATGACAACAATCAATCATCACGCTTTAAAAAAAAATCCATTTCACATGTTAACAGCAATTCATCGTCTCATTTCAAATTACCGTATTTCCGCGACTAGCGGCCGAGGTGTTTATTTTAATCTTCAGCCTCAAGAATGATGTGGTTAGTAGCAGGACAATAGTTATTCGAGAAAGGCCCGTTGTTGATTGATTGATTGATTGATTGATTTATGAAGTATCTCTAAAATGAAAGCATTCACTAAAGCTTCATAGTCCGATGAAAGAATATCATTTACGAAAGAAAAACACTCAGCTAGATGTTATTCCAGGTTCCAGATGTCCAACTTAGATACTGGTGTACTTATTAAAGTGTCATAGTCCGATGAAAACATCACATTTTCAAAACCAAAACACTTATCTAGATTTGATTTGTTTGTTTGTTGTTTTACGTCCTAGCAACATCTAAGGTCATATCAGGACGGGTACCGACTTGTGACAGTGCGCACTCATGGCAACTTTATAGTGCTGTCCCACTGGGAAAACAGGCCGCCGGCACCATGACCTGGTATCCCACTCAGTCAGTAGACCATTACAAATACCTAGGCCTTGAGTTGGACAGCCAACTAAACTACAACCTATGTATAAACAAAATTGTCCAAAAGGTAAACCACAAACTGTGGCTATTTGCAAAGCTAAGAGACTACATGACACAAGAAATGTCAATAAAAATCTTCAAGGGCATGGTGCTACCCTATTTTGACTATGGAGATGTAAACTACATGGGTGCAAAGAAAGAACTTCTAAAAAAACTGCAAACACTACAGAACAGAGCCCTGAAAATCTGCCTCAGAGTAGACAAGCTGCACCCCACCTATGACATACACAAAAGAACCAAAGTAAAATTGCTAGAAAATAGGAGAATAATTCATCTGAAAACATTAGCATACAGCTATAGTCAAGACAATAAACTCCTAACAAAACCACAAAGGGCAACTAGAGCAAATAATGCGCCACTACTAAAGCAGACCAGAAGCCAAATAAAAGCTCACGAGAGAAGCACGCTAGAAATGGCTGCCAAGGTGTGGAATGCCCAAACAGTAAAGGAACGACAAATTCCTGACCTAAAAACATACAAAAAATATCTGTGCAAAATAAGGCTAGGAACCCCCAACTAAGCTGCACCGCAAAGGGGCAGGTGATACATGTCACGGCCCACCAGCGAGACGCCCAATGGAAGGTAACCATACCAAAAGCACCCAGATAACACACCTCACAGCTGCGTACAAGCCTATGATATGTAAATAGGAGTAGGCTAGTCTAGAAATAAGAGTAGAAAAAATAAAGCACATATATGCCAAGAAAATCCAAAAAATTAACATAGACTACTAACCAGACCAACCAACTATCTATCTGCTACTGAAATACAGGCAATCAAATACCTTATCAGCAGCTACTGTGTGATAAGACAACACCAACACTACAGCTGGCCAGCATTGAAAACAAGCCTGAATACCCAGGCTTATATGCTATGGACAGTATAAAACAGCCTCAATAAAAAAAAAAAAAAAAAAAAAGTCACATTATCCTGACACTGAGCACACCAGTCCTTGCCCTATCCTAATAATGCCGAGCGCCTGGCTAGGAAGCGACAAGTATCAATTTTAAAGTCATTGGTTTGACTCGACCGGGACTCGAACCCACGACCCACCAGCACGGGAGACGGACGCATCTAGATTTGATCCTGCAGATTCAACTTAGACACTGATTCACTTATTAAGCATGTGTTGCTGCATAGAAGGTCGTAATAAGTCAATTAATAGAAACCGTTACTACTGAAGTATATGGTGTCAAGGTTTTGGCGTGCTTGCCAAAATTATGTTGGCATCTTTTGACGTCAAATATCTCCAAATGTAGCCATTTAAAATCAAAGTTACTTCAAATTGAAGTAAAGTAGATTATAACGATTAGTATAATAAATTTATCTCAGAAAATAGCAAAATCTCAAAAGCATCGGACTATGCAACTTTAATTAATTGTTGCTGCATTGAACTAGAAGGTAATATACTAAGCATACTTTTTTTTGGGGGGGGGGGTACATTAGTTGTTTAAGCAGGGGAAATTTCAATTGCGGGCGATTAGTCTTCCTCATTCCACTGCTCCTTGCCCTATCCTACTAATGCCGAGCGCCTAGCTAGGAAGCGACAAGTATAAATTTTAAAGTCATTTGGTTTGATTCGACCAGGGTTCGAACCCACGATCTACCAACACAGGAGACGGACGCTCTAACTCATTCGGCCATCCCTTCTGGACATGTTACTGCTGAACCATGTGGTGTCAGAATATTTACATGCACGCCAAAATTAATTCAGCATATTTTCACTTCAAATATCGTCAAAGCTAGCTAGGCGTATGAAACAAATGTTACTTCAAACTAAATGCATTAATGCAGGTGGTATTCTCAATGAGTTAACTTAGTCTATGTAAATAAAAGCTTTTAGAGCTTTCAAAGTTTCTGATTATTTTATATCAAGCCGTACATGCATTATCTTTGAACAACTACGCGGGCGTGGGAGAGTGACATTCTAAAAATATTATTATTATTATTAAACAAAAATAACTTTGCTTATCATGCCTATTTGATGATGATTGATGGCCTGTTTTGACTAACGACAAGAATCCCCCCCCGCCCCCATAGCTAACTCCACGATTTTGTTGTTTTTCTGTCTTCATTCAGAACCTGTGCGCCACATATTTGGTTTCCATGTTACATGGTTAATGATGAAGCCCTTTTCTTTTTCGAGAGTGGGGGGGGGGGGGGAGCAAGTAAAAAGTATAGCTTGTTTTATACTTAATGACGCCTCGAGAGCGCATTGATTTTTGTATCATCCGCTATTGGATGTTAAACATATGGTCATTCTGACATATTACTTTGGAGGAAACCTGCTGCCGCCACATAGGCTAGCTACTCTTTCCGATAAGCAGCAATGGGTCTTTAATAATATGCACTTTCCCACAGACAGGACAGCACATATCACAGCCTTTGATGAACCAGTTATGGTGGACCACTGGTTGGAATGGAAAATAGCCCAAACTGCAAATGTGTCCACTGAGCAGGATCGATAGGATGACCGACACCTTCACAGATAGACACTCTACCGCCTGAGCTATGTCCCGTTCCACTAGGTAGCAAGTCAAATAGTTATTGTAGCCTCTGTGTATTAAGTATATTAACAATATCACATATTTAATCTATCCTATAAAATGTATCCAAAATATGCTTATATGATTTTGTGCTATAAGTATAAGTGAAAATGTGATTTACCCAACATTTTTTTAAACTTTTTTTTCTTGCTTAACTCTAATCAACAAAATCTTGTTTGAATTTGCTGTGTGTGTTAAAATGTTGTCATGGATGTTTACTAAAAATGATATTATGGATGGATGTTACATCGTTAATATTAACGTTTTTCTCAATTTGTATGAGATCAAAATCAAAAAGTGAACATTTCTTTTCAACTCTAAATATACACAACATGTAAGCCTGATATGAACATTACATCTGCTTGAAAAAAAAAAAGGTTTTCTGTTATTATAATATTTGGCATTGTGGTACACAGTTCTGAGAACGACACATATAGAGCGCGAGAGCGAGAGCGAGAGAGAGAGTGCATGTGTGGATGCATAAGGCCAAATAAAAAAAATAGTTGGTGATCGTCCTTCTGAAATAAGAATCTGGGTCGGGCGGGCGGTTTAAAATTGTTTAAATTATTTTTCTGGCATATGACGTAAACGTATTACACAACCAGACGCGATGAGTTCTCCCGTTCTGGTAGGTCATGGGATTCAAACTCCTGGCTTCGAACCCTGGCCGAGTCAAACCAATGACTTAAAAATTGATACAAAAGTTGAAATGCTGCTATACCGACACAATTTTTAAGTTAAAATAAAAATAATTAAATTCAGAGGGCAATTTTTCAGGCACGGGTGGGGACGATCACCACGGCACGGGCGTGGACGAACAGGCCATTAAAGAAATATTTGGTAGTGGCTGTGTTCAGGACGGAGATTGGGTGGGGACAGGTGGTGGAGGTGAGGGTAGGCCTGGTGAGTGGTGAGGAGAACAGGTGGGTAATGGAGGAGTGTTAAATGGTGGGGGCAGGGGAGGGGGGGTACAATGAATACGCCCACAGCCAGCAGTTACCTGGCAAGCTGCCAGGACTCCAGGGCGATACGTGACCACAGGAGTCTGCCAACTAACTGACCGCCTCGTTTCAACCAACGCGCCAAGACACCGGTCATGAATCAACACACCGCAAACAAGCAGCCGAAAACAGGTCACCAACCACAACACGTCCAGAACAGGGCATGATAACAGGTCACCGAGAGCCGCCCACCACAACACAGCCAGTAGAACAGGGCATGATAACAGGTCACCGAGAGCCCCAATCACAACACAGCCAGTGGAACAGGGCAGGATAACAGGTCACTGAGAGCCCTATCACAACACACCCAGTAGAACAGGGCATGATAACAGGTCACAGAGAGCCCCTATCACAACACACCCAGTAGAACAGGGCATGATAACAGGTCACAGAGAGCCCCTATCACAACAAAACCAGTGGAACAGGGCATGATAATGGGTCACCAAGAGCCCCTATCACAACACAGCCAGTGGAACATGGCATGATAACAGGTCACCGAGAGCCCCTATCACAACACAACCAGTGGAACAGGGCATGATAACAGGACACCGAGAGCCCCTATCACAACAGGGCCAGTAGAACAGGACATGATAGAAGGTTACTGAGAGCCCCTATCACAACACGGCCAGTAGAAAGCAGGTCACCAAAAGCCACCTACCACAACACACCCAGTAGAGATACCAACCACAACACGTCCAGAACAGGGCATGATAACAGGTCACCGGGAGCCGCCCACCACAACACAGCCAGTAGAACAGGGCATGATAACAGGTCACCGAGAGCCCATATGACAACACGGCCAGTAGAACAGGGCATGATAACACATCACCGAGAGCCCCTATGACAACACGGCCAGTAGAACACGGCATGATAACAGGTCACCAAGAGTTCCTAGCACAACACGGCCAGTAGAATAGGGCATGACAACAGGTCACCGAGAGCCATTATCACAACACGACCAGTAGAACAGGGCATGTTAACGGGTCACCGAGAGCCCCTATGACAACACAGCCAGTAGAACAGGGCATGATAACAGGTCACTGAGAGCCCCTATGATAACACACCCAGTAGAACAGGTCATGATAACTTGTCACCGAGAGCCCCTATGACAACACACCCAGTAGAACAGGGCATGATAACAGGTCACTGAGAGCCCCTATGACAACACACCCAGTAGAACAGGGCATGATAACAGGTCACCGAGAGCCCCTATGACAACACACCCAGTAGAAAAGGGCATGATACGAGGTCACTGAGAGCCCCTATGACAACATGGCCAGTAAAACAGGGCATGATAACAGGTCAGCGAGAGCCCCTATGACAACACACCCAGTAGAACAAGGCATGATAGAAGGTTACTGAGAGCTGCACACCACGCACAAAATAACCATCAACACAAGCAAATCAAAACAGTACTCTTCTCGCATAAACAAATGCCAGAAAGAAAACTACACTGTAAGTTAGGAAACCAAACACTAGAAAATGTAGACCATTACAAATACCTAGGCCTTGAGTTGGACAGCCAACTAAACTACAACCTATGTATAAATAAAATTACACAAAAAGTAAACCACAAACTGTGGCTATTTGCAAAGCTAAGAGACTACATGACACAAGAAATGTCAATAAAAATCTTCAAGGGCATGGTGCTCCCCTATTTTGACTATGGAGATGTAAACTACATGGGTGCGAGAAAAGAACTACTAAAAAAACTGCAAACACTGCAGAACAGAGCCCTAAAAATCTGTCTAAGAGTAGACAAGCTGCACCCCACCTATGACATACACAAAATAACCGAAGTGAAATTACTAGAAAATAGGAGAATAATTCATTTGAAAACATTAGCATATAGCTATAGTCAAAACAAAAAACTTCTAACAAAACCACAAAGGGCTACCAGAGCAAATAATGCGCCACTACTAAAGCAGACCAGAAGCCAAATAAAAGCTCATGAGAGAAGCACGCTGGAAATGGCTAGCAAGGTGTGGAATGCCCAAACGGTAAAGGAACGACAAATTCCTGACCTAAAAACTTACAAAAAATATCTGTGCAAAATAAGGCTAGGAAACCCCCACTAAGCTACACTGCAAAGGGGCATGTGATATGTCACGGCCCACCAGCGGGACGCCCAATGGAAGGTAACCATGCCAAAAGTAGCCAGATAACACACCACACAGCTACGTACAAGCCTATGATATGTAAATAGGAGTAGGCTAGTCTAGTAATAAGAGTAGAAAAAATAAATACATATATGCCAAGAAAATTAAAAAAAACTAACATAGGCTACTAACCATACCAACCAATGGGGGACATGTTGCGTAGTTCATTTTCTGACACTTGGTGGCGCGTCGGTACTAGTGGGCCTACACGGTCATTGACAATGCCTTGAGTTTGCCGGTACGCGGTGCAACACGTATATTTTATTCTAAATTAATAGAAATGCAGAAGCCTAACCATATAAATTTAATATAATCTAATCGTTGAATATGTTTTCTATATGTGTACCAAGCGGTTTGTCTCTAGGTGGTGTAGTTTTAGAGATATTTGACTTCTTCTGTCCATAGACCCAATTGACGCTATTCGGGGTCAGCGATTGGTTAATAATATATCAAAACAAATGCCCGCTGCCATAGAATTTGCCGATATGCACAGTTCAAAACTTTGATTTTATTCAAAATTAAAAGAAATAAAGAACAATTTGGCATAAACATGGATGCACAAATGAAATATTAATAGTTTATTCCGCGGAAACGACGGCCGTATTCGATTATCACGACCGCGACTCGGATCACCCGAAATCGAACACCACGAGTGGAGTAAAAAAATACATCCGCATAGTTATATCGGGGGTCGGACCTAAGCATAGCTTTTTCATATTATAATCTATTCGTTTAATATGTTTTCTATATGTGTATCAAGCGGTTTGTCTCTAGGTGGTGTGGTTTTAGAGATATTTGACTTCTTCTGTATGAAGATTGCTCATAGCCATTGGGTTTGCAGTGTGACAGTGTGCCGAATAGGCCCACTCATTCAGTGGCGACGCGAACGGCAGGAATTTGAACTAAAAAGTCGGAGGTCCCCCATTATCTATCTGCTACTGAAATGCAGGCAATCAAATACCTTATCAGCAGCTACTGTGTGGTAAGATAACGCCAACACTACAACTGGCCAGCATTGAAAACAAGCCTGAGTACCCGGGCTTATATGCTATGGACAGTATAAATACAGCCTCAATAAAAAAAAAGTAAAAAAAGTATTAAAAAAAAATGACAACAGGTCACCGAGAGCCCCGATGACAACACGGCCAGTAGAACAGGGCATGATAACAGGTCACTGAGAGCCCCTATGACAACATGGCCAGTAGAACAGGGCATGATAACAGGTCACTGAGAGCCCCTATGACAACACAACCAGTAGAACAGGGCATGATAACAGGTCTGTGAGAGCTCCTATCACAACACGGCCAGTAAAACAGGGCATGATAACAGGTCACCGAGAGCTTCTATCATAACATGGCCAGAACAGGGCATGATGGGAACAGGCGACGTCCTACTAAACCGAAACAAAAGTCACTACTCAGTGGAACAGACCACTGCAACTGACCAAAACAGGGCATAGCTATTTTCCCCAACCGTAGTATATATATAGTATAGTTATACGAGTCTTACCTTGGTACAGATGATGGATAACTGTTGTTTTACCGAGGTATAAGCCTCGGATAGATGTGGGCTAGGGAGAGGTAAGCACGTCCGGTACCAGCAATCTTAACCTACTTATTGAGGATAAAAATGACTTTCAAACAATGGATACTATTACTTTACCGAAAAGGTACACCAACGGAATAGATGTGGCAGGGTGTGGCGGGAGGGCCCTAGCCCACATCTATCCGAGGCTTATACCTCGGTAAAACAACAGTTATCCATCATCTGTACCAAGGTAAGACTCGTATAACTATACTATTTTACCTCGGTAAACAGCCTCAGGCTAGCCTCAGGCTAGGGAGACCTTTACATAATTCATTTTTATCCTTAATATCATTCTTTCTTATTATTATAACATTCTAAATTTTTGTTCTCACCTATTCTTGTTAGTTGGCGAGAAGACGCTTTGCAACGCCGGTAGGCTTTTCTAGTCGTTTATTATAATGTTTTGCAAACGACTTAGCCGTCTTCCAGCCTGCATGCGCTAGTATTCTTTTCACAGAAATACCAAGCACCCGTGCCTTGGAGACCATGGCTCCTCTAGTTGAGTGGGAAGAGTATTTACTCGTATCCACTCCAGCCAATTTCAACACCGTAATTGTCCATCTGGCAAGTGTGTCTCGTGAAATCGCCTTATGTGGCTTTATAAAGCTCACTAATAGTTGTTGTGATGCACGTAAATCCTTTGTCTTGTATATATAAGCCCGTATGGCCGACACAACACATAATTTCCGATCATTCGGAAAACAGTCTAAGTGAACCGTTGATAAAGGGTCACCTAACGTGTTCGATTTAAGCAATTTTTCTAAATCAAACGTAGCTTGTTGCTTGTCTATTTCTAATCCAGTTAAGGATAAAGCAACAATCGTCTGTCCTCTGTGTCCGGTTACTAACAATAACAGGACCGCGACCTTAAAACCTAACTGTTTTATATCTAACCACGAGTTGTGAGGCCAAGCCTGAAACAACTTAAATACTATAGAAACATCCCAAAACCGACTATACTTTGGTTTTGGAGGATTCCTTTGATAAATTGAACGAAGTAAATAACAAATAACATAATGTTTTCCAACTGTTTCGCCATCAATTCTAGGTAATATAATTGATAACGCACACCTCGCCGCATTAATCGATCCAAAGGAAAGTCCTTCATCCTCTAGAGAACGAAGAAACCGAGCTACTTGTGAAATCTTTGGATTTGTTGGCTTAACTTTCATTAACAAACAATGTACACCCCATTTCTTTAAATAGGTTGTATACATTTTGACAGTTCCTGGCCTCCAGGCATCCGATACTATCCTATCCTCAGTAATTCTGTCCAATCCAAATTGCTGTAGCTGCTTCCTTAGAAAAGGAATGCCAATAGGGGCGTCGTTGACACGTCGCCGTGAACCACTAGCGGTCCGTGGTGCGTCAGATTCCCGAGTTTTCTTGGGAATCGTATATGATCTTTTGCCAGTTGTGAAACTGCTGGCAGCCAAGGTTGCGTGTCCCAATCGGGCACCACCAGTATCGCATGTGTCCCTTCCAAGCCGATTTTTCTCACTACTCGGCTGATAATGCTAAATGGTGGGAAAATATAAAAATAATTATTTTCCCAGGTAATAGCAAACGCATCTACTTTCCAAGCATCCGGTTCAGGATGCCAAGAAACATAACAGGGTAACTTGTTATTATTTCGTGATGCAAATAAGTCAACTTCAGGTGTACCCCATTTTTCACAAACGAAGTTAAACAAAGGTGTAGAGAGAGACCACTCTAAATGGTCATGGAAATTTCTACTTTTATAATCTGCAAGTGTATTTTGTGACCCTGGAATATGCGCTACAGTCAGCCAGACTTGTTGAGCCTGTGCCCAGTTCCAAATCAGTTTAGATAACTGATTGCAAGACTTTGATTTGGTTCCACCCATGTTACGAATATATGCCATGGCAGTAGTATTATCAGTTAGTATTCTAACCTGTGATTTATTTATCTTTACTAAACTACGTAAGCCCAGATAAATAGCACGCAATTCTAGTGCATTAATATAGTCTGATTTTTCATCATCAAGCCATCTACCTCCTGTTGTGACCCCATCTCGATGAGCTCCCCAACCTTCTAACGAAGCATCAGTAGTAATTACTGTATTAGGTTCCGCCATGCGGATTGGATTTGGTGAACTTGCTATATGTTGCATCCACCATCCAATATCCTGTAACCCTTCTTGCGAAATAAACATCTTTCGCTCAAAATTGCCTTTAGTTCGTGTTAACGCTAAATTTTTATCTATTTCTAGCGACTTAATATGGGCCTTCCCATATAACACAGCAGGTGCATATGATGTCATTATGCCAATAAGAACAGCAACCTGTCTAATTTTTGGCTTTGATAACTTAATAAGCTGAGTCGCTGTAGTCATAAACTTAATTAGTTTTTGTTCTGTTATCGACACTGTAAGGGACTGTGTATCCAGAATAAACCCTAAACATTTGAGTTGTTTTGTTGGTTTAAACACTGACTTTTGTTGATGTACATAAAACCCCAATTTAGTGAGTAATGCACATAAATCCAAAACTGCATTCACACAACCAATTTGTGTTGATGCTATAATAAAAGAATCATCTATGTATGGAAACATTATGTGACCCTTCCTCGCCATTACCGAGAAAACAGGTTTAAGCAATTTAGTAAATAAACGTGGCGCACAAGCTAAGCCATTCGGCATGCAGGTAAACTCATAGAGTTGGTTATCCCAAATAAATCGAAGAAATTTTCGGTATTGTTCCATTATGGGAAGCGTATAATATGCATCCTGTAAATCAACACTAGCCATCCACGCATCTGGTGTAATCAGATCTCGTGCCGTATCTAGAGAGAACATTTTAAAATGTCGATATTCCACCCTTTTATTAAGGATTGTTAAATCCAGGATCATTCGAACATCACCATTAGGCTTCGGTCTCGAGAAAATGTTTGAAATAAACTGTCCTGAACAGTGTGTCACTTTTTGTATAATTCCTTTCTCAAAGAATTTATGTACCTGTTTAGTTAGTGCGTCTCGTTCAACTGGTTGAATGTTATATGGAAAAGGTATTATACTTTGTACAGGAATTTGTGTAAAGGGAATGTGAACACCCCTAACTATTTTTATAATTTCTTGGTCACTAGTAATTTTGTGCCACTCAGAAATATGATTACTAATATTACCAGCCACAAAGTTGCTTACAGTTTGTGTGTTTTTAGAGGCTTCAGGGACTTGTAAAGTTTGTGTTTGGACCTCTACTTGGACCCGCCCCTGGGGAAAGGTCTCGACGAGTTGAACCCTCGGCCTATTGGCCGTGCGGTGTTGTCGGTCCAGCCTGGGCGAGCGCCCCGGCCCCGAAACCCTTGACCGAAGTTTGAACTCGGTCTGGTTCCTCTGGTGAACCGTCGTGGACGAAAATCCCCTCGTGACTTTTTGAAACGAGGAGCTTCCTGTTTCTTCTTGCCATCCATGTTTTTGCCACTCTTGGCTGCAGTCTCTACCTCTTTATAGAGGTATTGTAGTTGACCGCCAAACATCTTGGTGTTATCTAAAGGTTTTCCTTTAATCGGCTCTGGAGCAAGATAAAGCGTAAACTCCTTCCCCTCATTATCGGTAACCTTCTTAGAGCGAGCCACTTCCTTGCCAGCATCTGTGCAAACTGACTTGAAGACATTTTCATATCTTCGAAACGACAGGTAATTACCTGCCGCCGCTAACACTGCAATGCCTTTGTCCATTGTCTTAGCCAAAGACGAGAACTTATTTTCACTCTGCATCCTATTAGCCACAGGAACAATAGCTGTTAGGGTAGCCAACACTGCCTTATGCACTGTGTGCAACACATCCTCAAACTTCTTACGGTCATCCGTCATATTGACATCCCGATCCATTTCTTTAATGATGGAGTTGGGAACACCCTTTATGCCTGTTAACTCATCTCCTAACTTGGAGATAACCTCCGCCGGTTTGAACGTGCGAAAATGACCATTCACGGTCTCGCGCATAAGCGTAGTGGTTTTAACCCGCTTAGCCTTTGGCTTCTCCACCTTCTTAGCCACTTTAGTGCCAATGTCCGCATAGACCCCTTCATATATGGTGTCTGAGTCTGATTCCGTAGAAGTAGACTCAGTGGACGACTCAGAAGAAGAATATTTCCTCTTCCTCTTCTTCTTTTTGGACTTAGTCTTCCGCTTTTTGCGCAAACCAGACTCTGCCCGCTCCTTGGTGAATTCATCACCCGAAGAAATCACCTGTTTCTTCTTCTTCCTCCGTTTAGGAGAAGGAGGAGGAGGAGCCTTAAGCTCCACCGCCGAGTCTGTGTCCAAGAAATCCTCAAATGAATCCTCTTGGACACTCGGCCTACGCCGCTTCCGAGACACAGGCGATTTGGCAGTCAAGATGTGGCTTTCCAATCTTGCAAAGCGAGCCTCCCAATCTGGAGGCGCAGGCACATCAGGCACTGCGTCCTCGTCCGGGTCGGAGAGGATATGCGCCCGGGGCTGTGTCGACGGCCCTGCCGACAACACGGGTGAGGAGTCGTACTCCTCGTCCACTCCACTCGGAACACGCCCCTCGGCTGCTGCTGCACCGCGCTTACTCCGCTTCGTGGCCATCGGGAACTGAAACAAACATTTTTGATCAGTCCCGGTATATATATATGTCACAATATGGTTGTTTCAAACTCATTTGGACATCTATTGGTGTTAAAGAACGTGTTTATACCGTTATAACACAGGCGTAATAAGCTAAATTTGTGCGTGGGTTGTGGGTCAAGCCCAAACCTTACGCGGGGTCGGGACCAGTGTATCGGCCCGCCCATCCCTCTGTTCCGCACACTTCTCCCACCTGTGACTACTACGTCAACAAGTTGGAGAAAATGCTACGAAACTCGGAGAAACGCCTGAAAAAGTTTTGTCTAGGGGAGTCTATAAAAGAAACCCAGGAGCATCTCCAACATTACTCTCTATTAGAGTACGAGAGAATTTCCACATGAGATAGGGCGAAACCCACATCTCTACCCATAGTCACACGGTGACCCGGGTGTTGACATAACCGCTAATGACCGGTTTGGTTCCTTCGAGAAACCCACTCGAGTGTTCTATCCTTGGTTGTTTATAACCAAATAACTCGTCCAAATTGGACCAACGAAAGTCTAAACTTTCCATATTGATGCTCTAATGCATCATAATTAAGCTAACCACAGTTTTTATTATACTTACTGCGTATTTGCTTGTATGTAGACTAATTTTGCCGGAGCAACCCAACGACACGTTATCCAGTCGTGAGTTGTATATGCTAATTGCTGGTACCGGACGTGCTTACCTCTCCCTAGCCTGAGGCTGTTTACCGAGGTAAAATATATATATATATGAGCTGAAATACCTCTCAGGATATTAGTTGTAAATTAATTATGGAAAAGAAGAAGAGAATATCCGGTTCATTTAGTATAGAAATTGTAAGTGCACCCTTCCTATCTTGGCTCACTGGCGGTGGCACAGTATAGAGTAATACACTTAGAACCATGCCAACACCAGCATCTCACTTAGTAGTACTAAGGCTTCTTAAATATAATAATATATTGCCTAGTTATCGTAATTATTTGCATATGTTCAACACAGAAGTCTATTTGGTAACTGCAGCACAGTAATAACAAAAATTAAGAAAAAGAAATCGGGCCTATAAAAAAACGAATTAAATCACATAATCATAAAATATGTTCTATCATTGTCTTGTGCTTCAATAGTCATCTATGAGTTCACAGCAAATGATGATTTGCTGTCATCATCGCCACCGATGGACAACAAAGGAAATGTTTTGCTAATAAAATCTACAGATTTTGAGTGTTTTCACTGTTCCAATCACCTCCCCCCCCCTCCAGTAGCAGTCATCCAATCAGTGCTCCCCCCCCCCCCCCCCCCCCCCCCAACCATAACCATATCCTGCTGATCCCAGTAGTAATGACGGTGCAGGACTGATCATGCTAGTCGATATCTGGCCCCTTTAACGGGTTATAATCAGCCATTTACCATCCCCTAATGTAATGACTGTGTGGGATTGGCCATGCTAGTCGGTATCTGGCCCCTTTAATGGGGTTATAATCAGATATCTAACATCCCCCAATATTAGGTAATGACGGTGTGGGACTGGCCATGCTAGTCAATATTTGGCCCCTTTAATGGGGTTATATAATCAGACATCTACCATCCCCCAATGTTAGGTACTGGGTCGGACTGGCCATGCTAGCTGATATCTGGCCCATTTAAGAAGGTTATAACATAAGACACGCACCATCCCCCCATGTTAGGTAGCGACAGTGGGGGACTGGCCATGCTAGTCGATATCTGCCCATTTAATAGGGTTATAATCAAACACCCGCCATCCTCCAAGGTTAGATAATGACGGTGCGGGACTGGGCATGCTAGCCGATACCTGGCCCCTTTAATGGAGTTATAACCAGACATTTACCGCCCCCTAATGTAATGACTGTATGGGACTGGCCATGCTAGTTGATATCTTGCCCCTTTAACGGGGTTATAATCAACACCTACCATCCCCCAATGTTAGGTGATGATGGTGTAGAACTGGTTATGCTAGCCAATATCTGGCCCCTTTAACGAGGTTATAATCAGACATCTTCCATCACCCAATATTAGGAAACACCTGCTTGCAACTGGCCATGCTGGCCAATATCTGGCACATATAATGAGGTTATAAGACACACACCATCCTGCAATGTTAGGGAGTGACAGTGCGGGACTGGCCATGCTAGTCGATATCTGGCCATCTAACAGGGTTATAATCGAACACCCAGCATTCCACAAGGTTAGGAAATGATGGTGAGGGACTGGCCATGCTAGTTGATATAATAGGGTTATAATCAGACAATTACCATCCCCCAATGTTAGGTAATGACGGTGTAGGACTGTCCATGCTAGTCAATATCCGGCCCCTTTAACGGGTTTATAATCAAACACCTACCATACACCAATGTTAGGTAATGACGGTGTAGAACTGGCCCCTTTAATGGGGTTATAATCAGACACTTACCGTTGGTGTGTAGTCTTCGAGCTGCATGGTAAAGTCGCTCAGTGGCATGCCAGCAGTTCTAACCGTTTCTCCACTGGAAGCCGGCTGGCCATCCACTGATTGGTCCACTGAAACAACAAAATAACAGTGCTCTCACCACATACACTTAAAGTTGCATAGTCCAGCGATTTGGAGTTTTGTCATTTTCTGAGATAAATATATCAAATTGATTGTCATAACCTACCATACTTTAATTTTTTGTTGTTGTTAGATATTTGAAATGCAAACATGTAAAATTCATTTTGGCAAGCATGCCAAAACTGGCTTCTGCAGTAACAGGTTCTATTAAATTCCCTCAGTATTCCCTTCTATGTGGCAACAAATGCTTAATAAGTGCATCAGTAGCAGACTTTGATATGTAGAATCAAACCTGGATAATTGTTTTGGTTTTGAAAATTTGACGCTTCATCAGACTATAGAGCTTCAATAATAAAAACATGTTTACGGAAGTCATCCAAAGTTTTCGAATATTTTCACCATCATACAAAGAGTACTCATTTTCCAGACCCATGTCGCCTCGCCTTCTTCAGAAAGTAGCAGACATCAACATTTTATCACAGAACATGACAGAGGATTACGCTATATCAACATTTTATTCAAACATAAAAGTTATACATAAGTAACACCCCCATCAACCCCGCTCCACCCTGTCGTATGTTGTGAAAATGTTGACAAATTTGGACGACCCACAAAGCGGGAGAAAATTCAATTGTGTCCATCCGGGTATTCTGAGTTCCACTGGTTCCTCAGTAAGGACTAAGCTGAGACCCAGCATGTCAGAGCTGTAGGGTGCATAAGCATATTCAGCGCTAAACGGAGCGACCCAACTAGCCACGGTGCGACCCAACCAGCCATGTTTGAACTCGTTTCTGCTCGTTTAAACGTGTTTCCGGTACAAAGGCTAGGGGACCAGGTTGGAGACTGAGTGATAATAGATGAAAACTCCTGTGCCTCTGCCTGAGCAAATGAATGCCAGGGGACCAGGCTAGACCTCCACAGAGCTAGAATTTCAAATCGAACACCAGGAGTGGAGTAACAAAATACACGCGCAATCATAAAATACTTTGCTGTAGTTATATCGCGGGGGGGGAATAAATGGATTAAAGTGTTTGAACTATATTTGAAATTTATCTACATCAATTTCTGTTTAAATTACACAATATCAGTAATTACTGAATGGGAAACTATTCCTGCAAGGGTATGCTCGATATGACCCAGTGGTCAGCCGTTTTTGCTTCTTTCGTCGCTGTGGACCCTTCTCGTAGGGTGGGTGGGTGGGGCAGCACCATCATGTCACATTGGTCACAGGTGGAGAGTGGTGAATAGATACTGACCCATCATTAGTCGATGACTGATCACGTGGGCACTGAATGACCGCACGCATTCAAAGTTCTCCAAAACTTTAAAGAAGCTTGTTTGTAGAGGTTTTACGTCCTGGCAACATCTAAGGTCATATCAGGACGGGTACAGACTTGTGTTTGTTGTTTTACGTCCTAGCAACATCTAAGGTCATATCAGGACGGGGGTACAGGCTTGTGATAATGCGCACCTATGGTTACTCTATAGTGCTGCCCCACTGGGAGACCAGTCCACTGGCACCATGACACAATATCCCACTCAGTCACATTATCCTGATACAGAGCTGACCAATCCTTGCCCTATCCTAGTAATGCCAAGCACCAGGCTAGGTAGCGACAACTATCAATTTTGTAAGTCAGTGGTTTGATTCAGGCCGAGTTTTCCAACTCCTGACCTTCCACCACTCGAAACCTGTGCTCTTACCAATTCGGCCACCGCGTCCGGTGAGGCAATAACAGAGTCCGTCCATGCACATGTGAAGATATGGAATTCAAGGTTATTTCAAGGCTCTTTTCGATAGGAACTAAAGACTATTTTCATTTGGATTTCAGGGAAAAAAACAATGTTGAATGACGAATGACGATTTCAGACAACATTTCTATCAGTGGGGACAATTTAATGGAATTCAAGGATTTTCAAGCCTAATTATCCAAAATAGGTTTAAATTCATGGCTTTTCAAGGCCTTGAAATGTGTCAAATGAAGTTCAAGACTTGTCAAGACTTTCCAGGCCCCATACGAACCGTGCAATAACTAAATGGGTTCGATGGAAGCAAAAAATGTAGGCGGCTATTTGGTAAAGCAGTCTGTTTGGCAGCATCCCTCCAGCTCGCAGCCATGACTGATGATCATCAAATAGGCCACGAGGATTTACGACAGGCCAAATTAAATACCCATAATGCCTTGCGTTTGGCCCATCTAGAGAATGCCGAAAGAACCAAGATCGCAGTTTAATAAGGACCGGCCTGGAAGCCGGTGTCATTTGGGAGATGGGCTGTGCAGCAGCCGGTACTTGTATGTAAACCGACCTCACACATAGCGACTGGGCAGTCTTAAATCGGGCAATGTATTTTAGAGATAATTAATTCACAGATCTAAAAAAACACCTCAACTCCCGCCCCCCCCCCCCGACCACCGACATCAAACTCTCTTTTTAGCGCCCGGAATTGTAATTATTTTACATGTCCTCAAAAAACTGAACCTTTGTAAAGCTGTACCTAAAGTTACGACAATACTCTACTGAACCTTTGTAGAGATGTATCTAAAGCTACCACAGCACTGTACTGAATCTTTGTAGAGCTGTACCTACAGCTATCACAGCATTGTACCGAACCTTTGCAGAGCTGTACCTAAAGCTGCCACAGCACTGTATCGAACCTTTGTAAAGCTGTACCTAAAGCTACCACAGCATTGTACTGGACCTTTGTACAGCTATACCTACAGCTACCACAGCATTGTAGTGAACCTTTGTAAAGCTGTACCTAAAGCTACCGCAGCATTGTACCGAACCTTTGTACAGCTATACCTAAAGCTACCGCAGCATTGTACCAAACCTTTGTACAGCTGTACCTAAAGCTACCACAGCATTGTACCGAACCTTTGTACAGCTGTACCTACAGCTACCACAGCATTGTAGTGAACCTTTGTAAAGCTGTACCTAAAGCTACCACAGCACTCTACTGAACCATTGGAGAGCTGTACCTAAAGCTACCACAACACTCTACTGAACCTTTGGAGAGCTGTACTTAAAGCCACCGCAGTGAGACAATAGATCAGTGGTGGTAATGAATGGGGGGGGGGGGGGGGGGGAGAAGAGGAATTGCTGAAAACAGTCATGTACTTGGTTAATTATCAAGGAGTGGCAGGGATGAGTCGCCGTCAACTTAAACACACCCGCACCACACACACACACACGCACCCTCACACAGTCCCAACACCGATAGAGCCCCAACACAGACACCCTCACAGTCCAAACACGGAGAGAACACCAAGACAGACACACACAGCCCCCCAACACAGACACCCCCCCCCCCCGCAAAACCTTATCATCAGTTACTCTGACAGTGCTAAGCATATATGCAGGGGGAAATGGCTCATATGATGAAGGGGGGAAAAAGCAAAAGCAAAAAGGAAATCCGTCGCTACAAACTCCAGTACCTTATACCAGACCTATACAGCCGATCTCACAGCTTTCAGTTTTGTCAAAGCTATTTTCAGTATCCTTGAATGACTTTCACTAACACTTTTACAAGGAAAAATAAACAATTACATAATATTCACAAGCAAACCTTCCTGTGGGGTGGGAGGGGGTGGGGGGGCTTGTATTCGTAGCAGCCGGGAGCAGCTTGGTAGTGAAAGTATTAACTAGTGTGCTTGCAAATTAGGACAACCACGTAATTCAATAATAGAGATATTGTCAGAATAACGCTGCACTTAATTAATAACAATTCTGATCTAGAGTTGTTATTAGTCAAGGTGGAAGGTCAGGACATTCCACCCCCATCCCCGTTAAATCCCACCTGATGTTAAATAAAGCCGCATAGTCCAATGAAGCATCAAATTTCTGAAACAAAAACATTTATCTAGAATTGATTCTACATATATCTAATTTAGATACTGCACTTATTAAGCATTTGTTGCCACATAGAAGGGAACACTGAGTCAATTTAATAGAACCTGTTACTGTAGAAGCCTATTGGCGTGCTTGCCAAAACTAATTTGACACCTTTGCACTTCAAATGTCTCAAAACTTAGCAGTTTAAAATAAACAGTACTTGAAACTAATGTATGGTAGATGGGTTCTTCTTTGCTGCTGGTCCTAAAAAGGGGCAATCGGGGGTAAAAACTTAAATACGCCACAGCTTATCCTAGTTAGGCTTATTGTGTTCCACATATATCCTATTTTAAGGCACAATTAAAAGAAAAGCAGTTTGGACCCCGACTGCAAGTCAGGGTGGCTTTGAACACGACTAAGTGGAGAACGTTACGTGTGTTTCAGTGTGACACAAAAATCCGCCTAGTGTCAGATTTAGAACAAGACCCATATTATTTCCTAGTACGGTTTTGAACTGCACTCACTAGGAGTAACTAAGTGCAATTTTATGAGGGTCCGTCCACTTGAGAGTAGAACAAAGGACGTATCAAATTGTGACACTGAAACATGTGTGACATGGAAAGGACAAGTTTTTTCTTCAAGATCAAACAAACACCACAGAGCATGAAAAGTTATTTATGCTTATTAGTTTTTGATGCTGTGGACATATTTCAAAGTCATTTTGGAATACTTCCATAACTTCTGATGTTATTGGAGTTGTAATGCATGTTTCATGTGACATGTAATGCACGTTTCATGTGACACTCAATAATAACTTGGCTCAGAAATTGCTAAAAGTATGCACACAAAAAAAGAGGTTTTTGTTAAGGGTATTATTTCTACACATTACATGTATACAAGTATGTCTTTTGAGTGTTACAAGTTTTGCTTGTCCTAAAAGGGGGGAATCGGAGGTCAAAACTGAAATATGTTACAGCCTATCCCAATTAGGCTTGTTGTGTTCCACATACATCCAATTTTAAGACACAATTAAAAAAAAAAAACTGTTTGGACCCCCACTACAAGTCAGGGTGGCTTCGAACATGACCAAGTGGAGAATGTTACGCGCCTGACACAAAAACCCTCATTATGTAATATTTAGAACAAGACCCTTATCATTTCCTAGTTAGGTTTCAAGGCCTTGACTAATTGACAGTACACAACATTAGCCTAGTCTCCTCTCATAATGCATCTGTACACACTAATAAAACAGACCGGAAACCCCAGCTGCGTGATACCCATTTTACAACTCACTCAACCAGCCAAAGAAAACAAAAATAGTTTGTTTGTTGTTTTACGTCCTAGAAACATCTAAGGTCATATCAGGACGGGTACCGACTTGTGACAGTGCGCACTCATGGCGACTTTATAGTGCTGTCCCACTGGGAAACCAGGCCGCCGGCACCATGACCTGGTATCCCACTCAGTCACATTATCCTGACACTGAGCACACCAGTCCTTGCCCTATCCTAATAATGCCGAGCGCCTGGCTAGGAAGCGACAAGTATCAATTTTAAAGTCATTGGTTTGACTCGACCGGGACTCGAACCCATGACCCCACGATCTACCAGAACGGGAGATGGACGCTCTAACTCATTCGGCCATCCCGTCTGGTCTAAACAAAAATAGAGATGTGTGAATAAAAATAAACAAAAATAACCTGAAACCTCATTTATAACTGTTGTTTTACATCTTAGCAACATCTAAGGTCATATCAGGACAGGTACCGACTTGTGACAGCACGCACTCATGGTGACTTTATAGTGCTGCCCCACTGATAGACCAGGCCGCCAGCACCATGACCTAATTTCCCACTCACTCACATTAACCTGATACTGAACTCCTCTCCTGTTTGATTTCATGAGTTTTATGAGGTCGAAAATTGCCTCTTCACTTGATAACTCTATCAATGCGCAAAGCTAATACAGTTTGGCCTCTGTGAACTGTAATTAAGAGGATCAACAGAGCCACCTTAAAGCATATATCTCTGACATTTAAATACTTGTTGTCAGGGCCAGACTTAAAAGTTTAAATACTAAAGAATATCACAAATCTAGATTATTTTGGCTTATGGGGATTTTTCTCAAAACCTGTTTTGAGAAACCAGTGTATCACATAGTGGTTTCCTATTGTTTGGCCATGCATTCTGGGAACTACTACCATCAGGGCTGAATGGACTGTATTAATAACCACTTTACTCAACCATCCGTTAATTTGATAGCAATTACATATATATATATGCAGCAGTAATTATTTAAGTTTTATTCACTTATTGTAATTAATTACTGCCAGCCTCGACTTCACCAGAAAGTTTGAAATTATATAGTTCAATGTTGACGGTGTAATTATAATTCCTTTTAATGGGTAATTCAGCAGATAGCAATGAAATTCTTCTTAATTTTGTTGATAAAGCCATTTTATAATTTTATAATTTTTTTTTTTTACAAAAATAGGCCTTGTATATCCTATAATAGAATTTTTTCTATGGAGGAGTGGCAGGGTGTTTTAGTAGTCTTGTGACACCCTTTCTGTCTTGTGAGTCATCACGTGATGCAGGGCAGTGTAGTATGAACTGAGCTTGTGTAGCATTCCCCCGAAGCGGAATCTTCCCCAGCAACAACCTCACTATGTGGCCAACAATTTGGAAAAACTACCGAATAGTAATTTGCTATCCGTACAACTACACCGTAAAAAGGTTGCCAACAATTTGGACTTTTAATGATGCCAATAATCTAATGCTATGAAGTAGTAGTCTTGGGACACCACCGTCGGTTGACGCCCTTTCTTGTCTTGTGACTCACCCCGTAATGCGGGCCAGTGTAGTATAAACTGCCAAGTCGTACATACGTCCAATAATTTGGACTATTCACAGAAACAAAATGCAATGCTATGAATTAGTAGTCTTGTGACACCAGGGTCGGTTGACGCCCCTTATCTGTCTTGTGACTCTGCTAACCAGACGGGATGGCCGAATGAGAGTTAGAGTGCCTGTCTCCCGTGTTGGTAGACCATGGGATCGTGGGTTCGAACTCTGGTCGAGTCAAACCGATGACTTAAAAATGTATACTTGTCGCTTCCTAGCCTGGCGCTCGGCATTATTAGGATAGGGCAAGGACTGATCGGCTCAGCATCAGGATAATGTGACTGAGTGGGATATCAGGTCATGGTGCTGGCATCCTGGTTTCCCAGTGGGGCAGCACTATAAAGTCGCCATGAGTGTGCACTGTCACAAGTCGGTATCCATCCTGATATGACCTTTCATGCTGCTAGGATGTAAAACAACAAACAAAGACATAGTTAGGGAGCGGCCTTCATGATTCCAATGACACGGAGCTCTGTCAGCACGCTTCTGCTATGCTACGTCCACACAAGTCGGTACCCGTCCTGATATGACCGTAGCTGTTGCTAGGACATAAAACAACAAACAACTTGTGATTGCTAAAACTCTCCAAAATCTGTAATACGTGCGGGGGGCAGCTCAACCCTGGTCCGAGGCCGGTGCACCGTACAGACGGTTTGTTTGTTGTTGTTTTACATCCTAGCAACATCTAAGGTCATATCAGGACGGGTACCGACTTGTGACAGTGCGCACTCATGCGACTTTACAGTGCTGCCCCACTGGAAGACTAGGCCACCAGCACCATGACCTGGGCCCGTATGCATGGGGTAGTAGGGATATCCGGGGTAGCGGAGAAAAGTCGCTATGCATGTGACCGGGGTAGGCAAACCCCAGTGGGTAAAAGTCGGGTAAGCTACCCCTATTCCATAGCAGGTATAAGGGTGGTGGGAGGGACCGACTTGGGCTAAATCTATTGAATGTGACCATATTTAACAGAATTACATATGCAATAAGTGAAATTTTTATCAATTTAACCCTAAATTCGAAGCGTTATTAAGGCTACCGCCGCATTGGCGGCGATATTAATAGTTATATTTTCGAATCGACGAACGTAAAGTAAACAAATCGCCGCCGAGCGCCAGGCTAGGAAGCAACAAGTATCAATGTTTATGTCATTGGTTTGACTCGACCAGGGTTCGAACCCACGACCTACCAACAAGGGAGACGGACACTCTAACTCATTTGGTCATCCCGTCTGGTCACCATCTAGAAGGTTCCGTTCCCGTTGACAAGCCATGACTATCCAAGTGAAATGCATTATCCTGCAAATCCTAACAATCCAATGAAATGAAGTCTACAAAATCTATAATCAGACGGTAGCCAGTAGCCGTCTTACAGTCCAGTATCCATTTCCTAATGTCACCTTCTCTACTCCTGTAAGGTTATAGTGCCGGGCACCAGAAACTCCCCGACAGCTGGAAGCCGGTTAACTCCTTGTGCTGGATTTGGGGTACACCTACCTCTCACTGTTCTATAATTAGCCAGGAGTATGAGAACGAGGTGAAATTGATATATATTCATTTGGTGCGGAGCATCCCCACCCCACGTGACCAGTGGCGCTGCTGTAACCGATCCTAACGGACACCCAACACTGTCATTCACGGCTTAATATTCCCTATGCCAGAGAATACAGTATCTCAACCCACTTATTGTGTTCGTTCCTTCTTTGAACTGTAGCCGACCGTTATATTTATATATATAAGCTATATAATTTATTATATGAAAATAAATAAAGAATAGTCCCTAATGTTTTTCGGTGCTCCTGTCCGGACACCTCTCGCTCCCAAAACCCCTTATTCTCTGCAGGCCCCCCTATAACCGGGCACTCTGCTTCCCGCCGCCTGGGAACCCACTCCAACGGTCTTCCATCAAATTATATATATACAAAAATTAATTCAAACAAAAAAAACCTTTTCTTAAACTAATAAAAAAAGCACAAAAAAACAACACCTCAGTTATTGCCCCTGATTCCACCCAGGGGACTTGCCTATGAATAGAATAATGATACCTGAATGAGACCAACATGGCAGGCTACCACGCCACCCCCCGGAGGCAGTCTTTGTGTTTACATACCATCCACCTCCATGGCCTCAATCCGCGAAGCAATCTCAATTTTCCAAAAATAACAAATAAGATAGCATTGTGTCCCATTACCCCACCATAGATTAATTAGAAAAAAACACAAACAAAACAACACCTCAGTTATTGCACCTGATTCCACCCAGGGGGGGGGGGACTTGCCTATGAATAGTATAATGATATCTGAATGAGACCAACATGGCAGGCTACCACGCCACCCACCTGAGGCAGTCTTTGTGTTTACATACCATCCACCTCCATGGCCTCAATCCGAGAAGCAATCTCAATTTTCCATAAATAACAAATAAGATAGCATTGTGTCCCATTACCCCACCATAGATTAATTTTTATTTACAAGCGATAATACCTGCCAGTTGGTTGGTTGGAATCTTACACCCTGGCAACATCTAAGGTCATATCAGGATAGGTACCGACTTGTGACAGTGCGCACTCATGGTGACTTTAGAGTGCTGCCCCACTTGGAAATAGGGCCACTGGCATTATTACCCGATATTCCAGACCCAGTTGAAAATGTTCTTTCTTAAAGCTGCAGTTCGATGAAAGCATAACATTTTCAAAACAAAAACACTTCAGATTTCATTTTACAAAGCTACCTTATTAGCTATTTGTTGTAGCCTCAAACTAAAAGAGAATATGAAATCAATTTAATCAAAGCTGTTACCGTTAAGCCTACAGCGTCAGCGCTTTGACACGCATGCCAAAATTAATTTGGCATGTTTTTCATTTCAAAGTTAGCCATTTAAAATGTTACATCAAACTAAAGTAAGGTAGATTGTCACGTGCGATCAATCTACCATATATGTCCCAATAGATGCGCACTGCGCGAGTCTATTCAAAGATAAAGAATTTCATGGGTTTGTTTTTGTCGTGCCTCTGAAATAAAGTGGGATCGTCTTATTTTATGTGCATTCAGTCTGAATATGATCGTAATTTATTTGTTTTTGCCGTGCCTCTGTAATAAAGTGGGATTGTCTTATTTTATGCGCATTCAGTCTGAATATGAACATAAATTTTTATTTGTTTTCGTTGTGCCTCTGAAATAAAGTGGGATTGTCTTATTTTGTGCATTCAGTCTGAATATGATCATACATTTGTGAGTGCTTTTAATCTTGAAATGGGGGGGGGGGTGCTTCTATTGGGTAGCGTGCTTCTATTGGGACATATACGGTAATACACTTAGGTTGTTTCTTTTTTTTTAAATGACAAACGTAAAGCCATTGGAATATGCAACTTTAAACAATGATAATGTTATTTGTCGCCTTTTGGGAAATAGATTCGTTGAGTTTTTACGCCCTAGCAATCGATATTCATGGTCATATCAGTACAGGAAAAATAGTTGATGCATGTCTATGTAGGCATGTACATAAGAACACCGGGATATTATCTTGCGTACTGACAAAATTTCAAACGACTTCAGCTCTCTGAAAAAAATATTTATTCCCCTTTATACATTGAAATCAAGCAACAATGATCTGCATACAGCGGGTACTTGCCACAAGCCCTCCTTACATAAGATGTGGACAATGCAGCTGGATAATACATAACCATGGCAAACAGCTGAACTCACAACTACATCACCTGCCTTGTACCATTCCAGCAGCCCAGTGAGCCGTGCCTTCAATTATTTTACATTGTTATCGCGTGTATATATATATACATATTTATATTCAATAAAGAATCAAAACAGGGTTTCGCATTTGCTTTAGTATTTGAGTCGCTCTCGGAAACTGGGTACAACATATTTGGTGCTCATGTCATGATGGCCATAATACTTTTTTTTTTTTTTTTTAAATAGCAAGTCAAATGGTTATTCTTGCCGCTATGTGTTAAACTATGTTAGCATTACTACATGTATTTAATACATCCGATGAAATGTATCAAAAGCATGCTTGTACGACTTTACGCTAGAGTTTTTTTTTTGTTTTTTTTACACTCTTTTTAAAAAAAACAGATTTATACCAAAATTTACATAAACTTAAAAAAAGACATTTTATTTGCTTACTGAAATCAATAAAATCTTGTTTGAATGTGTTGTGTATGTTAAAATGACCTTCTGGATGTGTGATTTCCATGTTACACAGGACATTTTAACACATTGCTTAATTTGAATAAGATCAAAATCAAAAAGTGAAATCGCTTATTTTGTTTTTCAACTCTGACATGTGCACACTATGTAAACCTTCATATGAACATGAATTCTGCTATTATTTGGATGTTTTCTGCCATTATTTTGAACGCTTTTGCTTTTGGTGTCCATGTCACAAATGTGGTACCCAGTTCCAGAAAAACGACCCATTTGTGAGTCCTGGTACTTCACAAATTTTTATTATTTCAATAACTCAATAAACCTGCAAAAATCAATTTAATCGCTAAAATTGAATCCTGGGTGGCTTACCCAGGAAAACCCTCCACTGGGTTCCCAAATGTGATGAAACTTACAAAGATTTCTTGGCGTTAAGTGAGCAGCCGAGCGGTAGCGCCACTGTCGGACTTGAAGCCTGAGCAGTAGATGAGTAGTCCGAGGATCAACCACCCGATTACTGGTGGTGGTGGTGGGGGGTGGGGGGTGGGGGGGGTGTTAGGATAGTATAGAATTATGGGTTATTATACCAGTATAATTCTTATACAGCATATATATATATTTAATAATCCATCATTAGTTTTTTTCTTTCTTTCCACTACCTACAGCCAAGCCTGGAATCCAGACCGATCAAATTCCAGGACCTCTTATTCCATTTATTCTTTTTTTAAATGGATTCTGTATAGATCCTGAAATTCGTAGCACAGTCCAGCCTTGGTTTCCCCCCTTCCAAAATACGCGCTTAGTTTTATTATATTTTTTTATTCATTATTAATGCCAGGTGCTTAATCTGTTTGAACGAGGTAGACTCACACAAACACCAGGCCCTGGTAGGGCTATGTGACCATTTTATCTAGTTATGTAAGGTATGAACTAGTGCTATGTGACCATGGTAACCATTTCAAATCAGGTAATGTTTGGGTAGCAACAGTCCTGCAGAGATTACATAATATTAACCAATATATTTCGCCAGGCTAAAATGGCGATAAGCACTAATGTCAGCAGGTTTAACAAAAAATAAAATCAATCTCCTCCACTGTCTACAGACACCGCTCACAATGCCTCAGTATTTGCGCGCATACGCGAATCGGGTCTTTCGCAACACACAAAGAATTCAAATCAAACTCGCTTTACACATTTACTTCCATAGCAACGTAAAGCTTTGCCTTTTCGAACACATTCAAAGGCACCATCCACAATTCGAACTGCATCGATAATGACTAAATGTGCAAACTCCACTCCGCAACTGCGGAAAGCAACTTGTCAACAAAAGAATGAAAAGGGCATTAAAGAAACATGGGAAATAATCAAATAAGTTGAACTAAATACAGAATAACAAAAAGGACAACCCTAGCACCAGTGACTGATAGAACACATGACTCGCAGTTACCGAAATTGATCTTCACAAATTCCACGCAACACACTGTACGTACATGTATGTAATATTTCGTACAGGACAAAGCATAAATCTCCAGGCTGGTTGGTTGCCTAGGTTTGTTGTCATCCAAGATATTTTCAATAATGTAATTTATTGCATAAATTTTGTATGTAAAGGGGCTGTCACATTAGGTTTTTTTTTGCGGGAGTGTATGGCGGCATAGGCGCGTTAAGTCATATACGTCGGCATATGCCGTATAGGCTACTCATACGCCGCCAGGTGACGGCTTATGTGAAGTGTATGAGGCATACGCCGACATACGCTTTCATAAATCCGTCCGTCCAAATTTGTTTGTGCATGCTAAAAAAATCTCGACCTATGAGGGCGTATGGCCCATACGCTGCTCATACACCGGCGTACACTAGGGGTATGCCGGCATAGGTTTTTCATACGCTCAACTTGCGTCACCGGCGTACGCATAACCTACGAGTTATGTATGGGAGCGTACTCCTAGCGTATGCCATAGGTCGCGACATCGAGCTGAGACGGGTCAATCCGACAGGTACCGGACTGTATTTTTTTGTATTTAGGACGGTCCAAACATGTGCTCCAACCACTATCAAAAGCAACTACCTGTTAGGAAGCATACGCTCCACATGCCAATCAAAGCAGTCAAAACATCTCACAGTACGCTCCTCATAGGTTCCACATACGCTCAAACCCACCCGAAAGGTCACCAAAGGTCATGATAGGCCGGCACCCACAGGACTGACGTAGGTTTTCAATACGCTCCCGCCATACGCCGTAATGTGACAGCCCCTTAAGATACGAGCTAGGCATGTTTAAATATTGACGCAGGTCCAATAAACGCCTCTACGATGACGGAGAGAAATCTATCATGAGGTATGTAATTAAAATAGAAGAAATGGGTTTTTAATTACTCCTTTTAAAGTACATAAGTACTTTTAAAACAATTTTTTATCCTATGAGGTATAGCTTACGTCAAAAGGATCAGTGATTGTAATTGCAGCAGAGTAAGTAGGTAACACCGCATACTGTTGGTCAATACTGCAGCTTACACTGATTAACAGATCTGTTCTCATCCGGCTTCAGCTAATAACAAATGCACCGACTGATTTTACAGGCATAAGCTATACACACTGACTGCATACATGGGCGTAAGCTATATGCACCGTCGGAATATACAGGTATAAGCTTATATGTACCAGATGTATACATGGGCATAAGCTATACACACGGACTGATAATACAGCCATAAGCTTATATGTATCAACTGTATATGAGTCAGCCTCACCAAAATGGGCCAATCAGTAGTCGAGTGAAGATGTCGGCGTCGCAATTCTTAAAAGTGTAGTGCATTTCTTTGTTTCATATTAAATTATCCTAAAAACAAATAGGTTGTATTTTCTCAACCTATACATTCAGTATAAATTTAAGGACTTTCCAACATCTCTTGTTAATGGTAAACTATAATTATACTGATTGACGCCGACACCCATGCTCGACGCCGACAACTTCCACCAATTGGCCTCTTTTCGTGATCCTGACCCATATATTGGTGTAAAATATACGCGCCGACTGAAGATGCAGCTACATGCACTGATCGAATAGACGGGCATATGCTATACACACCAAGTAAATAGACTAGTTTGTTGTTGGTTTGGCTTAAAATATCCAGAATTCAATTAAATCAGATCGCCATGACCACTTCGAATAAGGGCAGACACTCGTATCTAGTTACAATACATTACCAGCTGGTATGCATTTTTTTATATATTATATATGGAACAAAAAAAAAAGGTCATCAATCTTGCAAGAGTTTCATCATGGGCAAACCACAAATAAATAAAAAAGCGATTGCTGTGACAAACCACAGAATACATACACGCATAAAAAAAGCAAACGAAAAGGGCGAACAGAAAAGAAGTTGAACTGGGTAAATAAAAAGAAGTTGAACTGGATAAATAACTAAATCTGAGTACATGAAGTGACTTTTGGCGCACAGACTATTGTCACGTGATAATTTGAGTTTCCGGACTAAACCGTAAGTACTTGTAAACTTCAACTATGAGCTGGCTACCATGTGCTGACTTTACGGTAACCATGCGATAATTTGAGTTTCCAGACTAAACTGTAAGTACTTGTAAACTTCAACTATGAGCTGGCTCCCATGTGCCGACTTTACAGTAACCACGTGATAACTTGAGTTTCCAGACTAAACCATAAGTACTTGTAAACTTCAACTATATATGCTGGCTACCATGTGCTGACTTTACGGTAACCACGTGATAATTTGAGTTTCCGGACTAAACCGCAAGTATGTGCAAACTTCAACTATGAGCTGGCTACCATGTGCTGACTTTATGGTAACGACAGTAGATTAGTATTCTCACAAATAATACTCAGACAAATCCATAATACTGCAGTCAAATGCAGGACAGTTATAATAAATGTGAGTGGGTGTCTCAGTGTGGTGGTGGGAAGAAGGATGGAGGAATGTGGAGAGAGGAAGGGAGATGGGGAGGGAGATGGGGGCATAGACATCTCAATCTGCCAAAACACACTACTTATTTATTAGTTGCACAATATTCAGGGCAAACTTTTAAAATTACAAATGTGTGAACATGTAAAAATCCACTTAATTTTAAAAAAAAAGAAAAAAAAGATCATAGCAAGAGCCTTCTGCGAAATTCCTTAAAAAAAAGAAGAAAAAGGTTCACCCAAACAGGCAACAAAAAAATAAATAAATAATAGAGCGCCCTCTACACTTTCAGCTAACTCATTTGCCTGACTGAAACTAGAAGGCACCATCCTATGACTATGACCCATCTCTGGCATTGGTGCGACTTATATTCAACCCAGACAATGTCCAAATGCTCCAATACCTAACCCCACTACAGCCAAAAAGATCATCTTTAAAGGCACATTATTTGTAAAGTGTGTGTGTGGGGGGGGGGGGGGGGGGGCGTGACTTTAAATCTAAATAATACTCTAACACAAGATACACAGACGATACAGCACTCCTAGCCTTAATGTCAAATCGACTACAAGATATAGTGGATGAAGTAAAAGAAAAAAGTGAGAGATGTGGCCTCAAAATGAATGTAAAGAAGACAAAATCCATGGTTGTCAGCAGAAAGGAATACAAACCAAGAGCAGAGATAAAAGTTAATGGTGTAATCTTGGAGCAGGTAGAGTCATTTGTGTATCTGGGCCATTTAATAACTAGTGATGGCGGATGTGAAAGAGAGATTAAACGGAGAATAAACATTGCCAAAACAACATTTCTAAAGATGCAGAAAGTACTAACATCTAGAGACATAAATATAAAAACAAGACTCCGACTGCTAAAATGCTATGTGTGGTCTACACTTTTATATTGCTGCGAGACATGGACTTTGAAGAAAGCAATAACAAAGCTCGAGGCATTTGAAATGTGGCAATACAGAAGAATGTTAAAAATTCCATGGACAGCAATGATAAGCAACGTGGAGGTCCTAACAAGAATGAAAATAAAGAGACAGATAATACAAACGATCAAAAACAGAAAAATTAAATACTTTGGCCACATGATACAACACCAGGAATCAGAGAAGGATACTGGAAGGGAAGATAGAAGGGAAAAGACCAAGAGGGAGAAGGAGAACAACATCACTGAGTGGACAGCAATGAGCTATGCGGAATGCGTGAGAGGAACGAATGACAGGAAGAGATGGAGGCCCATTGCAGCCAACCTTCTTCGAGAAGATGTCACCCATTGATTGATTGAATACTCTAATGCCGTACCGGCTCGGCGTTGCTAAATGTACACCTGTATTTGTATACTGCTTCACTACGAGACAGTCTTAGGATCTTGAGGTGGGTGGGTAAAGGGGGGGGGGGAAAGTTATTAATTAATGTATGCTGTTGGCACTAACACATTGTCGCATAATACTTTCTGACCAGAGGACTAGAAAGAAAAATTGCATCAAGTCAGCCTTCCCAGAGTGTAAAAAAAAAAAACACCAAAAAAACCACAATAATTCACCAGTGGAAATCTGAGCAAGCCGACAATACCCAAACTCAGTTATAAAATAGCCTGTAAAGGTTTCAAAACTAGGTAAGCTTCCAGGGAAGAGTCATATATATAGCAATTACTGGCCACGGAGGCCTGCCTTTGGCGTTCTGAATATAACGTGTGTGTGTGTGTGTGTGTGTGTGTGTGTGTGTGTGTGTGTGTGTGTGTGTGTGTGTGTGTGTGTGTGTGTATTGCTAAAAAAAAAAAAGACTTGGGAGAAGAAAAAAAAAAAAGACAAGTATAGTTGTTTGATTGGCTAGTTGGTTCGTTGGAGAGGTAGGGGCTAGAGGTGGGAATGGAAGGGTTCAAATCAGGAGGCGAACACGAGTCCCTGTCGTCTGGGGGTGAGCAGCATGACCGTGAGCTCATTTAAGCCCCAGTCACAATACGGCTTGCGACCACTTTAGACCAAAGAACCCAGTCACTGGCGACCTCCTTGTGACCAAAGCAATGGCTGCTGACCTCTGGGCGACCATTTTTCCCGCAAAGTGTATTTTTGTGCAGTAGCTACAACCTCCTTGTGATCAAAAATGGTCGCAATGAGGTTGGCAACCACCGAAGACCACTTTGTAACATACCTTTTTTTTAAAAAATGGTTGCAAGCAGTAATGTGACTGGGAAATAAGGCAGCCTAGTGGCTCACACCTGCCGACCCTCCTCTGGTGATGGAGGGGGGGGGGGGAGGGGAGGGGAGGGGGAAGGCAGGGAGGGAGGGGTGTCCACGGTCAGAGTCTCACGCCACCAAACCTACCAGATGCAATCCCAATAATCAAGTCACAGACTTCAGAGCTGTTCCAATAGAGAAACCGGCCACAGCTATTTGGCATGGCCGAAAGTTGTGGGCTACCTTTAGCATTACCATAACTCTATATATGGTGCAAAAACCGACAAATCCATTTCAGTTGTTTTCTGTCAAATAGAATTTACTAATAGTCTACCAGTATCAATTTCATATTGAGTAGGGCTTTACATAACGGGGATGTGGCAGCTTCTACAAAAAAAAAAAAAAAACCAACAGACTTGATTATCAGAATGATGGCAGCTTCAGCTCAAACATGGTAGTCATGGTTTCATTTCTGCCGGGATGGCATATGTCAGATTTTGCGTACGGATCCTTCATTATATATATATATATAATAATCGCATGACTTTATACGACATAATACTTTTGACAATTGGCATCCTCATAAATACAAGATAATAGTGATAATGATAATTTTCTTAAATTATGCTAGAAACCGCACAGTACACAAGCTATATCAAAATCAAATACTGCTTTGGAGATTATGTCCCTCAAAAGTTGAATAAATATTACTAGAGATATATTTAACCAGATCTAGCCGAAAGCTTATTCGCAGATGTATACATTAAACCAAATCTAGCTGAAAGCTTACTCGCAGATGCATACATTTAACTAGATCTAGCTGAAAGCTTATTCGCAGAGGTCTACATTTAACCAGATCTAGCCGAAAGCTTATAATATAAATTCGCAATGTCAAAGGTATTCAAACAAAATGTGATACTCTCGTCACTAAAGTCTGACATACAAGGCGTTGTCTACAACAACTGTCTACTATCGCAGCCTAGTGACCCCCAGCTTATTGTCATGTTTTTTTTGTTGCTTTTACTTTGACTAAGTTGCATAATCTGTTAGTTACATTTTTTTCTCATAACATTCTTGTCCAAGTTAAGTACATCACTCATCAGGTTGACAATTATAATCAAATTTGGAAATATTAGTTTTTTTTCTCATGAATTTTGTATCCACCAGAGTAATTTGTTACAGGAAATATTTGGGGGGGGGGGTTTCTCATGTATATTCTTAGTTAAGTACATCAGGTTAACAATTATAACCCACTAGCAGAGTAATTTTAGAATAATAATAATTGACTAACTCTGGAGATGTTTGGCAAGCAAAATAATTTGCACACTAGTTGAAACTCTTATTACTATGTAAACTAGGTCTTGTTGAATCTAGCGCTTTTATTTAAGAAAACAATGTCATTCGAAATGTGTATACTCGCATCAAAGTTTGATAAGCAGGATCAAATTTAGGTAGATGTTCTGACTTTGATCTGATTTCATCAGATTATGCAACTTTAAGTAATAAACGGTATGACAGAATACATTTTTCATTTTCGATCCGAGTGCGTTGTTGTGCAATCAACCGAATTTGTTATATATATATTATTTATAGATATACAGTAAAACCTCTCTAACCGACCACCACAGATCGACCGCTTTATTTGGGTCCCAAACGATTACCCATACAACACCATTGTAATGATAAAAATAACTCTCTAAACCGACCACCTCCGTACATGGACCATTTAAAGTCGGTCCCATGGTCGGTCGATTTAGAGAGGACTTACTGTATATATATATATCTATATAATTATTACAACCACAATTATCCAATGACAGCAGTGAATCAAACAATTACCTGCCAAACCAATCGGAATACACATGTATACGACTGCAGATCTATGCCAGACCTATTCTGGAATCACAACTCGCACTGAACTGAGATCATACCCAAGTAAATGGCGATCATTATTGTAGTTACGGGGGTTAAAACCCCCCAAAAAGGACCAAATACAGCCCCCCTCGTCCCCATTTTAACTCTTATCCAGTTTTGTGCATTTAGATCATAAGTGAAGGTACTCTAGGTACAACTGTTCTGCGCATGGTCTTTTTCCCAGTTTCTTTTCAACATTTCCATCATGACACGATAAGAACATTTCCCATAATTAAAAAGAGAAAAAAAGGGGGAAAAAGAGGGAGCCTCTATAAAACAAATAACTGCCACAAATGGAATTCATATTTAATACGAGGAGGGGTTGGGAAGAGCTCCAATCGCAAGTAAGAGTTATTTAAGATTTTCTGGCCTTCCGCCCGTCCCGGGTGTTGCTATGGTAACCAGACGGTTGTCTTGGCAACAGCTGTGGCACCTGACAACAGGCTGTGAGAGCGGCTAACAGGGCCAGGTCGGGGGAATGGAGAGACAGCAGACCACGCTCACCACTCTGGAACATCCCAACGACACGCTCCAAACACGACTGGCATTCCATAGCACACAAAAACTGTCCTGCTTGATTTATAAATAAAAAAGGAAAAAGCCGCAACCAGGCAGTGCAGAATGTCCCTTTTTTAGAAAACCAGGGCAAGACCTAATTAAAGGAAACCCACCAGCAATGCACTGTCCACAGCGTGATTGTCAAGTGACATCCGAATAGTCGTTAACGCAGCAAAGGATATTGACAAACTTGTGGATTTCTATGCCACGGGGAAGCACAAACTACCAAATACGTGCTATGTACAATAAACTCGTTCCAAGCTCTAGAAGACACAGAAGCACCAGAAATTGAGGAACGAGGTAAATCCATAGCGAATGTCCAAAGCTTGGCTGGTCGATGATAACGCACTTCAAAGTATCACTGGATGTGTGTCGCCCACGTCCCCGGTATTGCTCTGTGTTAGTATAATCAATCAACGCGCATAGTAAAAGACCCTCATCACAGTCACACAATGCCAGCGTATTGGAGTGGCAAATATCCGGCAGCCCACCAACCCACTTCAGACATTGTCATTTCTAGGCAGGCAAGATACAGTTCTCTTAAAGGAGATTTAAACCCATCTTTGTTATCACCATCATCATGGCATGTTCCTCTCAGGCACCGCACCATTCAATGTGTGTGTGTGTGTACACTTGGTAAATCCACACACACAAACAAACAAAATCTCTCCACGCCCGAGCCTTCAATCGCACTCCGAAAAGTGCTTGAGATCTACAACCCGGGTGCAGTTTTCATAGCGAGGTTTATCAGAGTTATATAGTTGTCAATAAGTGGAGTAGATATATACGAGTAACCAACAATCAATGTTCAGATAATTCAATAATTTCTTATAAATCAAGTCACTTTTCTTCCTGTTGCTCAGTGATGCCAGTCTATTGATTATCCTAGTAGTCATTGCAACGGGAAGGGCGAGGGCTAAAATTTAAAAAAAAAAATTCTCACACCAATGGGCTCAAGACATCCGTCCACCAGGGTGAGGTAATTAAGAAGCCAAGCGACAAAGTTATTTTTCATGATATAATCCCGCTGTGATATGAACATTCAAATACACATCCGGGCGGGCTAGTAGTAGGAAGCAAGGATGAAAGAGCATAAGGAGTGCTTTCACGAGGCCTCAGGAACACCATGAGAAAACCTGGCCATCGACTCGGGCGCATACAAGCGCTGCTTGTCCTTGGAGAGCTGTGGCAACTCGGGCTTGCTCTGCCAGTGGTACACAATCTCCTGGTCGGAGGGGCACGTCTTCTTGAAGACAGGGAAAGAGTATGCGTTCTGCATGTAGCGCCAGAAGCCCTGCAACTCAGCAGGGATCTCAAACTCCTTGAATGCCTTGGCGACGACGCGAATGTGCTGCAGCTTGGGTAGCATGATGCAGTCTAGGTGGTCTGGGTAGTCACGCGTCAGGAACAGGTGTGGCGACTGGTCCAGGTAGTGGTTCAACCGCTGCAGCTCGGCGAGCAGCGGAGTGGCTGAGTGCGAGACGTCCTTAATGTAGAACGAGAATTTTGAGAAGACGTCCTGGCATGCCTGTGCCGCCTTCACAGAGTCATATGCCATCGGCGGGTCCGGGAAGTGCTCGTCCACGTACTGAATCATCTCATCCGGGTCCGAGATGATCTCCTTCCCATGCATGATCACAGGGAGGCGCGAGGCGATCTTCTTGAAGTCCAACGGTGCCTTCGCCATGTTTACCGTCTTCACGGTGAAGACAATGTCCTCCTCCTTCGTTTTGATCAGCAGCAGCATGAACATGCGCTGACAGAAGGGGCACCCACCAAGGCTCTCCCCATCCTTACCCGCTCGCACAAACAAGACCAGGTTGTTCGGTGGGAGCTCGGTGGCATCCAGGTTGTCAGCCGGATTTATTATTGTGTTCTCCATCCCTATGGTGTGTGCGCAACTCAATCCCACCACTTTGCCTGGTCTGCCCCACTCTCTCACACACGCTCTCTCCCTGTGTAATGTGACAGGGTCCCGCCTCCCTCACCGGGTATTAAAGATTCACTGGTAGCGCGGGTCACCTACGGAGAGAGCAGAAAATGGTGGGTCAGGAGGAGTCAAAACGAAGAGTCCGAGGAGGAGACTGCTAGGTACTTCCCCCCACAAGATTCATTAAAAATCTTCCAGTCAATTTCGATCCATTTTCTTTTCATATTTCACATTTGCAACCAGTGGAGAAAAAGTGGAGAGAGCAGAGAGTGACTGACGCATGCCGGCTAGGTCAGTGTGGGACTTACACAAATACAACAATTTGCGAAATGCCCATTCAATTCCATTACGTCACATAAGCTTCCTAGCCTCAACCTGCGTGACATTAAATCATAATTGCACCACTCCTAATCCGACCGGCTCTAAGCTACGAACCAGCGCCACACCTGTAGATTGACACCATTTAAAAAATATATTGTTTATTAATTTTAGTTGATTAAGCAAGGGAAATTTAAATCGCAGACGATTGGTCTTCCTCATTCCACTGCTCCTTGCCATATCCTAATAATGCAGAGCGCCAGGGTAAGAATCAATTCTTAAGTCATTAATAGTGTTGAATCCACAGAGAAGAGCACCATTTCCTCTCATGGCGAATGGAGAAGGCGCTCCTCTTTTACCAGTTCATTCCACCTCTAATAAATTATATAAATAATAATTGCACCGTCACCCATGTGTATATTAGTAGACAAACAGTTATCTAATGTACGTCATCACTACTGTACTGAGCGATCACAACAAAAATGGAAGTTTAAAAAAAAAAAAACACCAAAAAGCCAATATTGCCGTAATATTTCAATTAGCAAAAGGATATGTAGATTCTTAAAAATAAATGTATATATTTTAACCAATACGCTACTTTGCCATCTTATTTTGCTAAATAAAAACTTAATTACCCTATTTCATTCAAAAATATTCGACGAACTTGAGTAATTAAGAGGGGGTCTACTATTTTAGGAAATACGGTAGCCCAACATGTTCTAGGAAATATGATAACCAAAATGTTTGAAAAAATGAACTTCGGTAACACAAATCAATATTATTGATTTGTAATATAAATTATTATATGAATATAAATTGGCGGTCCCTGCTTTATTATTATACCTATTTCGTTGTTTATTTAATATTGAACGATCTTGTACTTTTGTAAATTTGTTGCGGGGCCGGCCATAAAGGCAGGTCTCATAATAAATGAATGTACCCACTCTATTCATATCTTTCCATGCGACTATTGCATAGAAAAATTGATACTAATATAAGGCAATGAATAAAATGACAGCTCCCACCGTCCCAATATATTTCGCTTAAATTAACATTTAACAGACATAAGATCAACTTCAAGTAAAATGCACCTATGCACCTAACGTTCCTCCAGTATAATATATAAAAGTGAGTCACAAGCCAAGACACATCACTGTGTATATTATATTCACACAATACAATACAAATAGTATAATTAATTCATAGCTATATATGCTAATAGGTCCAGTCCTGATGACCCATATTTGTCTGGGCGGGGCAACGTCTGAGTAGCAGGGTCATGATAGTGCGTCAACAGTTGTCAGAAGCAGGTGTGTGTGTGTGTGTGTGGGGGGGGGGGGGGGGGGGGGGGGGGTGCATACTGACAGTGCGTCACATTTTGGTGAGATGTGCTCACCTACAACCAGTTAGAGACGATGTATTTGGAAATGAGTGTGATGGAGTCCGCAACTCATTATTAATTTTCTTTAGGGAAACTGTAGTGGTTTCTTTTTTAAACCAAAAAATAATTGTCCACTTTTAACTTGAAGTCTTTTACTTTGATTTACCACATACCACTAGTGATTTTACCATAGTTGCGTGCTCTTTTGTGCTCTATTTTACCTGTTTGAAATGTGATTTTTTTTTTAAACTCAGATTTGCTTAACCACTGTAATGCCCCCAATAGCCGATTTTTACTTTTTGTGCCGGGGCGTTAAAAAAACAAACCGGGGGGGGAAGTGAGGGGTGGCATGAAGTCTTGGTGTACCTTGTTATCGGGGTCGGAGAAAGCGCCTCAACACCATGCGCACCAAACTTGTCTAATTCAACTAAAATCTAAATTAAGCATCAATGAGTGGCAATGTTAAATTATATAAAGACTGAGGAATTAGCCACACTACCTAACTGGGACCGGACGCGGTGGCTGAATTGGTAGAGCACAGGCCTCCCATGTGGGAGATGGGGAGTTTGATTCCCAGTCGAGTCAAACCAATGACGTACAAAATTTATACTTGTCGCTTCCTAATTTAGTGCTCAGCATTAATAGGATAGGACAAGGGGTGTTGAAGGACTGGTTAGCTCAGTGTCAGAATCACGTGACTGAGTGGAATATTGGGTCATAGTGCTGGCGGCCTGATTTCACAGTGGGGCAGCACTATAAAGTCGCCTGGAGTGCGTACTGTCGCTGATGAGTCACTAATGATATGACAAAGATTGCATCAAGTGACAAGTCTTTCTTAGTCTGGTGTGTGCCAAGTCACTGATCGCATTCGTCTATTATTTTCACATTCTTCAAATTTAGTTCATATTAATATTTTTAATTAAAGATGGTCTTCATAGATCACATTACTGCCTTTCATCTCACCTTTAAAAATAAATAAATTACAATTTGCAAATCTTTTCACGCCTTCCGTGTTTGTGCGTATTCAGAAGATTTGACTTGATTTCAACGTTCAAACTCCACCTTCTATATATCTTGGACATCTTTAAAAAGTAGGCAGTCATTTAAATCTGTTATTAATTGACCACTGTGTGAGGTTTCATGGTGGTGTAAGGTCAAAAAAGGTACTTTGCTAGGTACCCAAATTTTCAGTGTTATAAGATCAATCATTTCCATGATGACTGAAAATCCACAAATATGACACTAATGTGTACATGCATTATTTACTTTATTTTAATGGGTGGAAACGACAGAGCAGATAGGCATCTACTTACCCTGAACATTTCATTTAGATATCTTGACTATTTAGGAAGTTAGAACAAAAAATGACTAAATTATTAAATATCTATGTTTTTGCTCACACACTTGTAATGCTAAAACATTAAAACAAAGGAAGAAAACTTAATGTTTCATGGATATATAGTTATACTAGACTTACTTGTAAGTTGACATATTACTGAGATTCTTATGAATCTAAGAATACGAAGGTAAGGATGAAAGTAGTTACAATGGAACCATGGATATATATATATACTTATTACACAATGAGACATTTCTATAACCTTTCTAAATCACTAATGTATCCATTTACTTTTATTTTAATGGCGTAAATCCTCCAAGTCACTCACTCACTTTTATTTTAATGGATGGAATTGACAGAGCAGATAGTCATCTACTTACACTGAAAATTTCAGTGAGATATATCGATTATTTAGCAAGTTAGAACAAAAATTTACTAAATATAGGTATGTGAGTATTTTTTTTTAGAATGCATTTGATCTCAATGGAATATATAAAGGAAAGAGCTTCAAGGGACCTTTAACATGGTAGTCATATAATTTTTCTAAAGTAAATCTGAAGGAAGTTACATTGATTTGAACTTGGAAAAATCAGGCTATCATGGGCCCTTTGTTCTATAGTAAACCAGACACCAGCTGTGACCCTGAATATCAGTGACACAGTACGAGTGTCACTTAACGCAACCACACTAGATCAATGTTTACATCAAATTAATCACATATCTCCTTTAGGAATCAATCAAACATCCTTAAATGTTCACAAGATATAGAAAACTAATGAAGGAACAACAATTTCATAGTTTGATTAAATAATTTAAACCCGTTTGAGTGATTTGATCAAGATTTTGTGGAGAAAAGTAGAACTTGAAATTCAACCATAAACTTTTAAAACTGATACTGGTCCAATTGAAACAATTCAAAAACGAGGATGTAGAGAAATCTGTGTTCTATGTCATGAAAACAAGAGCTAAATTGTAGTTACAAAACCCTCCTTTTGAGGAACTAAAAGGTAATGTCTACCGCAAAGCAGCTCCGCAAAGCTGAATGGGGCTAGCATTACCGTCGTTGCTGAACCGATTTGCGGCGATCGGCGGTATTCGCACATAGCTACTAAATATTTAGATTTTGGGTGACACACTTTATAAAGCATTTTTTTCACACATGCCAAGACTCATGAGTCACGAGATGGGTCACAGAATTCAACTGGTTTTCCACTGAAACAATGGACCAAAATTATCCATAAAAAATGCTTTATAAAGTGTCACAACTTCCTTGATAATTGTCACAGGATGATGATTTATGTATCATTAGAACGGACTTTCCAATACCTTTGCAGTGATATATTTTATGTTGGAATCTGTTGACTTTGAAATTTTTTGTCACATACCTACAAACGTATGCTTGGAGAGCATTTCGCCATTTGTCGGAGTACGGGTAGTGTCACTGTCAGGCGACCTATACCTGGTCCCTTTAATTAATAATAATAGCAATGAATAATATCATGCGTAAGAACTAACATGGACTACTATCCTGAAACATACCCTGAAATAATAACCCCAAAGGGAAAAGCGAAGGGGGGGGGGGTTTACATTGTAAACATTGATCTACTGAAACTACAGTAACAGTGCAAGTGGCAGTGGCAGTGCTGAAGTCAATGACTGGTGTCTACGTCATAATACCCGTACTAATGCTTGTCTAATAATTAAGAATAAAAATAGATCGAACTAAACAATTTACACATGCGCAAAGATTTTTGTCTTTTTAAAATAGACAAAGTAACAGATTGCTCAAATGGATACGTAAACCCATGTGTTAATTCACAATCAATGCAAAATTATCTGAGAATGAGACGGTACATTTGAAGCGAGGCATGATTTTGATTTTCGTTTGCTTTTGTCGACAACACTATCCATCTAAACGGGATGTTCTAGCATTTTACACAATGTAAAAAGAGTTATGTCTGGTTTCTAACGAAACAATTATCAACTGGAAGTGTAATGAAAGATAATATTGACTTACGTTCGTTGGTTGACATGGTTTTCGGCAAGTTTTCCAATGAAAGCTTCAGTAGTTCTCAGGGAAAAGATGGAGGAAGTGTGGGTTAATTTACATCGATGGCGCTTATTGGTGGATTTCCTGGACCAATGCCAACCATTGTATTACTTAGTCATGGTGGGCTCTTTCTAAAGGTGGCGCCACCAGATAAGCAAACATTAGTCCTATTTAGGTTATTTCTAAATGAAGAATCCCGTTACTCCACTCACATATTCTTGATTCAATTGTCGTTTCACACAGCTTAACTGTGTCAAAGCATGTAGTATATTGGTGACAATCAACGATATAGCAATTTAATTGTGGTACCACCTAGTTCCAAAGTGAAGAACCATATTCCACGCTTGCGCAGTGCATGTAGCAACGACAAACAACAAACGTCTCCCGTCCATTCCGATCGTAATAATATAACCACGATTTATCGGCAATATGACGTTGAATCCACTAGCAAATCCTAAAGGGGTAAATCTGGTCTGTGAATTGTGCCAAAAACCAGCATTCATCCAATGTACCCGATGTAGAGTGACGTATTACTGGTAAGTATGACCCGTTTTACCAACTTACCTTTATTATCGCTCAGAAAGAATTCCTGGCTAGTCCTACTCCTAGTTTATGAATGGTCACGTAAACAATCACACGTCTGTTATCTTAATATGAATAAGCAATGCTTAGTACCGACCCGCCCACATTCATCGGAATTACGAAACTGTCTATAGAAATTGAATATATTGTGCATGTTATGTAGTAACATGAGTAATTCATAACAATTGGTCACCTCACATCTACTGAATTACTTGGTTGCCAAAACAGAACAAGTTAAAACATAAGAACTGGCATAACTCACAGCTTAGATCTTATTATTCTGTACACTATGCTGACAGGCAAAGAAATAATCAAAAACAAAAAGTTATTAACCTTAATTTAGAAAAAAACAGTTATTTCATTTGGCTAACCAAGTAATTCTATTACATGGTGTGACGTATTCCACATAACTGGTTTGGGCTTACAAGTAATCTAATGGATAAACTGGTTAACTCATATTCTGGAGATACTGTTATGATAACATATAAAAGGAATAATATAAAAAAAAAAAAAATGTCATAAACTATGAAATTAATTAATATAAGTTGATCTCCAACTGCTAGTGGATTTCTCAATGAATTTGAATTCCCAGTTCTATATATGCATGTTATATAACTCTTCAGTAAATTCTAGACTAGGATTTATTCATCTCTATTGTTCTCTTGTAAACTCACAAATGGGTGCAAACTTAGATGAAGTTCTATCTACTAATTAGATTGAGCTTCTAAGTAAAAATAATAGATAAACTGGGTTAACTCATATTCTGTAGATAGTGGTTTCATAGTTTCAAATGAAATCAATTACCTTGCAGATATGTATCTACTAAAATTTCTTAAACAAGAACTTAAATGATTTTAAATTGATCTCCAACGTTTAAATAGACAATCTCAAAGAATTAGAACTCCCAGTTATATCTGCATGTTATATAATTCATCAGTAATTTTAGACTAGGATTTATTCCTTCTTTGTTCTGTTATAAACTGACAAATGGGTTCAAACTGAACTTAAGTTCTATCTATTAACTAGATTGAGCTTCTAAAGCATTATAATAGATAAACTGGGTTAACTCTTATTCTAGAGATAATGGTCTCATACTTTCAAAAAGAAATCAAATACCTTACTAATATGTATCTAATGAAATTTATAAACATGAACCCAAATAAAATTCAATCTCCAACTATTAATGGACAATCTCAAAGAATTAGAAATCCCAGTTCTATATATGTATGTTACATAAATCATCAGTAACTGGGTTAACTCATATTCTAGAGATAATGGTCTCCTAGTTTCTAAAAAATCAAATGCCTTGCTGATATGTATCTACTGAAACTTGTAAACTTGAACTTAAATAAAATTCAAATTGATCTCCAACTATTAAATGGACAATCTCAAAGAATCAGAATTCCAAGATCTATCTATGTATGTTATTTAAATCATCATTAATGTTAAAAACTAAGATTTAATTCATATTTCTTGTTCTGTATTAAAAATGCCAAAGAACTCTGTTAGAATGACTGAACCCACAACATAGAAGATCTCTGACTTTCAAACTGGTGTTGCCAGGTGATGTAAACAAAACTTGTATGCGTTGCCATATCCACTCAATTCAATCTGTGATCCAAGGACTTTGCATCTGTGTTGCTAGGTCCGGTAGTCAAGAAACATTCATGTCTCCAAGCACTCAAATCAAATGTCAACAACAATCTCCAAGGAAACCCTTAGTATATATAGAGGTGGAAAAACCTAGGCTCTCCAACTCACCTGGTCCTGGCACTCATACAGTAAACACCTGGAAGACGGTTTTTCCCCACCCTCCCTCCCTCTTGTACTTACGATATGGCTACTAGGGCTGAGTGTTAGAGGTTTTTCGGTTGAATCGAACCCGGAACTTTGAGTGTGTGTGTTTAATAACATAGCCTGTGTGTTCTTATGATATGACTTAAACTGACAAGTGATATAATACTTCTGTATACTTACAAATGATTGATGTACAAACCTATTTGCTACGAATAAGCTTGAAGATGTAAATAAATTATAAATTTACTCCCAGTCCAGTCTTTTGTTATGAATTATTAACCAATCGCTGTCGTCCACCTTTTGCTGCGGACAGAAGTTCGATGAGTTTGTATGGCGTCTAGAGCCAAACAAATGCCTGTGGTTTTGAGTTTGCATTCTATGGAGTGTGCCGCTACATGCAGTGCAGAACTAAATTAATAGAAATACAGAACAATTTGGCATAAACATGAAAGTTTGGAATTATAAACTTGTCTGTTGACATATACATATAAACGCTTGGAGAATTATTTATTTATTAACACGAGTATAGTACAAATGGCGGCCGCCTTAGGACGATTTCTGTTTCCGTTTGCTGGATTTTGATTTCTCGATTATTCAATACAAGTTTACAAATGGCGGCGCCCATAGGGGGCTATTTCCGTTTCCGTTTGCTGGATTTTGGTGATTTCATTTCCCACCTCTATGAATACAGGTATTGTTTATGTATATATACACGCATGTTAGTCATTAGCCTCCCCCTGGGGGGGTCGGTATTACAATACAGACTTATCGGAAATATGGTAGTATATTCACTAGCAAGCCATATTTAATCAGTATTTCCTTTGAAGTTAGTAAAATGTTAACATAAGTTAATGCAGCGAAACCGTCTTGAAAGCGTAGCCGTAGGTAGGTACCCCACTAAAATTTTCAAATTATTCCAAACATTCAAATTATAATTTCATTGGAAGCTCCAATGAATCAAAAGCAATATGCTTTTTGAATTTTTAAGCTATTCCAAAAATTTAATGAGATATGTGCATTTGAAGTTTGTTGAATTTAAGATTTTTTGTATTACTATTAGCTAATGCACTAGAGAAGTGCCTTATTTAGGGCTGTCAAATAGACTAATTATAACAACATTTCTTTGTAGTTTCTTTATTAATGATCACAGGAAAGACCTTGGTGTATACATGGGAAGCAACCTCAAATTCACTGAACACATTGACTATGTATGCCAAACTGCCAGAAAATATAGTGGATGGGTGCTTCGTACATTTAAGTCAAGAGAAGCTGGGGTAATGAAAACCTTGTGGAACTCCATAATACTCCCACGGATAGACTACTGTTCACAACTTTGGATACCCACTTCTAAAGGACAGCTGACAAAGTTAGAATCACTGCAACGCAGCTTCACATCATATATTGAAGACACCAAGAGCCTGGATTACTGGGACAGACTAAAATTCCTCAAAATCTACTCCATTGAACGTCGATGTGAGAGATATCGAATTATATACACCTGGAAAATGATTGAAGGCAAAGTACCGAACTATGGCATAACAACGTATCATTCAAAAAGATATGGTAGACTTTGTAAGGTACCAGCAATAAACACAAAAGCCTCACAGTCAACAAGAACACTGCGGGAAGGAAGTCTTTCTGTCCGAGGAGTACAGCTCTTTAATATAATACCAGCTTACATTATAAATCAATCAAACTGCAGTGTACAATCAAAGGCAGCTTGACAAGGTGTTAGAAACAATACCAGACGAACCACAGATTCCAGGATACACCCAGCTAACGCAAACAGATTCAAACTCATTGCTGCGCATGACAAAACTGAACAGAGCATCCTCACGACATGCTGTGAGCCCTGATGGTGGAGTCTCCGACTTGGCCTGAGCATATAGCTCAAACACTCTAATCTAATCTAATCCTGATCAAACTTCACACCAAGGTTCTTCTTCGTATACCAAATCACCCCAGCTTATCAAAACTTATATAAAAAAAATTAGATCACATGAAAATGTAGGTTTCCATGGCAACCATAATACAATCACTCCCACCTCCATGTCCGTTTAGCATCCATAGAATCGTGAGTTGTTTATAGAATAACATGAAACTTTGTATGTAAAACCTTTAGAATGAGCTCTTTACATTGGTGCAATCCGCTAAGCTCTACTCCTATTATCCAATGAGTATTAGGCATGTGCACATCACAGTATTCAGGGATGAAAGATCTCCATGATTTCGCGGATTTCTGGGATTTTTCCAAACCCGCAGCCCGATTAACATATAGGCGCTACTGTTTTACGCTGCAGCACCATCAGCGTATACTAATATGTAGTGCAGATGCCGCAGCACTATCAGCATATACTACTAAAACGTGCTTCAAACGACGCAGCACTATCAGCCTATACCCATATATATCAAACCTAACTTCCGGGAATTTTCCGCGATTCCCTGACAATGCTAAACCTATGGGAGAATATCAGCATTTCCGCTTTTTTCACCGGAGACCTCTTTCATCCCTGAGTATTTACCCGACTTTCGCTCCGGTCGATAATCATGAATATTTATTATTATTTGAGGATATTAATGTTTTAATCTACCATATTCATTTTTGTACACCTGTTTTCTATGTATTGACCAATTTTTATAAAAATTGGGTGATGAGCAGATGCATTGTGATGATGCATAATAGGCTGTGTGATGACTCACTCACCCCAGCCATAACATTCTGACCTAGAGAATCCAGTCAAAACTGCCTGACACCAACTTTTGGCCACCAGATTCTAGAGTTGCGATTCCAGTTGTAGTCATTGTATGACCATTTTTAGGAAGAAAAAATGCTAAAGTTTCACATTTTGATAGTTAACATGCACATTCCTGGCAGTCTTACCTCTGATTTTTGCATCTGAAGACTTTAATGGCTTAGTAAAATGCCTTTCAAATGTCGTACAACACTGAAAATAGTATCTATCTGGGTGTAAATCTTTGGTGCTTCAAAAACGGATGTAACAATGAATGCAGTGTGCCTGTGCTTCATGTGTGGTGCCATTTTCCGACATGACTGTGCCGCTCAGAAGGTCGCAAAAAGTTGTACAAGTTTTATTGGTCCGGCGACAGTGGCGCTCCCGGCGGATTCTAGGGTACCTACCGTAGGCTAGGCATAGGCCTACTAGTAGGTTTGTGAGTCAAAAATTCAAAATCCTCCAATTCCAGTGTAACTGGGCTTATTTGAAAGAGGATGAAGAGACAAAGAAAATAACACTTAGATCATTGCAATCCATTGAGAAATACAGAAGTTATGATTTTTTCATTATCTTTAATTAGCCAAATTATGTCCTCACAATTATTAATAATGATCAAACATAATAATTATTAGGTTAATGCCATATTTTTTGTATTTCTTGAGTCACCATTTTGTTTTCCCATTTGCTAAAAAAAACTTTCCTCGAGCTCGTTACTACATTTCTCTTGCAAATTTCTTCATGGTATTCCACAGATACATCAATAAATACATATAGAATGGGAACTATATGTTATAATTAGGGACCAAACCTGCTTTGGTTTGAAATTTTGGTGATGGATTACAAATGTGTGCAATTTGCAGAATTTCTTGAGTCCCCATTTTGTTTTTTCCCATTTGGCATGATTTGTTTAATAAAAATGTCTGCGATCTCGTTAATGCATTTCTCGTGCTTATTTCCTCCTGGTATTTCATAGATACAACAATAAATACATATAGAATGGGAACTATATATTTTAATTAGGGACCATACCTGCTTTGATGTAGAATTTTGGTCATGATTACTGTACAAAATCTGCTCAGTTGGGGAAATTCTTTCAGATTTGGTAAAAATATTTCCGAGAGCTCGTTCATCGATTTCTCATGCAAATTGCCTCCTGGTATTTCACAGATACAACAATAAATACATATAGAATGGGAACTATATATTTTAATTAGGGACTATATCTGCTTTGATATAGATTTTTGATGATGATTACTGCACAAAATCTCCTCAGTTGGGAGAAATTCTAACAGTAACAGAAATAAACTGTCATTCAGAAAAAAAATAACACGAGGCAATAGCCTACTAGGTCATCTATGATGTCATACTCATTACATATGCAAAAACATATTTCTAGCCAATCAGGAGGCATTTATTTGGAGCGCTGTAATTGGGTCGACCAATAGAAAACCGAGATCGGCGTCACAGGAAGATGATGCCCGCTATGATGGCAATTCTAATAGCTACAGTGGAGGCACCTTTCCTTCAACTATTAAGAAACCTCGTAATGACAATGTAAACTCAAAGCCTAAAATAGGAAGGTATGCATCTGATGTCAGGCAACTGAAAACTGGAGGAAAGGTGCTAAAGATTGGTACATGGAATGTACGAACATTGTACAAACCAGGCCGATATGACAACCTGAAAGTGGAAATGACAGCGCTAAACCTTGACATCCTAGGTATAGCTGAGACGAGATGGACGGGTGACGGGAGGATAGGTGATAGTGAGGTAGATATGATATATTCTGGAGATGAAAAACATCAGTATGGCGTTGGAATTATGATGAAGAAGTCCATTGCCGCCACAATGATTGGATTCTGGCCAGTATCTGACAGAATTATTATGATGAAGCTGAGGGGAAAACCGTTCAATATAAACATTCTGCAAGTTTATGCACCAACCTCAGATCACGATGATGAAGAAGTCAACGAGTTCTATGACAGCATCAAAAAGGTAATGGAATACACCAAGTCTGGAGAAATAACAATTGTTATGGGCGATTGGAATGCGAAAGTTGGAGAACAACATGAATATCCAGTAACAGGAAGATTTGGCTTAGGTGAGAGAAATGATCGTGGTGAATACTTGATAAATTTCTGTTTGACATCAAAACTAGTAATTGCTAACACCTTATTTGAACATCCAAAGAGAAGACTATATACATGGAAGAGCCCTGGTGATGTATGTCGGAACCAGATCGATTACATTCTTGTCAACCAACGATATCGAAATTGTATCAAACAGGCAAGGACATATCCAGGTGCTGACATATGTTCGGATCATAATCCAGTAGTAATCAGTATGGTAGTGAAATTGAAACAGCAGAACAAAATTAAAAACAACATTCAAATGGATATGAACATGTTAAAAGATGCAAAATACAGAACTAAGTATAATGTCTCTGTTCATAACAAATTCAGTGTACTGATGAATGAAGAAACTCCTCAGAGAGAGTATAACAACATTGAAATGGAATGGGAAGCTCTCAGAGAAAGCATGGTCAAGTCAGCAGAGGAGGTGTTACCAAATAAAAAACGAGAGACAAAGCAATCATGGATGACGCAAACCATACTAGAAAAGATGGCAGAAAGGAAGAAAGTGAAAACCACTGATCCACCTAAATACAAACACCTGAAGAATGAAATAGAAGATGAATGCAAAAAAGCAAAAGATGAATGGTGGAATAAGAAGTGTGAAGTAGTGGAACAACTTGAGTCTCAACATCGTTCAAGAGAGATGCACAAGAAAGTGAAAGAGATAACAGGTCAAGGATACAGACAGAGAAGCAGTAAATGTATCAAGAACAAAGACGGCAAAATGCTCTTTGAAGAAGATGAAATAAAGTCCAGATGGGAAGAATATGTAAACGAACTATACAATGATGACAGAGGGAACCCACCCACAATTGAGAAAGAAGATGGGAATATTATATTAGTATCAGAGGTTGAGAAGGCTATCAATGATCTAAAGGCAGGTAAGGCTCCTGGAAGTGACCAGGTAACATCAGAAATGATAAAAGGACTAGATGAAGTGGGGATTCAAATCATTCATAAGCTAGTGTCGTGGGGGTGACGAAAACGGGAAATACCGCGCCCAGAGCGGGACTCGAACCCACATCTCTTTGCATTCCGGGCCAGTGTGCCGACCATTACACCACCCAGGCTCCCTGATATCAATACACTCCCCACGCCCACCTGTCTATGTGGCTACCTGCCTGAGAGGTCAGTGCAGACCACCACACTCGTCCCCCTGGAATTGTAGATCTTGTAATGCTTACAATTACATACATACAGGCAATGCACCAACACATACACACACAGGGTAGGTTCAACAACCATACAGCGCAAAGCTTGTACAGGATCCTGATCACGGCAACCAGTGTCGTGGGGGTGACGAAAACGGGAAATACCGCGCCCAGAGCGGGACTCGAACCCACATCTCTTTGCATTCCGGGCCAGTGTGCCGACCATTACACCACCCAGGCTCCCTGATATCAATACACTCCCCACGCCCACCTGTCTATGTGGCTACCTGCCTGAGAGGTCAGTGCAGACCACCACACTAGTAACTGACATCTATGAGACTGGATTTATACCATTGAATATGAATGAATCCATATTTGTACGACTCCCAAAGAAGCTAAAACCAACATTGTGTACTGAGTACAGAACACTAAGCCTGATGAGTCATATGTTGAAGATGATCCTGAAAATAATTTTACTGAGAAACAGACAGAAAATTGAAGAACAAATCAGTAACGTACAAAGTGGGTTTATATCTGGAAGAGGTACACGTGAAGGGATTTTCAATATGAGAATGATTTGTGAACGTTATTGTGAAGTGAACCAGGATGTTTATGCCTGCTTTATTGACTATGAGAAGGCCTTCGACCGAGTCAATCATGAACTGTTAATCAAATGTTTACAAGATATTGGTGTCAATGGCAAAGACATTAAACTAATTGTGAACTTATACTGGACACAACGTGCATTTATAAAAATGGAGCAGGGCCTATCGGATGAAGTTATGATTAAACGAGGAGTTCGACAGGGGTGTGTATTGTCACCATGTCTATTTAACCTGTACACAGAGATGATTTTCAGACACATTGAAGATTGCAAGGGAGTGACAATAGGTGGCATGAACATCAACAATCTTAGATATGCCGATGACAGTGTAATACTAGCAGACAGTGAGAAAAACCTACAAGATATAGTGAATAGAATCAATAAAGCTGGAATACTATTCAACATGAAGATGAATGCCAGGAAGACCAAAACAATGGTTATAAGTAAAAAGACAGATAAACCAAATGTCAATATAACCATAGATGGCACAAACATAGAACAAGTATCCGAATTCATATATCTCGGACAAAAGATTACAAATGATGGGAGATGTGAGGAAGAAATTAAAAGAAGGATAACAATAGCCCGAACAACATTCTCCAAAATGTATAGAGTGTTAACATCAAGTAAGATATTAATACAAACAAGGAAGCGTATTCTTCAGTGTTATGTGTGGTCTACTCTAATGTATGGGGCAGAGACATGGACAATCTCTAAGAAAATGTACAAACGTTTAGCAGCATTTGAGATGTGGACTTATCGAAGGATGATGAAAATATCATGGACAAAGAAGATCACCAACAAAGAAGTTCTCAGAAAAATTAAAAATAAGAAAAGCTTGTTTGCCACTATACAGACAAAGAAACTTATTTATTTTGGCCACATCATTCGTCAGAGTTCAATATACCGTACATTGTTGGAAGGGAAGGTGAATGGCAGCAGAGGGAGAGGGAGACCAAGAACATCATGGTTTACAAATATTTCACAGTGGACAGGCTTGAATTATTCACAGTCTATCAGAACAGCACAACATCGGGACAAGTGGAGAACCATTGCATCCAACCCTCGACTAGAGGATGGAACTATTGATTGATTGATGATGGCAATCGGGGAGTTTGACCCAGGTACCTACTACTAGTACTACTACTAGTAGTAGTACTGCCAGTGCTACTGTCCTAGTGTCAGTACTGACTACTCAGTCTCAGTCTCAGACTACTCTACTTAAGCTTAAAAGACTACTGACACTGTGTAAGTAACTCATACTAACTGTAACTAGCCAGGTCAATAATAATATATAGGCAGTGCCTATAAGCGAGTTCAGCATTGGCCGAGCGCATGTGCGAGTCCGACTTCCGGTCGTCGCTGTAGGGATAAACAAAGCCACGTTTTGCACTGCACCTATGGCAGTGAGCAATCTTCTTACAGAAAAAGTGAAATATCTCTAAAATCATACCACCTAGAAACAAATCGCTTGGTACACATATAGAAAACATGTTTACCAAGAATATTATATTAAATTGATAAGGTTAGGGTTCTGGATTTCTATTAATTTTGAATAAAACTACCGTTTCGCACTACGCAGCATTAGGCAGCAAACTCAATGGCCGTGAGCAATCTTCTTACAGAAAAAGTGAAATATCTCTAAAACCACACCACCTAGAAACAAATCGCTTGGTACACATATAGAAAACATGTTTACCAAGAAGATTATATTAAATTGATGTGGTTAGGGTTCTGGATTTCTACTAATTTTGAATAAACTAAACGTTTTGCCCTGCACGTACTGGCAAACTCAGTGCATTGTCAATAGCCGTGAGCAATGTTCTTACAGAAAAAGTGAAATATCTCCAAAACCACACCACCTAGAGACAAACCGCTTGGAACACATATAGAAAACATATTCAACGAATAGATTATATTAAATTTATATGGTTAGGATTCTGCATTTCTATTAATTTTGAATAAAATACGTTATGCACTGTGCGTTATGCCAGGCTAAGTCATGCACATGGGTTTGTTTATCCCGATGACTTCCCATCAACCACCGCGCGCCCGAGATGCTGAACTCGCTTATTCGTACCGGACCGTATCAATAGCCAGACCGCTTATTAGCACGGTGGTAGTCACATGACTAGCCTTTGGTCCAATCATAAGATGAAACAACCCTAACCCTAACCTAACCCCTTTTCCTAACCTTTATCCTAACCCCCATCCTGATAACGATGTGACCTTAAATGTTGCTAGGATGTAAAACAAGGACAAACAAAGTTATCCTAACCCTAACCTATGTTAACACGACGGGGATACGACAGGATAAGGGAGTGCCGTACTAATAAGCACTCTGGCTATTAATACAGTCCCATACGAATAAGCACTTCCTAATATATATTATTGCTATTGATACTAATACTAGTGATAGACAGAGTCCTTGACAGATGTCAGATGCATTAACAGATGAACTTCATTAAGTTGACTCTTTATATAGCTTATGAATATTATAAGTACCGTATGCAAATTTAATTCATTTCTGCGGTTACTTATATCATCCATCGTTTCTGTTATTGACAATTCTAAGATTGCCAAATGGGGCACCAATTTCTAATAGGATTTGTGTGACAATGGTGAAGTAATTAGGGTAGGCCAACAGGTCCAACTTTTGTGAATATAATTGGATGAAAATGTTGATATATTCTTAATGCTTGCACTTAAAACAATGAGAATGTGTATCTAAATTCTAAGTGTATTTTGGAGTGCTCTTTCAAATGCTGCAATCAGAACTCATGAAATGCAAACAGTTTTAAAGTTATGGTTGCTATGGTTGTAGAACAACCCACACTGTCTATTTTTGGAAGGCTGCTTGAAATTCACGGGTGAAATCAGCCGTCCAGAGTGACCCATTTTATATGAAACAGTGTCTGATAAATCGGTTTATGGCCTTAGAATTCAATTTAATGGTGCCTTAACCTTCTTTTTTTACCAGATTGAAGACTTCTAAGTCAATTCCTCAGGAGTCAAAATCAGAATGATTTCATAAACAACACAGCAAAATATAGCTGAATCAAAACTATTTTCAAAACTGGAAATACCTCAGCGAATATTCCCACAGAGACTGCATAGGGAGCAAGCTAGTTGTCGGCATGTACTTCATGGATGCACACTATTTTGGATGCATCAGGATGGTGGCGCCCCTCGCAACTACACGCGTACCTAAAATCGACAACTTAATTAATGCTATCCATTTGCTACATATATTATCATTACAGTTAGAATGTTAATATTTAGCAGTTTGTTGCATGACGGCATCAGAGCCACTGTGAGGGTGAACTGTGAATTGCCACACAAAAATGCACTCATTCCTCTCATTGGCTTAATACTCAGGAAAATACATAAATCGACCAGAAGTCAGACTCTCCTAGCCATATCACCATTGCCATTCAGTAGCAACTTGTATTTTGAGAATTTCTGTTTTCATTGTTGTGAATTTATTATCGCCTGTTCACAGTACCCCATTGTAGTTGTAGACAATATAAAGTAATAATTACGAGAATTAGAATAATATTATAGCAGCAAAGAATAATATATTTTATGGTAACGGAAGACAATTATTTGCTAGAAGGACCTTAAAGTCTCATAGTCTATCTATGCATGGTATACACATATAGAAATCACTTGATACTAATATTAAATGTTCAAAAATATCTATATGTTTTAACGGATGTATATATAAAGAAAATCTTTACGTTTTACCAGAGTGAAAATACATAGTACATTAGTAGTGTAGTACATAAACAATGTAGTCTAGTACATACATATTTACAGTATTAAAGGTAATGTTAATATACTATTATTTTTTTATTTGTTATTTTTTATTATTTGTATAGTATTACTAATGTATATATGTGTTATTTTTAACTGGGGATAGCACCTAATAACTATCGTTCTTCTGCTTTCTCCTTTTTCATGTGAAACATTACTGATATAAATATAAACTTGTATACAATTAAAATAAACAGGTGGAAATAAATATTTTACTATCATTATTGTTATTATTATTACTGAGGGAATCAAATTCCAACTATATGCTGATGACACCGTGATATACACAACAAGCAATAGCAGAAAAGAGAATAGAGAAAAGCTAAATGAGAAACTAGTAGCTTTAGATAATTGGTGTAACTCCAACAAGATTTCCATAAACCACAAGAAGTCAAAGGTCTTAGTGTTTGGCACTTGGAAAATCAACTATGGCAATGAGGAGCCAATAATTTTGGGAGGAAAAGTTCTTGATTATCAGACCAACTACAGATATCTAGGGATGAATCTTGACAGGAAACTAAACTACAATGATAACATAAAAGAAGTTATCAAGAAGGCAAACCACAAAATCTGGATAATAGCGAATATCAGAAAATACCTAACTACAAATATGGCTATTAAAATCTACCATACTTTGACTATGGTGATGTAATATATATGGGGGGTAACACAAATATGTTGGATAAACTACAACGACTACAAAATAGAGCACTTAAGATATGTCTGAAGGTGGAACATAAACACTCAACTGATGATCTCCATAGGAAAGCAAGAGTCAACACACTAAATGACAGGAGAAAAGCACATCTCAAAATAGCAGCATTCAGGGAGACAAGGAAGCCTGGGAGGGTGCAGGTAACAAAAAAGGCACCAAGAGGTAGTAATGTCCCCGACTGATAATAAACAGAGCCCAAAACAGATCAGATGAGAGGAGTACCGAGTACATGAAGGCAAAGGAATGGAATACCCTGGGAGTAGAAGAAAGAAGTACTGGGACAATAGAAACATATAAAACATTAATCAAAAGAGAGCTAAATGCACTGCTAGACTAATGACAACAACAAATAAAATGAATTAAAAAAGGAAAAGAAAGATAAATAAATAGAAAGTACACTGATAATTCAAGCAAATTTTTAGAGGGTATAGATGCTAGGTATGATGCATACAAAAGATATACTTTAAACTTAAAATCAAAACCTAATGACCACTAACAGCAAGGTGAATACATTCAGAGAAATTAACTATTGGTAACTAAACCAGTATCCCATTGTAGAACGAACAAACTCAGAGGTTTAGGGGATGTGGGAGAATGCTTACAAACAGAGAAATAATGCATGCAGTAGTTAGCTACACAACAACTGAAAGTGATCAAAAGAAGGGGAGTCACAAGACTATTACTGTCTAGTGGCGAAAACAAGTCGTTAGACTTAACAGTTATGGGCAGCATAAATACACCCATCACAAAAAAAAAAAAAAAAACCAAAGAGGGTGGCACGATTAATTCAAATTAAGATTTAATAAACGAACATTTTAACAAAACAAAGCTATATATTCTTCTTTTATATTGTGGATAGATGGTGTTCATGACATACACGATAAGTCACAGTGTTATGCAACTGTTAATTTTCTGAATGATAATGAATTCAGTGACGTGCAGCACCAGAAGATCGACTGGAGGGGCATCCACGAGAAGATCTGTCAGCTGCTGATCCCACTGCGCACCCCGGTGCCCTTCCTTAGCTCAGAGGAGGAGCGACAATATCACAAGGACCAGCTCGTCGCGAGACAAGTAAGTCACTGTTTAACCATTAAGTTACCTGGCGACAATTTCACTGGGACCGTGTGCGGGGGCCAAATCGGTAGGGCGCATGCCTTCCATGTGGGAGATCGGGAGTTCAATTCCCAGTCGAGTCAAAACAATGACTTATGAAAGAGATACTTGTTGCTTCCTAGGTTGGTGCTCGGCATTAATAGGGTAGGGCAAGGACTGCTTAGCTCAATGTCAGGATAATGTGACTGAGTGGGATATTGGGTCGTGGTACTGGTGACTTAATTTCCCAGTGGGGCAGCACTATAAAGTCGCAGTGAGTGTGCACTGTCACAAGTCGATACCCATACCGATATGACCCTAGATGTTTCCAGGACATAAAACTCGAACAACCAACCAACCATTTCAATGTAGTTAGTTATTGCGGGATAGGATTTGTAGTTCACAATTGTAGCGGCTACCAATGGGTGGCACCAGAAGAGTTGGCCGAATTGGTAGGAGTGCTGGCTTCCAGTGCGGAAGGTCGAGAGATCGAATCCCAACTGAGTCAACCCTAATTACTTACAAAATTGATACTTGTCACTACCTAGCCTGATGCTTGGCATTACTACAAATAGGGCAAGGACTGGTTTTCTCAGTATCAGGATAATGGTGGTTGTTGGGGTTTTACGTCCTTGCAACATCTAAGGTCATACCAGGACAGGTACCGACTTGTGACATTGCAGATCCACGGCTACCTCACAAAGCTGCTCCCTGGGAGACCAGGCCGCCAGCACCATGGTCTGATATCCCATTCAGTCACATTATCCTGACACTGAGCCAATCAGTCCAGGATAATGTGGCTATTAGGTCATAGTGCCTGATGGCCTGGTCTCCCAGTATGGTGGCAGCACTGTGAAAAGTCGCCAAGTGTGTGCACTGTCATCACACATTGGTACATATTGTCGAGGGGGGTGATGAAAATGGGAAATATTGCGCCTAGAGCGGGACTCGAACCCACATCTCTTTGCATTCCGAGCCAGTGTGCTAACCATTACACCACCTAGGCTCCCTGATGTCACCACACTACCCACACCTACGTGTCTATGTGGTTCCTTGCCCGAGAGGTCAGTGCAGACCACTACACTCGTCCCCCTGGAAGTTTAAGTCTTTTAATGATTACAATTACATACATACAGGCAATACAACACACTTACATGCACAGGGTAGGTTTAACAACTACACAGTGCGTAGCTTGTACAGGATCCTGGTCACAGCACCAGTGTCATGGGGGGTGATGAAAATGGGAAATATTGTGCCTAGAGCAGGACTCAAACCCACATCTCTTTGCACTCCGGGCCAGTGTGCTAACCATTACACCACCTAGGCTCCCTGATATTACCATTCTACCCATGCCTACCTGTCTATGTGGTTCCTTGCCCGAGAGATCAGTGCAGACCACTACCCTATCATGATATCGCCTTAAATGTTGCTAGTCTATAAAACAACCTCCCCCCCTCCTTAACAAAAAACAAAAAACACCAAACAAACAAGCCTTTTAAGACAGGTACTACTGCATTGTAGGACAGTAACTTTTTTTCCCACTTGCCCAACTGGGAAAGTCACTGGATTTTCTACTTGCGTGAGTGGTAAAACAATTGCCCAAGCCCAAGTCAGCCAAACGAAACTTCAATCTGCTACTGCAGATCAGAAAAATAACGTTCGGGCATGTCACCGAGAACTTCACCTGCCTGACCAAGTAAACTAGGTGCCCCGGGCAATGGGGCAGTCCTTATTGTCCTACCCCTGTACAATTATCCTTAATTGAATTTGTTGACATTTGCAGAAGCACATGATCGACCTGACCCGGACGACCGGCCAGAAGCTGCTGTTTCAAGGTTCCCACGAGCAGGCGGTGCCAGCCGCCATGCAGTCTCTCCGCTTCGCCATCGACGTGCACGGCCTGGCGAGCATCGAGCTCGTGCCCTCCTACCTCATCCTCGGCGAGGCGAGCATCGGTAGGCACGGCTACTGCAGTGTTGTAAGGTCACCGGGCGCCGTGGCCTAATCGGTAAAGCGCGGGCCTCGCGTACGGAAGGTCGGGAGTTCGGTTCCCGGTCGAGTCAAACCAATGGCTTTAAAATTGATACTTGTCGCTTCCTAGCATAGTGGTCAGCATTAATAGCCTTGAATTTAACCTATTTTGAAAAATCTTGAACCTATTTTGGGTATTTAGTCTTGAAGCACCTTAAATTTCATTAAACTGTCTCCACTGATCTAGATTAGTCTGAAATCGCCATTCCGAATAGCAATTTCAGACTAAATCGAAATGAAAATAATATTGAATTCCTATCAAAAACAGGTTTGAAAAGTCTTGAAATAGCCTTGAATTCCATATCTGCATATGTGACCCTGGACAGTACATAAAAATACATGTCATACAACGCATGCAAGAGTCAGTTCAGGAGAACTGACCGCCACACGGTCAATTGTACCAGAACAGTGAACCGAGTTGTGCACTGTCACAACTCGGTTCACTGTTCTGTTCTGGTACAATTGACCGTGTGGCATGTCCGTTAGGGACGAGGAAGGCCAGTGGTGGCGGAACCGGTCCCATGCGTGAGGTCGAGGAGGCGTAATATAGTTGAGGTGATGTGTAATAATCTGGGTAGTGTAGTTTTATGTATTAAAGTTGCGTAATTTTCTGAGATAAATATATTAGGTTGATCGCTATAATTTACCTTACTTTAGTTTGAAGTAACTTCTATTAATTGGTTAACTTTTGAGATATTTGAAGTGCAGAAATGCCAAATTAATTTAGCCAATGATGCCACAACTCCATAGGCTTCTGCAGCAATGGGTTTTATTTAATTGCTTTTGTGGCGACAAATATTTAATAAAGGCACCAGTATCTAAATTAGATATGTAGAATAAAATCTAGATAGTTGCTTTGATTTTGAAAATGAAAATTAGATTTTTCATTGGAAAATGCAGCTTAAATCTGAGGAGGAATTCAGACATAAAATCAAAACAACAAAGAACACCCTAATTTTTTTAATTTGTTTGTTCATGCAGGACTGAGTCGGCTGTCACAAGGCGAGGAGTATCTGGCACAGGCGCAGTGGACGGTGCTGAAGACACCTGAGTGCTCAGCCGCCATTAAGAGCAAGCTGCACCGCAACCTGGGCCTGCTGTATGCCGCCAAGGGCAACTACGACGAGGCTCTGCGAGAACTGGCCGATGATGTAGGTTGTCTCGGGGCGTGCGGGTTTCTGCTTGTTTGTTTGTTGTTCTACGTCCTAGCAATATCTAAGGGATGGCCGAATGAGTTGAGCGTCCTTCTCCCATTCTGGTAGATTGTGGGATTGTGGGTTCGAACCCTGGTCGAGTCAAGCCAATGACTTAAAAATTGTGCTTGGCATTATTAGGTTAGGTCATGTAGTCTGCACTAGCCTCTCAGGCAAGGAGCCCAATAGACAGGTAGGCGTGGGTAGGGTGGTGACATCAGGGAGCCTAGATGGTGTAATGGTTAACACACTGCCCCAGTCTGCAGAAGATGTAGGTTCGATTTCCACTCTAGGTTCAATATTTCCCATTTTCATCACCCCCTACAACATTGGTTGCCGTGACCATGATCCTGTACAAGCTCTGTGCTGTATGGTTGTTGAACCTACCTTGTGTATATGTAAGTTCATTGCCTGAATGTATGTAATTGTAAGCATTAAATGACTATTTAAAAGACTTACAATTCCAGGAGGAAGAGTGTAGTATTCTGCACTGACCTCTCAGGCAAGGAGCCGCATAGACAGGTAGGCATGGGTAGGGTGGTGACATCAGGGAGCCTGGGTGGTGTAATGGTTAGCACACTGGCAAAGAATGCAAGAGATGTGGGTTCGATTCCTGCTCCAGGCGCAATATTTCTCATTTTCCTCATCACCATGACAGTCATATCATGATGGGTACCGACTTGTGACAGTGCACTCATGGTGACTTTATAGTACTGTCCCACTGGGAGACCAGTATTAGTTTCAAGCACCGTGACCCGATATCCCACACAGTCACATTATCTGGATACTGTGCTCACCAGTCCATGTCCTGTTTATATTAATGCAGAGCGCCAGGCTAGGTAGTGACAAGTATCAATTTTGTACGTGATTGGTTTGACTCGGTTGGGATTCAAACTCCTGACCTTTCGCATGAGAAGCCTGCACTTTACTGATTCGGCCACTGCGTGTGGTCAGATTGGTGCTGGCCTCACAGCTGCATAGTCCGATAAACTCATCAAATTTTCAAAATCAAAACATTTACCTAGATTTGATTCTACGCGTCCGACTTAGAAACTAGTGCATTTATGAAGCCTTTGTTGCTGCATAGAAGGGAATAGAATGTCACTTTTAATTCAGCCAGTCATTGCTGAATCCTTTGGCATCAGAATTTGTATGTGCACGTTAAAAACGATTTTTTCATTTTTCTATTTCTGATATATCTCAAAAGTTAGCCATTTCAAATAAATTACTTCAAACTAAAATAAGCTATATTATAATGATCAACCGAATGTATTTATAAACGAAATTGACTAGCTGAAAACCATCGGACTGTGCAACTTTAATAATTTAAATATATAATCTTTTAATTTACCATGAATTATAATAATAATAATAATAGTAATGTGCTAATCTTAATATCTTTTTTTACCTCTGAAGGTATAGCATAAATATTAGCCTATAACAATAAGTTTGTATCCAGTATTTTTATAAGCAGGTCCTATTAATGGACAAATTCCTTTTGCTTTTTTTTGGGGGGGTGTTAATGGGGGTGAAAGGGAAATGAACGGTGTACATGTTGCAAGCAATTTACCTCCATGTGTCATTTCATGGCATTTTATAGTTTCGCGCCATTAATTAATCACCAGATCTACCACGCGTCCATCGAGTTTGGAACAGACGACATTCGGACAGCCGGTGGATACTTTCACATGGCCAATGTCTTCTTCCGCCAGAGCCAAATGGGAATAGCCGACTCCCTTTATGAGCGGGTAGGTTGGTCTCTTATTAATCTGTTTTGTGTGTTCTTCTAAGTCTGTTACTATCGCTACCAACGCCAAAATAATCTAGTTATATCTAAGTGATTAAAAAAAAGATTTTACCCTTTAATAAATAAAAAAAGGTTTTCATATTTTATTTTTATTATTATTATTATTATTATTATTACCACCATAAATATGACCATAGCATTATTAGGATAGGAAAAGGACTGGCTGGCTCAGTGTCAGGCTAATGTGACTGAGTGGGATATCGGGCCATGGTGTTGACGGCCTGGTCTCCCAGTGGGGCAGCACTATAAACTCGCCATGAGTGTGCACTGTCACAACTCGGTACACTGTTCTGTTCTGGTACAATTGACCGTGTGGTGCATCCGTTAGGGACGAGGAAGGCCAGTGGTGGCGGAACCGGTCCCATGCGTGAGGTCGAGGAGGCGTAATATAGTTCTATATTACGCCATTATTATTCTAATAATAGTACATATATAACAAGTAATTCCCTTCCGTGTCTTTACACTCGAATAATACATTGATCATGTTGCTTCGGCAGCACTATCTGTCACGTCTCGATCGCGAATTATGTACTTTAAAGTCACTTCGGACCCATAAACACATGGTTCCTGAGGACTAAGACTAAGAGGGTTCTTTCCCTACATTTGTTTCTGCATTCCATTACAGTAATATGGTGCTGGCAACTATTCTACATCAAATCAAATGGACGCTTCTATTGTCATGGTACCGTGGTGACAAGGATATTCTAAACTGACAGTACCGTGAAAGCAGTGCAGGAGTCTAAGCATCACGGTACCATTGATATAGATTGTCAGTCTAGCATCCTGGTACCATTGATATAGATTGGCAGTCTAGCATCATGGTACCATTGATATAGATTGTCAGTCTAGCATCACGGTACCATTGATATAGATTGGCAGTCTAGCATCATGGTACCATTGATATAGATTGGCAGTCTAGCATCACGGTACCATTGATATAGATTGGCAGTCTAGCATCATGGTACCATTGATATAGATTGTCAGTCTAGCATCATGGTACCATTGATATAGATTGTCAGTCTAGCATCACGGTACCATTGATATAGATTGGCAGTCTAGCATCATGGTACCATTGATATAGATTGTCAGTCTAGCATCCTGGTACCATTGATATAGATTGGCAGTCTAGCATCACGGTACCATTGATATATATTGTCAGTCTAGCATCATGGTACCATTGATATAGATTGTCAGTCTAGCATCATGGTACCATTGATATAGATTGGCAGTCTAGCGTCACGGTACCATTGATATAGACTGGCAGTCTAGCATCATGGTACCATTGATATAGATTGGCAGTCTAGGATCACAGTATCATTGATATAGATTGTCAGTCTAGCATCATGGTACCATTGATATAGATTGTCAGTCTAGCATCATGGTACCATTGATATAAATTGGCAGTCTAGCGTCATGGTACCATTGATATAGATTGGCAGTCTAGCATCATGGTACCATTGATATAGATTGGCAGTCTAGCGTCATGGTACCATTGATATAGATTGGCAGTCTAGCGTCATGGTACCATTGATATAGATTGGCAGTCTAGCATCATGGTACCATTGATATAGATTAGCAGTCTAGTGTCATGGTACCATTGGTATAGATTGTCAGTCTAGCGGCATGATACCATTGCTATAGATTGTCAGTCTAGCATCATGGTACCATTGATATAGATTGGCAGTCTAGCATCATGGTACCATTGATATAGATTGGCAGTCTAGCATCATGGTACCATTGATATATATTGGCAGTCTAGCATCATGGTACCATTGATATAGATTGGCAGTCTAGCATCATGGTACCATTGATATAGATTGGCAGTCTAGCATCATGGTACCATTGATATAGATTGGCAGTCTAGCATCATGGTACCATTGATATAGATTGACAGTCTAGCATCATGGTACCATTGATATAGATTGGCAGTCTAGCACCAGGGTACCATTGATATAGATTGGCAGTCTAGCATCATGGTACCATTGCTATAGATTGGCAGTCTAGCATCAGGGTACCATTCTTTTAGATCCAAAGGCTAGTCATTCCCTACCCAAAATATCTAACCATAACCATATCCATAACCGTAACCGTAACCCTCAGCGGAACCATGATTGTATAGAATAATCTATTGTTGTCACAGTACTGTGACTATAGAACCTTGCGCTAGGGACATGGTACCGTGACAATAGTCACTCCGAAATAAAATACCACTTCCTGTATGTTTAGCCCCCCTCCCCCCACCTACACCACCGCCCCCGCCCCCACCCGCACAATCTTAACATGGCCAGGTACCTGACAAATAGCTGGGTTGGAACCAGCTTTGATATCTCGGAAGTTAGATATTGTAGCATGAAAAAAAACACTGACCCTAGATGTACTGGGCTTGTACATACCTGGAAACATCTTGAAAACCCTGGGAAATATAGTAATGTATTCAACTGCTTGACTACCCTTGAGAATCATCTTGCGATTGGGAAAACCCGCGAAAATGATAAGTTTATGTCAAATAAAATATAAATGTCTAAACTGTTTTTCAAAAAGATATCTTGTGTTGCGAGAATCACATGACCACGAGATCCAAGTGATAGCGTCACCATATTGGAAAAGAAAGTTTGTCACTTTTAGCTCGGTAAGGCCCTGGAATTTAGGTTAAAGTTGACCTGAAATGTGCTAAAAAAAACACTTGAATTTTGACTCCCTTCAAGTGTATGAACCCTGTGTACAAAACCATGGAACTCTTCTAATTTGCTGATTTAATTGAGTGAGACCGTATAAATGAAACACTAGCTCTTAATCAAGGAAACAAATACATTTGAAAGGATTCTAATGGAATTTGAATGAGAGAATTCAATTTCTCCTGACACGTATTATTTTCCCAACAGCCTAAAAAGGTCTCGAATGCTCACTGGGTAAGATTGTACTTTCCATTTGGATTTCGGTTTACTTCGCAGTCTTTTTCATTTTCCCCAATTTAAATTTACAGTTACGCGTTACAGATTTCAAAGTTTATGAAGAAAGAATTATACTGTAGCTTTGGAACCCATATTGTGTCTATTAAAGTTGCATAGTCCGATGCTTTTGAGTTTCTGCCATTTTCTGAGATAATTTTATTAAGTTGATTGTTATAATCCACTTTACTTCATTTTGAAGTAACTTATATTTTAAATGGCTAACTTTGGAGATAATTGAAGTGAAAACATTCCAAATTAACTTTGCCAAGCATATCAAAGCGTAGATAAATGATTCACCCAGTACTTTTGGTACATGGGTGAACGACAACGTAGCGTAAATACGGGCAAAAATAGCTTTAGTATAGAACAGGAAGTAGAATGCCTGCCTCCAGTATCAAATGGATATATAGGCACAGAGTTGGTGAAATGGGAGAGAATGCAAAAAGACAAGATGGCGGCCATAGAACGCCGTTGATTTCACTTTTAAATCTTATTAAACTAGATATTTTATTATATTTTTCATCTCAAAAGTAGCGGGGAAATATGAAGACATGTACAAAGAATAAATGTTGCTTCTTAGATTGTGAAATTAGGCTCTCATTTCATTTCCCCGCTTTTTCGACCGTTTTTATATAGGGCTGGTATTCATCCGTGTAATGCGAGTACCGGGTGAATCCTTTATCTAATCAAAGCTCTGACATGATAGACTTCAGAGTAACAGGTTCTATTAAATTGACTTATAATCCCCTTCTATGCATCACCAAGTGCTTATTAAGTTCACCAGTATCTAAGTTGAATATATAGAATCAAATATAGACATTTGTTTCGGTTTTCGAAAATTTGATGTTTTCATCGGACTATGCAACTTTATAATTAATAAATGAATAATTTAGGCATTTAATTACTTATTCTTCAAAGGACAGTTCTGATTCCACTATCCAGACCAATTTTGTCTTGACATTTGCAGGTGTCTTGTCATCGTAGGGACAGTCAAATGAGACGAAAATAGTTTCTACGATGAGCAATTATTTTACCTGGCAGAGGTTTGATGATCAATGGTATTTCTGAAGACAGGTATTATAGTAACCTTGATTATTGAGCTTTTATTTTGTTGCACTTTACTTAATGGCAATGATCAAATGAAAATAAGAAATGTAGAAGGTCGAGTGTTCGAAAAACCTGGCCGGGTCAAACCAATGACTTACAAAATGGATACTTGTTGCTATCTAGCCTGACGCTCAACATAACTAGAGTAGGGAATGGACTGGTCAGCTCAGTGTCAGGATAATGTGATTGAGTGGGATATCGAGTCATGGTGCCGACGGCCTGTTCTCCCAATTTTGCAGCACTAAAAGGTTTGCCACAAATGGGGACCTATCATGATATGATCATATGCGTTGCTAGGATTTAAAACCCCAACAAACAATCATCAAATGGGAATGTATGAAGAAACGATTTGGATTCTCTGTCTGCAGAACAGCTTCATCACCTCCGAGTCGCTGGTGAAACGGGTAGAGTTTAACAGCCTTTATTCCTGTTTCAGTCGTTTAAGCTCCAGTCACACTATGGCTTGTGACCACTTTGCGACCACATTGCGACTAAATTGCCGACTGGTTGCCAACTGGTCACCGACCAGTCACAAGCGGTGAAAGTGGTCGGCGATCTCCTTGCGACGAAAATGGTTGCAAAGAGGTTTTTGATGCAGCACCTGCAACCACCTTGCGACCAAAATGGTTGCCTGGAGGTCGCCGACCGATCACCGACTGGTCGCCGACCGATCACCAACTGGTCGCCGACCGATCGCCAACCATTGTTTTACCCGCTTCTATTTTTTGTTTTGGTCACAAGGAGGTCGCAAGCCGTAGTGTGACTGAGACCGTACAGTCTGTAGATGGTGATGTGTTTCACTGATCGGACATTTGTGGTTGACGAGTCATACAGTGGACTGTTTCTCTCCAGCTCCAAAGGGTTCAAAGCTCCAAAGGGTTCTCTCCAAAGCTCCAAAAGTATTTCCAAAGGGGAGAAAAAAACCTGACAAAGCTCTTATGACATTAGCTCCCTCCTTCCAAGTTTCAAACATGCATTATGAATGAGGAATAATGAATGGTGAACAATGAATGGTGAACAATGAATGGTGAACAATGAATGGTGAACAATGAATGGTGAACAATGAATGGTGAACAATGAATGGTGAACAATGAATGGTGAACAATGAATGGTGAATAATGAATGAAGAATAATAAATACTGAACAATGAATGATGATGAATAAATGATTAATAGTCAATGCTGAACCATGCATGGTGAATGAGGAATAGTGGAAGATGAATAATGAATAATGAATGATGAATACTGAACAATGAATGATGAATAATGAATGGTACATGATAATGAATGATGAATAATATATTATAAATGAGTAATGAATGATGCATTATTCATAATGAATGATTATAATGAATGCTGAATAATAAATGCTGAATTATGAATAATGAATTATGAATACTAAATTATGAATAATAAATTATGACTAATAAATTATGAATAATAAATTATGAATAATAAATTATGAATAATAAATTATGAATAATAAATTATGAATAATAAATTATGAATAATAAATGATGAATAATAAATTATGAATAAAAAATTATGAATAATAAATGATGAATAATAAATTATGAACAGTGAATGATGAATACTAAATGACCAATCGAGCAGGGCACATTAAAACCCGATGATAATTTGTTTCCTCTTTGTGACTAGTCTTTTTTATTCTTTTAAATCAAACTGTATTTTGCAAGAAAAACTACAAAAAATAACACAAAAAAAACCTACAAACACTCCAGTCCACTCTATTGCTTCTTGACCTTGCATTCATTTCGCCAAATGTTTCATTCCCAAGTTAACAGTTGTTATGTTTGTTCTGAGATATGATGTTGAAGAAACTTAATATTATACGTGCTTCATTTTCGTCCTCTGTAAACGGCATTCATGTGGAAATTGTTGTTATATTTGCTGTTGATATCATTGTTGTTGACGCTATGCCTGTTGCATGAGATCAAGTATTTATTTTTATCCAAGATTATTTTCTACATCATCTATTCTACAGAATTGCTCATAATGGATTTAAATAGTGACAGGGTTAACTGGGCTATTATACAATACTAATTTGTCAATATTGTGGAATTTCTATATAGTTCTCCTCTATAGCAGCCAGTGTGCCTAAATAGATTTCCCTGTATGCATCTCCTTCTATTGAAGCAGGCGCTCTTAGTCACTAAACTAACTGGAGCCTGCGTAACACATGTTGTATTATGTGTGACATCATCTGCATGGCTCTGTTGTACCACTCCATCTGCGATTGGCTTTTTTATATAACACGCCTTCTGGCATTACTGATTCGGCCGGCTATAACTATAAGCCTGTATCTGGATGTCTGCAGCACCTTATAGTCCCAGGCGTTAACCCACGAAAGTACTGACAAGGCTCAATGTCGCTTTTGGTGATGAGACGGGAACCGGTATAATTTCCAATGTGATACTCCATTGGTCGTGTCTGCCATTGCTGACCACCATTATGCAAAAGCTGGTACCTTCATGGCACCAATTTGAATGATTCAATCGCAAATCCGATAGCGGGGCCTGTGACCCAATTCAGGTCATCAATATTAGATTATATAGCATTTGTAGATTGTAGAGCCTTGCTGTATAAACACTGGCAGGCTGAGTTGAGTCGATTGCTTGGATCGGCAATAAATAGAACAGGCATACCTTTGAAGAAGTAGAGACATAAGTAAGATACGTAAGTAAGATATCTAAGCAACTGGCCAGTAGGGTGGTGCCATCTAGTGTATACAGCAAGCACCAGTACACACTGGACAGAGGTCTGGGTACAGGTATTTTGAGTTTCACTGGTTCCTCAGGTAGGACTGGAGCGGGGACCCAGCAATCCAGGTCAGAGCTACAGCTTACAGACCGGAAGGTGGGGGAAGTGGTGAATATGGATAGACAAACTGGTATTGTATCTAACGTAAAATGTTTGCTGGGATAATTTCACTGCAATCAACATTAGAAAGAAATGTATGCTAAGAATCCTCCTAAGCATGTGCTTACAGGTGCAACGTCAGTTTAAATTATAGGTGAATGATAGGGCTGATGTGTTTCACTGATCCCAACGCCAACTTCCGCCATGTAAGCTGAAGCTGTGACCCCGGCATGCTGGGTCGCTGCTTCAATCCTTATTGGGGGACCAGCAGAGCTCGGAACACTTGGGCCGTAATCGATTAACACGACCCGCGTGACTCGGGTCACCCGAATCGTCCGAATTTCAAATAGAACACCGTGAGTGGAGTTGACAAATACATGTGCCGTGTGCAAAACAACCCGACCCCAGTAACCCACCTCTTGGCTGGGGTTTGCAAGGAGCGATGACGTCACATTTGCGCTGGTACCATACTGCACGATAACAGCCACCGGTACCAGTCATACATATTTCTTTTGGTAATAACATAGATTAATGAAATGGAAATATCACTAAACTATACCATCATAAAAATATTTAAATCACATTTTGCTGTAATTATATCAGCTATTAAAAAACAAAAAAAAGGGCCACCATTTTTTTCACCCCAAGCATGGAGAAGCGTATTCGATTATTCAACCCGAGTCTGCAGGATGTGCACATGCACCAAAAAGTGGCTCGGGTGACCAGAGTCGATTAATCGATTACACCCACATGTTGCTATTGCCTATCACTTATTAGTGCCAACTAACTTATAACGGTGGAACACCATTGTGCCTTTTCGCTGTGCAGGTTACCAACATTTGGCATGACCATCTGTACAAGATCGTGAAGATCCGGACACGCACTCCGGTTGCGTCAAAGGGCATTGGCCCTACGGCTTTGGGCCCCAAAGAGCACGAAGAAGGATTAGGTAATTAGGTTCTGTTTTAGGTTTGGTTCAAAGTAGCTGCAGTTTACTGTGTTGCATGGATTCTTTCATCTGGTCCCTCGTGTACTCTCACCCTCCCCCCCCCCCCCCCCAAAAAAAGAGCACCTGGTGTTTATTAGTACTAACGTGTTGTACTGGGGCCATATGCAGGAGTCAGTATTAGCAGGGTTTGGTGTTACAGCCTGTTACCATTTAGCTATCTCCGAGCCGGGGAATGCGGTCAAGCCGTATGCAGGAGCGCGTAACACTTTCATTATAGCTAAACGTGAATTTATTTATAGATTTTGGAAATCCCTCTGCGTCTGTACCCATATATTAGGCTTAAATCTATTAAATGCTATCATATTTAACAGAATTACATATGCAATAAGTGAACTTTCATGAAATTAACCCTAAATTCGAAGCAATATTAACACTGCCGCCGCAACGGCGGCGATATTAATATTTATATTTTCTAATCAACGAATGAATGCAAGCAACTGCCGCCAGTATGGAAAGCGACGTCGATGTGGCTGCGGCGATTTGTTTACTTTACGTTCGTCGATTCAAAAATAAAAATATAAATATCGCCGCCGTTACGGCGGCAGCCTTAATATTGCTTCGAATTTAGGGTTAATTTGCTGAAATTTCACTTATTGCGTATGTAATTCTGTCAAATATGATCGCATTGAATAGATTTGGGCCTAATCGGTGCCTAACACCAACCTTAAACCACCTATGGATCAGGGTTACCCTAACCTTGTTTAAGCTTTTGGTGTTAGGCCTATCACTGACTCGTGCATACCACTTGTTCGCCGCTAAACGGGGATACCCACCAAACACCGTTTTGGCTCGCTATCACCGACTCCTGCATATGGCCCCTGTTCTCACAAAACAATGCAAACATAATGCATGTGTAGTATTATTAAAGACACTCAAATAGTTGCAAAATCTGGACTTCCACTTCTCAAAACCACATAAGAGTGCAAGTAAAAAAGAAAGAATTCTCAGAGCAGGAACAAAAAATCAAGTTGGGGGGTTCTAAAAGTGTTGGTCGGCAACCGGGAACATCAATATATATATATATTTTTTTTAGGCCTCGGTAAGAGCGCTGGCTTCTCGCGTGGAAAGTCAGGATTTCCAATCCCAGACGACTCAATCCAATGACTTACAAAATTGATATTTATTACTACCCAGCCAGGTGCTTGGCATGACCAGGATAGGGCAAGGACTGGTTTTCTCATTACCAGGATAATGTGACTGAATGGGATATTGGGCCATGGTGCCAACAGCCTGGTCTCCCAGTAACCCCAATACTATGAAGGTCGCCATGACTGCGAACTGTCACAAGTCGGTATCCGAACCGATATGACCTTAGATGATACTAGGACGTAAAACTCCAACACACAACCAACAAACAGCGCACCAGACCGTTATCTGGGACACACTGCAGCGCCGCCTGGTGTCAAATACCGAATGCATAGGTGGTGACAATTGGTGGCCATCTATCGAACTAAAACCCGCTGCCTTGTCTTATACTTTTTTTTTTGGTAAATATGTTTATTCAGCTGAATAAGTCTTTTGTCAGTGCCGAAGCACTGGTCTTCCAGCCATTTTTCAATTCAGGGTTATTTACACAAAAGGTATATAGAATAAGGTGTACAATACCTGTTGAATAGACAATTTTCACCATGTAACACAATGAAATTCTGAAACCCAAAAGTTCCATAACAATATGGTACAGTAGTGTCATATAACCAGATCAATATTAGTCAGATCAATGTGAGTATTTACATAGTATTTAGAATGTAAGCAGAAGTTATCCTCTGTATTCCGTTGGTAAACTTGTAGTAAGTTTTAATGTTCAGTTGCCGTTAGGCAAGCGGTATATAAATGTTTGTTTGTTAGAAAAATTCTAGTGTAATTCTAATGTAGCTAGTTATGTGAGTTTATGAATTATGTTGTTGGGGTGGGGTTGTTAATAATACATTGGACCATCTGTGACCAGTGAAGCAGTGGGACCAATCCCAGTGCATTTAGGTCTTAAATTTTACATTTTTACCTGGACTGTCTCTGTCATCATATATGGTTGACTGGAGATAACAGAGGAACAGCAACAAATTAAAAAAGTGGGGGCTGGGGGGGGGGGGAGAAACCGAGGCTGAGGGTTTGGTGGTCTGCCACTTACGGTATGGTGACGCCATGGAACATACTTTACTGCAACTGCATAAGGGCCTGCCCAATCCGATGTACTCTTAGTGAGTTTTTAAATTCTAGGTAAGAGGACGCTGCCCTGGTTCTTGTTGGTAGGTTGTTCCACATCATGCTGCCTTTGTAAATTGGTGCTTTAATTAGTTTGTTTGTGGAAGGCTTGGGGACTTTGAGTAGAGTGGAATCAGCCCGTCTAGTATTCCTTTTTGTGTTTTCTATATACTTATAGTTGGTTATTTTTGGTAGAGACGGAGAGAGCTTTTGTTCATTTGTTTGTTGTTGTTTTATGTCCTAGCAACATTTCAGGTCATATCAGGAGGGGTACCGATGACTTTTAGTGCTACCCCACTGGGAAATCAGGCCACTGGCACCATGACCTAATATCCCACTACACATTACCCTGACACTGAGCCAACCAGTCCTTGCCCTATCCTATTAATGCCGAGCGCCAGGCTAGGAAGCGACAAGTATCAATTTTGAAGTCATTGGTTTGACTTGACCAGGGTTCGAACCCATGATCTACCAACACGGGAGATGGACGCTCTAACTCATTCGGCCATCCCGTACATAGAGGAAGTGCAGCATAGGAGCTAGATAAAATAGTCACCCCTGCCTAGAGTAGGGACGAAGAACAACCAATTAGAAAAAGTAGTGAGAGGCTGGGTAAATGAAATTAACCCATCAATTCTTAATTTAAGAAGCTAAATATATTCTTCACATACATCTTCATTATTCATATTTACCCACTACTTTTGAGTTGAAAAAATATAATAAAACGTATAGCTTAATGGACTTTTAAAAGTCAAATCGACAGCATTCTGTGGTCACCATCTATCTTGTCTTTTTTCGTTCTCCAACTTTGTGCCGATATAAGTAGCCATTGGATACTGGAACCAGGAATTCCATTTCCTGTTCCATACTAAATCAATTTTCGCCCGTATTTACACTACATTGTTATTCACCCCTACTCTGTGTAGGAGTGAATCTTTGATCTATATAGAAGCAAGATGCACACAAGTGAGATAGAAAGGTAAAATACACAAAGCCAGATGGGATAGCCGAATGAGTTGAGGATCAGCTTCCCGTTTTGGTAACTGGGGGAGATTTATGTGTAATATAAGTTTTATATGTATATAAATTGGCGGTGCTGCTTTCTTTAATTATTTATTATATATATCAGTTAAGCCTTCTTGGTAGCAGGTTTGGAATTATGGACGGGATATGGTGTAAACAATTAACCACTTAACCTTGATTCTTTTGTAATAAAAGCAAATTCTTCTTTCGCTGACTAAACTAGATGAGGCGCAGGAGGCGGAAGGGGTTCAGGTCCTGAATGCGATATATGACATGCGCGACCATCAGCCTGACTGCAAACCGGATGTGAAAGCCAAGATCACATTTGCGCTTGCGATGCTGTATTTCATCCTCAATGACATGCATATTGTAAGTAGCTATGTCGTAGGGGATCATTTTTTCTTTTGTTCCTAAAAAGAAATATTAATAAAAATTTGAATTCAATTAAAATTAATTTATAAAATTAAATAATTAATGATTTAAAATGTTGTATATCCAAACAGTCAGCCAATTTAATTGTGTGATTACAAATTAAGGGCAATCATTCGATCAATCAATTGATTGTGTCCCTAATTGCATTGTAGGTATTGATTAAAACTGAATAGTCCGATGAAGCATCAAATTTTCAAAACCAAAGCAATTATGTAGAAATAATTCTACATATCTAGCTTGCATACTGATGGACTTATTAAGCATTTATTACCACATATAAGGGAATACACAGGCAATTTAATAGAACCTGTTACTGCCTATGGTGTCAGAGTTTTGGAGTTCTTGCCAAAACTAATTTGACATGTTTGCATTTCTATCTCAAAACTTAGCCATTTAAAATAAAAATTACTTCAAACTAAAATAAGGTATATTATAGCAATCAAATTTTTGTTTTTCTCTTGGTAAATGAATTATTTTATTCATATATATATCTTTTGTCAATGCCGTAGCACTGGACTTACTACTGTAAAGCTGCGAACACACTGGACGCGTATCTCGCGCGTACGTCAAGCGTCGCGCGTGCGTAAAAAATCAAAACGTATGTAATAAAGAGAACCCGAACACACTGGCGCATGCGTTTGTCGCGTGTGCGTCAGGCGTGCGTCACAGATCGCTTTTGGAGCGATTATTTACACTTGACGCGTGGTGACGCGTGGCTTTTGACCGAATTTGCCCGACTTTGCCCGACTTTGCCTGACTTTGCCTGACTTTGCCCAACTTTGCCCGACTTTGCCCGACTTTGCCTGACTTTGCCCGACTTTGCCCTCTTCCATTCCCTCCTCTTCCATTCCCTCCTCTTCCATTCCCCCTCTTCCAATCTCCTCTCTTTCATTCCCCCTCTTTCATTCCCCCTCTTTCATTCCCCCTCTTTCATTCCCTCCTCTTCCATTCCCCCTCTTCCATTCCCCCTCTTTCATTCCCCCTCTTTCATTCCCCCTCTTTCATTCCCCCTCTTTCATTCCCTCCTCTTCCATTCCCTCCTCTCCCATGCCCCCTCTTTCATTCCCCCTCTTTCATTCCCCCTCTTTCATTCCCCCTCTTCCATTCCCTCCTCTTCCATTCCCCCTCTTTCATTCCCCCTCTTCCATTCCCCCTCTTTCATTCCCCCTCTTTCATTCCCCTCTCATTCCTTCCCCCTCTTCCATTCCCTCCTCTTCCTTTCCTCTTCCCATTCCCCCTCTTTCGTTCCCCCTCTTTCGTTCCCCCTCTTTCGTTCCCCCTCTTTCGTCCCCCTCTTCGTTCCCCTCTCTTCCGTTCCCCCTCTTTCGTTCCCCCTCTTTCGTTCCCCCTCTTCCGTTCCCCCTCTTCCGTCCCTCCTTTTCTGGTCTCCTCTTCCATTCCCCTTCTCCTCTTCCGTTCCCCCTCTTCCATTCCCCCTCTTCCGTTCCCCCTCTTCCGTTCCCCCTCTTTCGTTCCCCCTCTTCCGTTCCCCCTCTTTCGTTCCCCCTCTTTCGTTCCCCCTCTTTCGTTCCCCTCTTTCGTTCCCCCTCTTTCGTTCCCCTCTTGCATTCCCCCTGTTGTGTTCCTCCCTGTTGCTTTCCCCCCTCTTGCGGTCCCCCATCTTCCTTTCCCCCTCTTCCATTCCCCCTCTTCCATTCCCCCTCTCCCATTCCCCCTCTTCCATTCGCCTCTCTTCCATTCTCCCTCTTCCATTCTCCATCTTTCATTCTCCCTCTTCCATTCCCCCTCTTCCATTCCCCTCTTTCCGTTCCTCCTCTTCCGTCCCTCCTCTTCTGTCCCTCCTCTTCCATTCCCCATTCCCATCTTCCGTTCCCCCTCTTCCATTCCCCTTCTTCCATTCCCCCTCTTCCATTCCCCCCTCTCCCATTCCCCTCTTCCATTCTCCTCTTCCATTCTCCCTCTTCCATTCCCCCCTCTTCCATTCCCTCTTCCGATCCCATCTTCCGTCCCCCTCCTCTCTTTCCCTCTTCCGTTCTCCCCTCTTCTTCCCTCTTCCATTCCCCCCTCTCCCATTCCCCCTCTTCCATTCGCCTCTCTTCCATTCTTCCTCTTACATTCTCCCTCTTCCAATCCCCGTCTTCCATCCCTCCTCTTCTGTCCCTCCTCTTCCATTCCCCATTCTCCATCTTCCGTTCCCCGTCTTGCATTCCCCATCTTGCATTCCCCATCTTGCATTCCCCATCTTCCATTCCCCATCTTCTGTTCCCCCCTCTTGCTTTCCCCCTCTTTCATTCCCCCTTCTTGCATTCCCTTCCTCTTGCATTACGCCTCTTTCATTCCCCAAGAGAGGGAACGAAAGAGGGGGAACGAAAGAGGGGGAACGAAAGAGGGGGAACGAAGGAGAGGGAACGGAAGAGAGGGAACGGAAGAGAGGGGAATGGGAGAGGGGGAATGGGAGAGGGGGAATGGAAGAGGGGGAACGGAAGATGGAGAATGGGGAATGGAAGAGGAGGGACGGAAGAGGGGAGGAACGAAAGAGGGGGAACGAAAGGGGGGAACGAAAGAGGGGGAACGAAAGAGGGGGAACGAAAGAGGGGGAACGAAAGAGGGGGAACGAAAGAGGGGGAACGAAAGAGGGGGAACGAAAGAGGGGGAACGAAAGAGGGGGAACGAAAGAGGGGGAACGAAAGAGGGGGAACAAAAGAGGGGAACGAAAGAGGGGGAATGAAAGAGGGGGAACGAAAGAGGGGGAACGAAAGAGGGGGGACGAAAGAGGGGGAACGAAAGAAGGGGAACGAAAGAGGGGGAACGAAAGAGGGGGAACGAAAGAGGGGGAACGAAAGAGGGGGAACGAAAGAGGGGGAACGAAAGAGGGGGAACGAAAGAGGGAACGAAAGAGGGGGGCGGAAAGAGGGGGACGAAAGAGGGGGGACGAAAGGGGGGACAAAGAGGGGGACGAAAAGGGGGGACGAAAGAGGGGGGACGAAAGAGGGGGAACGAAAGAGGGGGAACGAAAGAGGGGGAACGCAAGAGGGGGAACGCAAGAGGGGGGAACACAAGAGTAGGGAATGGAAAGAGAGGGAATGGAAGAGAGGGGAATGGAAGAGGGGGAAGAGGAGAGGGGGGAATGGAAGAGGAGGAATGGAAGAAGGGGAATTGAAGAGGGGGAATGGGGGAATGGAAGAGGGAGGAATGGGGGGGAATGGAAGAGGGGGGAATGGAAGAGGGGGGAATGGGGGTTTTATATGGGAGGTGTGTACCGGCCTTTAGACGCGTGGCAGACGCGTCCAGTGTGTTCGCTATTTATGCGTGAGAACCGCATGACACACGCTTGTACTTGACGCACGCGCGACGCACGCGTCCAGTGTGTTCGCAGCTTAAGTGTTACAGGTATATAGGTATTTATACACATTGTTTTACATGGTTTATCAGGGATGAAAGATCTCCGCGATTTCGCGGATTTCCGGGATTTTTCAGTCTCATCAGCTTATACTACTAATATGTGGTGCAGATGCCACAGCACTATCAGCATATACTACTAATAAATGCTCCAAACGCCATAACACTATCAGCATATACTACTATCACATGCTTCAAACGGCGCAGCATGATCAGCGTATACCAATATATATGAAACCCAACTTCCGGAAATTTTCCGCGATTCCCTGACAATGCTAAGCCTATGGGAGAATATCAGCATTTCCGGTTTTTTTCCGGGAGAGCACTTTCATCCCTGGTTTATATAGTAAATTGAACTGTGGAGTAAGTTCTGAAATTAAAGTGTACACAATGCAAGAATATATTTATCTCGGAAACATGGCAGAAACTCAAAACCAACTGACGATGCAACTTTAACTAACAAGCCAACCCTCTGATTTGTTCTTTCGACTCAGGTGATCGAGTTTGCGAGGAGTGCAATGGGGATAGATGGCATACAGGATGAGGCGCTGGTGAAGTCCATAACCGAGTTCTTCGACATGTGTCAGAAAAATATGATCGGTGAAACCAGCCAAGGAAAAATAACCTCCAGTTGATTCATTCCGGTGACGCGTACACCAACCTTTCCGTGCGATAAGCACCAACCTCCAGTTGGTTCACTCCAGCGACACGGACAGCATAGCTGTAAGCCAAGATTCCATTAACGTGTTTTGCGACATGCGATGTGCATCAAAGCGAAATGTTATGTCTGTGATGCATAATCGAAGAATGAAACTTCGCAATGCACAGGGTATGTGAGTGCATTGGATTTTATATAGTAATATATGGGATTATGGCAGGATGGGTATTGACTTGCGACATAGTTTTGTCCCTTTTAAAAAAAATTTGGTTCTGTTCGTTGATTACGTAGGAGAAATTTCAATCGCGCACATTTGAATGCTGTTTTGGTAGATCGTGGAATTCGAACCCATGTGTTCGAACCCTGGTCGACTCAAACCAATGACTTAAAGATTGATACTTGTTGCTTCCTCTTCATTATTAAGATAAGGCAAGGACTGGTTGGCTCAGTGCCACGATAATGTGACTGAGTGGGATATCTGGTCATAGTGCTGGCAGCCTGATCTATCAGTGGGGCAGCACTATAAAGTCTCCATGAGTGCGCATTGTCACAAGTCGGTACCCATCCTGATATGACCGTAGATGTTGCCAGGGTGTAAAACATCAACAACCAACCAACCAGCGCCAAGCTAGGCAGTGACTAAAAATTGTAATTCATTGATTTTTGACTCGGCCAGCTGTTGAATCCAGGATTCTCATCCCACGACCTGCTTCCTGATATGACCTTAGATATTGCCAGGACGTAAAACAACCAACCAACCACGACCTGCCACACAACTCATTCAGCCATCCCGTCTGGTCGCATCACAAACAAAAAAGCAGTGCTAATTGTTACATGGAATAGCCGAACATTGCTTCTGCATTACGTGCATATCGTATTGAATGTGCATCATATGTCACGCTACAAATTGATAGAATCTTGGCTTTACTGCACGACTAGTACCAACAGCCCAGTTGATTCACACCAGTGACGTCATCAACCTTACTGCACACCAATCTCCAACCACGCAGTTGGTTCACTTTGACGGCATGGACATCAATCTAACTTTGTGACCCGCGTTAAATAGCTGCTGCACCAGGTGGTTGTAGGAGGTGGAATTACATGGATTAATTTTCGTACAAAATGTTATCTAACGTTAACGGATTGTAATATATAAAAATATCTTAGACCATTATTAAAGAAAAAAAAGAAAAGCATATCTGATTGGAAAATACTAATTGAACACGTGCATGAGATTTAAATTAATGCAATTATTTCATTTTCTCATAAGGTCATATCGTCCTTGTATTATTTATTGTTACATTGTGTCAGTGTAGATAATTAATTATATTGTAATTTAAAATTGTAATCCTTGTTATTCCACAAATACCTGTGATAAACTGATTATTGAAAAAAAGAAGAAGAAAATCCCAATTTGACTATTTGTAAATAAAAGGAAAATGTGATATTTGTATTACATTTATTGGGTCAGTCTAATCCATGTATTTTCTTCGTGAAGATTTATACCGCCTATCATGGATAATTCTGAATAGTCTTGTTTTCACCATTAGACAGTTGATAGAAAAGTCTGAGCCTACACTTTTACCGACCCAAGGGATTTTTAACCTCCGACGCCACATAGACATGGTATGAGAGCAACTGGCCTTTGATGACGATGTAAGTTATGCACAGCGGTGGAAATCCAAATTGGCATTGGTGATGGCATGGGGAATCGACCGACCACTATAAGCTTTGTTTGTCAGTGTTCCGAACACAAAATGATTTTGTTTAAAGTGGACTTTGGGTAACAGGGCGCATAAGTGCTTTCTCGAATCGTGTCATATTCAATTTATCCCTGCGGAGATTGATTTTTCTTGCTGACATGGCGCTTTTTATTATCGGCGCACAGGACACAGAACAGGAAAGAAGTAGGATTTTAATTGAAAAAAAAAAGTTGATTAATCATGAACACAACATTTTGCCTACGTGTTTAACAGACTAACTTGATTCGTTTGTTTGTTACATATCCTAGCAACATCTAAGGTCATATCAGGAGAGGTATCGGCTTGTGACAGTGTGCACTCATGGTGACTTTATAGTGCTGCTCCACTGGGAAATTAGGCTGCTGGCACCATGACCCAATATCCCACTCACATTATCCTGACACTGCGTCAACCAGTCATTGCCTTCTATTAATGTCGAGTGCCAGGTTAGGATGTGACAAGTATCAATTTTAATGTTATTGGTTTGACTCGACCGGGAACCGAACTCCCGACCTTCCGCACATGAAGCCCGGGCTCTACTGATTAGGCCACCATGTAGTCCAAACAGTGGCGTATATTTAGCATGAACTTTCTCGATCCCATTGTTAGTTGCAACACATGTGAGCATATCAACTACATGTAAGATTGACCACTTATCCAGAATAGGTCGTGAATGGAAACCCTGCTTAAATCCGAGCAAAAACTACTTCAACATTATCTGTGGAGGTGGTGGTTCCAGTGCCCAGTGTTTATCTATATTATATCGGCACAGAGTTTGTGAAATGAGAGAATGCAAAAAGACAAGATGGCGGCGATAAAATGCCGTCGGTTTTATTTTTGTAATTCCTTAAGCTACATGTTTTATTATATTTTTCAAACCAGAAGTATGACGTATGTGAAGAATATATTTTGCTTCTCAAATTAAGAATTTACCAGCTCAGTTAATTTTTTCCAGCATGTCGAAATTCTTCACCAGTTTTTGTAATGGGTTGGTGTTCACCCCTGTACTACGGGGTGAATCTTTGATCTAGTCAAGGATATGAGAGCACTCAACCCCTGGTTGGGTGAATTTGAAGTTAGCCGGTCCAGAGCTGGGAGCGAAGTGACTATAGCTTACTTAGAAGGTCGGAAGTGGGAAAACGGGACAACCGGAAGCAGCTACAAACTACGCTCGCAAATAAAATATGTTACTATTGTTAGCTACCCAACATGCATGCCCCTCACATGAGGGGCAGTTCCTGCTAGAGTGCTACCACCTGTTGTTACTTCTTAGCAACAGTTGGCAGCATAAAACAAAGTCAGCACCAGCAGCCATGCGTCAACTCAAACCAATGACTTATAAAATTGATACTTGTCGCTTCCTAGCCAGGAGCTTGGCATTAATCAGGTTGGGTAAACACCTGAATTGAGAGTCCGTTGGTACAATCGGGTCCGTTGATGTAATCTAGTATGTTAATTGGTAGGCTTTACTATAGGAAAATGTGTTTTTGGCTATATCCAGTGAACCTGTATTATGGGGTGATAAATATTTATATTAATAGAAAGAGACAAATCTGCTCCACTAATTAAATAAATATTAGCCACATTTGGTGTTTCATTTAAGAGTAATTAAGGATTGAATTTACATTAAAACAGAAGGATTTTAATGTATTACTATTACATCTCATATCATGGTGGTTTTATTCAACTGGCAAATAATATTCATATCATTAAAGAAAACATCTGCTGGTTTTATATTTATGTGACCAGTGAGATCTGGTGATCATGTCCTAGCAAAATATGCCTTATATATGGCAGAATGAGTGTGTGCACACTGTGTGTTGTGTGTCTGCCACTGAGCATGCCCCCCCCCCCCCACACACACACACATAGTGCATGGGTGAGCAACAGAGGCCGCCCTCCTCTGCATGCAAAGAAGGGTGGGAGGGGGTTACCATGGTTACTAATTAAGAGAGGGTGTGGTTGAGAAGCACACTGACATCAACACCAGCATCTCACCCCCCTACACACATTCCCCTCCTCACACCCATGCCTCACCCATTATCCTCCTCCCCTTACAAATCGCACATCTCACCGGGTGGGGGGTGGAGGGGGGGGGGGTCCGGCATGCGCCTCACCGGCCCCCTGTGCAGGGCACGACCCACCACTCGCTTGTATACATATATACATATATACATTTATACATATATACAGATATACATATATACATATATACACACACCCACACGACCAGACGGGATGGCCGAATGAGTTAGAGCATACATATATACATATATACATTTATACATATATACATACAGATATACAGATATACATATATACATATATACATATATACACACACCCACACGACCAGACAGGATGGCCGAATGAGTTAGAGCATCCGTCTCCCATGCTGGTAGATCGTGGGTTCGAACCCCGGTCGAGTCAAACCAATGACTTAAAAATTGATACTTGTCACTTCCTAGCCAGGCGCTCGGCATTATTAGGATAGGGCAAGGACTGGTGTGCTCAGTGTCAGGATAATGTGACTGAGTGGGATACCAGGTCATGGTGCTGGTGGCCTGGTTTCCCAGTGGGACAGCACTATAAAGTCGCTATGAATGCGCACTGTCACAAGTCGGTACCCGTCCTGATATGACCTTAGATGTAAAACAACAACAAACTCCCTGTGTACTCGGTGGTGGGGGGGGGGGGTGACCACCCATCATGCACAGCACCACTTCCTGTAACCCGGTATCAAGTGACTGAGTGGGATGTGTGTGTTTGTGTGCATGCACATATGCCAGTATGTGGATGTATGTATGTATGCATTTATGGATGTGGATGTATGGATGTGTATTGATGTATGTATGGATGTTTATGCATACGAGCATGTATGCAAATATATGTATGCATGTGCACCCCACACCTATCATTCACTAACAAATATTGTAATTAAATAAAATACCACTTCCTACAATGTGTGTTCTTCATCAACTCCCTTATCCTGTGCTAACTTTGGTCACTCACACACTATCTTAATTAGTAACCATGGTAACCCCCACCCACCCCTGTTTGCAAGCATCAGGGCCCCCTCTGCTGCTCCCCAGTGCACCCCACACTGTCCACTGTGTGTCTGTGTTTGAGGGGGTGTGGGGGGGATGTGTTGGGGTGAGGGAGGCCTGACCAGTGGTTCAGTCAGAGTGATACAGACACACTCATTCCCACCCAAAGTTATGAGGCAGCAATAACCATAATTATATATTTAGTTTTTATATATAAAACCAAATATGTGTTTTCACAGGCTTTGGTTAGAGCCCCCCCCCCCAACCCATCCAGCCCTCCCCCCTCTCCCAGGGCTACATACATACATGTGTACATAGATATATACATGCATATATACCTATATATACACAGGGCTACATACATATATACATACATATTTCAATTATGATATTATACATGCATACATATATATATACATATATAAATCCAAATTGTAAAGAATCTTAGTAATTTTGTCATTGAAATAAATCCATGAGACTTGGAATTCATCTATAATTCTAGTTGAGAAGTGGGAGCTAGAAACATCAACACTGGAGGAGGACCCAAGGACTGCTTCTGATAACCCTCCCTCTCTACCCCCCCCCCCCCCCCCCACACACACTGTCATCACAGGTGTTCCCTGTCCACAATGTCAAGTCAAGTCTCAGACTGGTGCTCTACCACTTAGTTCTTCAACCTCCACACACACAGCCTCCTGCCAGGGTGGGTGTTGGAAAGTTGAGGTCATGCAGGCTTAGATGTAAGCACCCGCTAAGAGCGAAAATAAATACATATATACACATATGCATAAATATGGATGTCTGCATGTATGTATGTACGTATGTACGTATGTATGTATGTATGTATGTATGTATGTATGCATGTATGCATGTATGTATGTATGCATGTATGTCCTAACAAATATTTAATCAAATAAAATATAACCACATGAAAGTTTGGTTTAACTGTCCCAGTCAGGCTGCTTCTGATACCCCCCCCCCACACACACACACTACTCCTACTGATTGTGTGCCAGGGGTGGCCTTCACAAGTGTTCCCGGTGAATTGACCCTCCACACACTCCTACTAGTACCAGGGTGGGTGTGGGGTAGCTGCAGGCTTGTGGCTAAGATGTTTACACAAGCTATGCACGAAAATAGTTGTTTGTTTGTTTGTTGTTGTTTTACATCCTAGCAACATCTAAGGTCATATCAGGATGGGACATACATATACATAAATATAGATGTTGACATGTATGAATGTATATATGTATGTATGTATATATGTATGTATATATGTATGTATTTATGTATGCATGTATGTATGTATGCCTCCATCATTCACTAGCAAATTGAGAGAGGAGGATGCACTCAGGACCGGTCCCAGGGCTGACCAAGGGTTCAGTGACAGACACACAGCACACATTTAATGTAAATTCAATCCTTAGTTACTCTTAAATAAAACACCAAATGTAGCTGATAGTCACATAATTGGTGAAGCAGGTTTGTCTCTTTCTAGTGATATCAATATTTATTACCCCAACAAACAGGTTCACTGGATATAGGTGATAACACATTTTCCTATAGTAAAGCCTACCAATTAACATACTAGATTACATCAACGGACCCGATTGTACCAACAGACTGTCAATTGAGGTGTTTCCCCAACCTGTTAAACATTTCTCGCCGTGAATATGGCCTATGCTGCTGACACGGCGTAAAGCAACCACCAATCAATCAACCGCATTATTAGGATAGGGCAAGGACTGGTTAGCTCAGTGTCAGGATAATATGACTGAGTGGGATATCAGGTCATGGTGCTGGCAGCATGGTCTCCTAGTGGGGCAGCACTATAAGGTCACCGTGAGTGCACTGTTAGAAGTTGGTACCCATCCTGAGATGACCTTAGATGTTGCCAGGAAATAAAACTCCATCAACCAACCAATTCGTGCACCGTGCACGCACTGCCTAATCTATGGAACGCAGCGTCATCTGACGGTTCTGACTAGAACTAAACGAACCCGGGCCTCACGTACCGGGAGAGGGCGCCACCGTGCTCGCCCTCACGGCCGCATTTACATTCGCCGATCTATATATTTTTGTTGGTCCATTAGTTGTTTATGTCAGCATGCGCTCCTCATTTTATTGCACATGTATTACTTTGATACAGGGAAGGCGAGTGGCTTATTCTTCTTCCTCTTGGCCTCTCTGTGCAGGTATGCAGGTATTGCAATACCTCAGGGAGTTTGACGCCCCTGCCCTGCAGAGTTGTAAACCACTGCCTTGTGGTACAGGTTCTTGACAGAACCGAAGGCTAAGGGAGCAAACCCTGAACAGAAAACCATGTCACTGTGGCAGCATCAAGGGCGGTTGATGTATGGAACTCCCAACATCTCCCGACCAGCCACTGCAGGGACAAATAGTTTTGCGCCTGTCTCGACATGTTCTTGCCGGTGTGAAACCTCTATTTGCTCCCCGAGAGAGTGCCGCTGGTAACTTGCAAAAGCCAGCAGCATTTCAACACTTTTGCAGGCAGCTTTCATGAAATGTGGCTCCCTTGTCTCCAGTTCAAGAGAAACCTGAAGCTGAGAGACATGAAGACCCACTCATGGACATCACTCTCACACCAGGGAGCTAAATGGAGAGCGGCAGTCAAGTAATGAAAGCAGTCTTTGTCGCATCGCGACCGACAGCATGATGATGATGATGAGTTGTTTAAGCAGGGGAAATTTCAGTCATATATGACTGGTCTTCCTCATTCCACTGCTGGTCGATAGAAAGCCCGAGCCTACACTTTTACCGACCCAAGGGATTTTTAACCTCCCACACCACATAGACATGGTATGAGAGCAACCGGCCTTTGATGACGCTGTAAGTTATACACAGCGGTGGAAATCCAAATTGGCAGAGCTGGGGGCATGGGGAATCGAACCGCCGACCCTCAGATTAGGAGTCTGATCTAGAAAAAAGTCAGACACTCTAACCACTCCGCCACAGAGAATGCCACACATTTAATACCGAACAGTGGTTAAGTAGTAGGGTCATTCTGATCACTACTCCTCTGTTAATCGGCGCTGCCAATGCGTCTCACCGTTCTCCACTGATGCTTCGCCATGGCATGTTTTTTGTGCCTACTATGCACATTTCATATTAATTTTAATGGTCTTTACTAACTTTGGCCACTTCAACCAGAGGTGCATCCATTTTGAGTCACATAACTGCGAGTGTTGTTAACTCTGCCATTAGATAGCGGCATCAATGTGGTTTACTGCATAATGGTACAAATAAATGGATTCCACTAGATGACGGCACTATATTGAAATGGGACCGTGCATAAGTCCAGAATATAGCATTAGCAGAGAATGTAGATATATACAGTTTTACAAATATAGTCCGAGACCATGAATATATGAAGAGCTCAGGCGCCAAACCACGTAAACAGCAATCCAAAAATTGTATTGAAATAAAAGATTTTTGACTGAAAATAATTGTAATTCTCACTAATTTCACTTTTCATGTTATAACCTGATTATGAATTAATGAGAAAAAGTAGTATTTTTGAAGGTTTATGTTTATGTCATTTTGTGGATTGGCATTTACCTGATTTTGCGGCTGATCTCTTCATATATATGACAGTTCAACACAATAATAGTCCAGGCATTGATGCATAGCCTAGCTTTAACCTATGCTCAACACAGGTTAAAGCTAGTATATTAAAATAACCGACTAGAAGATCATCTGAATAAAGCACTTGCTTCCTGTATGACAGTTCAATCCTTGGCCAAGTTAAACCAAAGAAAATAATAGATATATTGCCTGATGCTCAGCATTACTAGCAAATGCTAAGAACTCGTTGTCTTAGTGGCATGACAATGTATGTGACTGAGTGGGATATTATGCCATAATGCCAGCGGCATGGTATCCGAGGGGGCAGCGCTATAAATTCGCCATGAGTGCGCACTATCACAAGTTGATTTCATGACCTTATGATATTGGATGTTGTATTGCTGCTCGGCGCTTGGAGTTATGAGGTCAGGACAGGGACTGGGCGCACAGTGTCAGGATAATGTGACTGTGTGGGACATCAGGTCATGGTGGCGGTGGCCTGATTTCCCAGTGGGGTATCACTATAAAGTCACCATGAGTGTGCGCTGTCACAAGTCGGTGGACGTCCCGGTATGGCCTAGGGTCTTACTGGGGCGTAAAACTACACCAACCACCCAGCCTCCCCCGGCCCTCTCAGAGGACTGTGGTTGGGCTCTTAGGCTGCCGTTTTCCTGTTCCCCCCCCCCCCCCCCCCCGCCAATTTCTCTGACCACTACCCATCAGAAGCTAACTCCCGACCACATGGGACCGCATTCAGCGTGCCCATTCAGTGCTGCAGATTTGCAGCCTTCAGCGCATCAATGTGACTGAAAACTCCCCCAAAACAATGGATGTTGTAGAGGGAAAATCTTTTAAACAAACTGGTGATATAACACACAGGGTTGCCACAAACCATAGATGTCAAAATTCACTGAAATTTCGCTGACTTTTCCCTGACAAATTTCATTTCCCTCTGACAAATAGGACGAGAAAATCTTTTTATTAAACGGCCTCCAACTACCCCTACAGACGTCCTTTCCTCCTATTTATTTGCCTATTTTCGGCCCGGACTTTCGAAACACCATACCTTAAACTGTTATAAACCTTTCTTGGCAACTCATCTAGGCAAAGTCATTGTTCCGGGTCACACCAAGGCCCCATATGTTGTTACTTTTGATGACAATCAAATATATACTAAAAATAATTGAATAAATATGTGGTATATTTGTTATGAGCAGAGTGGAATCTGGTATATTTTCTTTTCCTCAATATACACAGATTTCGAAGGTGTCAGAGTTTAGCCAATTCTTCATGCATAGATCTGGAAATTTCGTTTTTCCCTGACATGGGTCAATTTTCCATGACATTTGTCAAAATTCCATTTTTCCCTGACAAATTCCTAAATTCCCTGACAATTCCCTGACCTTGAAAGCAACTACTTTTCCATGATTTTTTCATGACGTGTGGCAACCGTGACATATGTACTATAACTAGTATAAGAAAGTGAAGCCTCCATCCCGGATCTTCGGTTTTTCTGAAGTGTAGATGGTCGACTGAGAACAAACATTGGGTCGTGTAGGTGGATACGAAACCAGGCACAAATGTGTGTGTGTGTGTGTGGGGGGGTTCTTATAAAATCAGTATATATATATATATATATATATATATATATATATATATATATACATATACATATACACAAATAATATGTTTGTTTGTTTGTTGTTTTAAGTCCTAGTAACATCTAAGGTCACATCAGGACAGGTACCGACTTGTTACAATACACGCTCATGGCGACTTTATAGTGCTGCCCCACTGGGAGACCAGGCTACCAGCACGATGACCTGATATCCCACTCAGTCACATTATCCTGATACTGAGCCAACCAGCCCTTGCCCTATCCTAATAATGCCGAGCGCCTGGCTAGGAAGCGACACGTATCAATTATTAAGTCTTTGGGTTGACTCGATCAGGGTTCAAACCCACAAACCCATGGGTTTGTATCCCCCTATCTCCCAAAACAGGAGACGGATGTTCAACTCATTCGGCAATCCCGACTGGTCCACATATATCTGTACTGACCGGATGGACCCAGTGACAGAATCAGTAGAGCATAGGCTTCCCGTGGCTGAAGGTTGGGAGTTCGAAAACCTGTCGAGTCAAACAAATGACTTACAAAATTGATAGCTGTTGTTACCTAGCCAGGCACTCTGCATTAATAGGATAGGGCAAGGACTGATTATGTCAGCATTGGGATAATGTAATTGAGTGAGAAATTGGGTAATGGTGCTGGCAGCAGCCTGATTTCCCAGTGGGGCAGCACTATAAAGTCCCCATGAGTACGCACTGTGACAAGTTGGTGCCCATCCTGATATGACCTTAGATGTTGCCAGGATGAAAAACTCCAACAAAAAAGCCAAACTATATGTATGTATGTTTAACCGTAGAGTGTTTATTGTTTCTTATTCGTAGGGTCATTATATGGTTGAACCCCCAAAAATTGACACAAAATGTTTTTCAATGGATTGTGGTACCACTAGGCATACTAAATAACATACTAACAATCTAGTGCAGTCTGACTTCCAGAAAGGGGTAATTTTCAAGATGGCGTCCAAGATGCCTGGAGTTTAAAATGGCTATATCTCAATTATTATTCAACATAGAAAAGTGGTTTTGGTGTCAAATTCTAGGTTTTTGGGGCTCAAGGAATCCGATGGAATCAATGAAATTATCTTCAGTTAATTATTTATTGACAAATCCAAGATTGTGCTAGAATGTGACATCCCGATCGACTAATTTGGCTCTGTCGAATAGTAGTCAACATAGAGAGATATTTTCAGTGTGTATACCTAGGTGTAAAGCAAGTAGGAAATTATCAAAATTAGTTAAATAACTGCAAAGTAATAAGGTAATCCAATATGCCAGGTATTACCAGCTCATGAGGCATTTATTGTCTTATACAGGTATTCATTGTCATCCTCTGACTCATCTGGAAGAAACTTATTATGTGGATTGTCACATTCTTCAAGTTGGCATGGTCCACAGGCAGTAGTGCATGATAGTCCATTTCATCCACAAGAGCAGTTGAGTGTCTTAGAGGCAGTGGAGCAGTTACAATGAATGACCTTCAAGGGACAGTCTGGAGCAGTGTCCATTCTTGACATAAGTAGGATAAACTGATCATCCTGCAGGTTCCAACCTCAGTTCATGGCATCCGTACCCTCCTTTTTACCATCCACATCATGATCTGGTAGTACACTCTACAACAGTGAAGTTTGGTACTAGATTCAGTTAGAGGCAGATGTTCAGGTGTTAGAAACGACAGAGCAGTGACAACCTTGCTGAAGGTGTTACATCGCATTGTCACAAGGGAATCTGTGCACATGCCACCAAAGAGGACAGCTATTACTTGACACCCAAGCTCATCGATCAGCTCTGTTGTCTGGTTTGGGATGGTGAATACATTGGCACAAGACTGAAGGACAATGTCTCCTTTTACAAGTTTCTAGAAAGCAGTCTTTTTGCGAATACTGAAAATCTGAGAAGTTGTGTCACAACCAGTCATGGCATGGATGAATATTAACTGAGAACACATGTCATGTCCGAGAAGTTCTCTTACATGGTTGATGTGATACACTTTAAAATTGCCATCAGCTTTGCACTTGTCTGAGCTGAAATATAGACCCTTACTATTTCCCTGTACATAGTAAAGGACTAAGACAAGGAGATCGAAATATTCTCCAATCAGAGTAGTGGTGTGTAGAAGAGATGCCTCCACTGGAGCCTTTGCTATCTCTACATCACCATTCTCACATCACTCGACAAAATAAGTGAAGAATTGGCTCTCACCTTTGCTGGAAACTCGTATTTGGCAAACTGCCTCCCGTGCTTTCGGGCCGTCAAGGAACGCCAAGAGCGAAAGCTCTTAGACTTTTCCTCCGATGGCGAGGAGCACTATAACTCCCCATTCAGTATGGGTGAGTTGAGGTGTTCTTTGGAAAGCTCGCATGACACAGCAGTTGGACCTGATGGAATTCATTATCAATTTTTGAAACATCTCCCTGAACATGCACTGAGACTGTTGCTTTAACTCTTCAACAACATCTGGGAGTCAGGTGTCGTCCCCGCCTCTTGGCGGGAGGTGACAGTAATACCGATTCCCAAACCTGGTAAAGACCAGAGTGAAGCCAACAACTATCGTCCCATAGCCCACAGAAGCTGCATCTGTAAAACCATGGAGCGCATGGTAAACAACCGCCTCGTCTGGCTACTGGAGTCAGGACACCACCTGTCCAACCTTCAATGTGGCTTCAGATGGGGCCGCAGCACCCTCGACCATTTGGTGTGCATGGAGACCTTCATAAGAGATGCTTTCCTTAAGAAGGAGCACGTTGTGGCTGTCTTTTTCGTCCTCGAAAAAGCCTATGACACAACGTGGCAGCATGGCATCATGGAAGATCTTCATGCGATTGGCCTTCATGGTTGACGGAAACAAGCTGAACTCTGTTCCGGAATTCACCTACTTCGGAAGCACTATATCAAGTGATGGACGCATTGATGCTGAAATACAGAGGAGGATGGCCAAGGCTAGTGCATCTTTCGGCCGACTACGCCAGAGACTCTGGAACAACCACCATATGTCCATTTGGGTCAAAGGCAAGATCCACCCTACTATACGGAGCCGAGGCCTGGACAGTGTACAGACGACAGGTGAAAAAGCTGCATGCCTTCATGATGCGACATCTGTGTTCAATCATGAGGCTAACCTGGAAGGACAAAGTGACAAATAAGGAAATACTCGAACGGACGGGGCTGCCCTCTATGGAAGATCTTCTGATCAAAACCGGACACAACTCTCACAGCAGAGAGCTAAATGGAGAGCGGCAGTCAAGTAATGAAAGCAGTCTTTGTCGCATCGTGACCGACAACATGATGATGATGATACATTGCTTCAGACTCTTCAACCATTGCTCTGAATTCGGGATCGTCATCTGCCATCTCTGACACCATCATATGGTTAAGACATTTTTTTGTCTACAAGGAGATGGCCACGGAACACTCTCTGAACCGATTTGCCTGTCATCATATGGGCTATGGTATTTTCACCATAGACTATCCCTAGAATGTCCTTATGTCCTGTGCCCTCCTTCAGTGTACCAATCACGCCTAGCAATGTCATAAACGTGTGGAAGCAACCTAGCAGCAGAACAATGGATTTAAGGTGGCTGCCTGGTGGTGAATCTAGTAATAATACTTGAGATATAGCCATTTTAAGCTCCTGGCTGCCATCTTGGATGCCATCTTGAAACAGACCCCTTTCCGGAAGTCAGATTTTACTAGATTTTTAGTATGTTTTTAAGCATGCCTCTAGGTATCAAAATCAATTGAAAAACCTATTGTATCAATTTTTGTGGGGTTAGGTGTTTTTTAAATCGTATATTTACCCCTCTATATGTGTTGGTTCTTTTATAATAGTCTTGCCCACTTCATATGTATGTATATATGTATGTATGTATGTATGTATGTATGTATGTATGTATGTATGTATGTATGTATGGCTTTCTCTAATTGATTGCTTGGTTGGTTGTTGGAGTTTGCGTCCTGGTAACATCTAAGGTCATATCAGGACGAATACCGACTAGTGACAATACACACTCATGGCAACTTTATAGTGCTGCCCCACTGGGAAATCAGGCTACTGGCACCATGACCCGATATCCCACTCAGTCACATTATCCTGACACTGGGCTAGCCAGTCCTTGCCCCATACTATTAATGCCAAGCACGAGGCTAGGCATTCGGCACTAATATGATAGGGTAGCAATTGGCTTTGCTTAGTGTCAGGATAATGTGAGTGAGTGGGATATCGGTTCACTGTTCTGGTGACACGATACCCCAGTGGGCCAGCACCATAAATAAAGGGTGTCACACAAGTCAGGACTATGCCCCTTTTATATAACCAAGGATTTTATATGTACGGATGGCAAAGCGAGGCTTTTTGAGGCTCGACCAGCATGCAATCAAAAAATATGGCTACCCTATTGGAAGCATGATAATGAGGGATGATAGAGGCAACATAATTTATATAGCTAGCAATATGATGTTTACGGGTTTAGACCCTCCCGCCCTTCTGCTCTTCTCTCGAATATCAAACTTTAGAAAAGATGGCTGCAATAGTGATATCTGGCTGCATTTCTAAGACATCATAAACCATGTCGGTTTAATACAAAATAAAACCACCAAAGAACTATATCTCTAAACACCGGCATAGTACTAGGCTATATATAGAATATGAGTGATGTGGACAATTATCACGCTTTCAAAATGGCCAATTATCATGCCTTCATGATGCCAGTTAACCATCTATCCCTCAAATATCTGTGATATAGCCTCTGATGTTACTAGAGTGGAAAACCTCAATAAATGGCAACTAAAGGGATGGGCGTTCCATTCAATGCGCACGTGTGAGGCTGACAAAGGGATTGGCGACAAACCAGTTCCTACCAGGAAGCTTACTACCTTGAGGGCATGAGACAAATCAAATATGTATCAGTTTAGAGCTGGGGACCAGTGTGCGCTTGTTGGCTTAAAGCGCTTCGTTATTTTAATTCATCTAGATATCTCTTTCATGAATACTAAACTATATGAATATGCTATTATTTTATCGTTGGTTGGTTGTTGGGAGTTTTACACCCTGGTAACATCTAAGGTCATATCAGGATGGGTACCTACTTATGACAGTGCACACTCATGGTGACTTTATAGTGCTGCCCACTGGGAGACCAGGCCACCAGCACCATGAGCTGATATCCCACTCGGTCACATTATCCTGACACTGGCATTGGGCAAATAGTCATTGTGGCAAATAGTCAATGTGGCAAATAGTCAATGTGGCAAATAGTTTTTGTGGCAAATTGTCGCTGTGGCAAATTGTCACTGTGGCAAATTGTCACTGTGGCAAATAGTCATTATGGCAAATAGTCATTGTGGCCAATAGTCATTGTGGCAAATAGTCTTTGTGGCAAATAGTTTCTGTTGCAAATGGTTCATGTTCCAAATTGTCACTATGGCAATTGGTCCACGTGGCAAATAGCTTCTGTGGCAAATTGTCACTGTTTCAAATGGTCCATGTGGCAAATCGTCATTGTGACAAATAGTCCTTGTGGTAAATAGCTTCTGTGACAAATTGTTGCTGTGGCAAATGGTCCATGTGGCAAATAGTCATCATGACAAATAGTCATTGTAGCAAATAGGCTCTGCGGTAAATAGTCATTGTGACAAATGGTCCATGTGGCAAATAATCCTTGTGGCAAAGAGTATATGTGGCAAATAGTTTATGTGGCAAGTTCCCATTGTGGCAAATGGTCCATGTGACAATGTCATTGAAGAAAAAAGTCCTCATGGCAAATAGATTCTGTGGCAAATAGTCATTGTGGCAAATACTGAAGTAGTCCTTGTTGCAAATAGTTTCTGTAGCCAATAGTCATTGTGATAAATAATCCTTGTGGCAAATAGTTTCTGTGGCAAATTGTTTCTGTGGTAAATGGTGCTTATGGCAAATAGTCCTTGCAGATGCAAATAACCTGGGGTTTGTGTGGGGGGGGTGCCAGTAAGTGGCAGGGTAAGTAGGTGGATGGAGGTCGGAGGTGGTTCTTGATAAAGAAGTAATGGGCCACTTGCTATGTATGCTCCACACCCATCGGTACCGGTTAATGCTCACTAGACAACTATCGCGAGAGGCAATTATCAATAGAATGGTGGCCACAAACTGGTGCGATTTGCGACATCGGTGGTGAGCACACCAATAAACAAGTTAAAACTTTCTGGTGTTCTCTGTGGTGGAGTGGTTAGAGTGTCTGTATTCTTTCTAGGTCAGACTCCTAATCTAAAGGTTACTGGTTCAATTCCCAGTGCCATCACCTCTACCAATTTGGATTTCCACCACTGTGTATAACTAACAGTGTCATCAAATGCCAGTTGCTCTCACACCATGTCTATGTGGTGTGGGAGGTTAGAAATCCCTTGGGTCAGTAATAGTGTAGGCTCAGGCTTTCTATCGACTAACTCTATAGACCCCTTTCAATGTTTATAAACATTGTGTATGCACGCGCAGCTTGGCTGCAGAATGAAGGCACACTGCCATTGAGTTTGCCTGTATGCGCAGTGCAAAACGTTTATTTTATTCAAAATTAATAGAAAGGTAGAACCCTAACCATATCAATTTAATATAATCTGTTTGTTGAAGATGTTTACTATATGTGTTCCAAGCGGTTTGTTTCTAGGAGGTGTGGTTTCAGAGATATTTCACTTTTTCTGAATGAAGATTGCTCACAGCCATTGACAATGCATTGAGTTTGCCGGTACGCGCAGTGCAAAACGTCTATTTTATTCAAAATTAATAGAAATGCACAACCCTAACCTTATGAATTTAATATAATCTATTCGATGAATATGTTTTCTATATGTGTGCCAAGCGGTTTGTTTCTAGTTGGAGTGGTTTTAGAGATATTTCACTTTTTCTGTATGAAGATTGCTCATAGCCATTGAGTTTGCATTGTGACCATGCATCGTTCTGCAGCCAAACAGCGGCCGCGCTGACCTAGATACCTATGCTGATGTCATATGAAATAGGTCTATAATGGTGAAAACATTTCAGGTAAGAAAGCTTTGATAATATTTGTGTCCAACCTCCAATGATAGTGACAGCTTCGTTGCTGAGACTATCATGCACAGTATAAATCACATTTATTTATACAGTCAATACCTTTAGGAAACCAATAAAAACTGATGACCAACTGCATAAGAAAAAGATTAGTGCAACGTGGTGCATCAACACGAATTGGCAGTCTTACTGAAATGACCACTTCAATTGAAGTATCATGTCACTGGTTTCTATTCAACACAGCACAGACCTGCTTTGTTTTGCAAATCAGAAAATCTCATAAGTGTGAGTCATTTGACAGTGATGTCACTGGTAAACATGTATATATAATTGAAGACCTCTTTTCCAAAACGCGATAAGCCCCGATCCAAAAAATGAACTTGCAATGCAATTGCCTTTTTGGAAAAGAGCTTGTCATATATGTATATTTGATTTTGTTCAAGTGTTTTTATTCCTCTGAATAACATGCTGAAGAGCTCTTTACCAAAGCACGAGCTACAAACATGGCATTTGCATTGCAAGCTCTTTTTTGTTGTTGATCGGCGCTTATGGCGTTTTGGTACCAGACGGGATGGCCGAATGAGTTAGAGCGTCCATCTGCCTTGTTGGTAGACCATGGGGTTGTGGGTTCGAATCCTGGTCGTGTCAAACCAATGACTTTAACATTGATACTTGCCGCTTCCTAGCCAGGCGCTCAGCATTATTAGGATAGGGCAAGGACTGGTCTGCTCAGGGTCAGGATAATGTGACCGAGTGGGATATCAGGTCATGGTGCTGGCAGCCTGGTCTCCCAGTGGGGCAGCACTATAAAGTCGCCATGAGTGTGCACTGTCACAAGTCGGTATCCATCCTGATATGACCTTAGATGTTGCTAGGACTTAAAACAACAACAAACAAATATGGTGTTTTGGGAAAGAGCTCTTCATATGTATACAATCTTAGGAGTGCATGCACTCGCTACAACTTGTTAGTGGTGTCGGTGGGGCTGTATGTAGCTGGACAAACACCTGGATCTGTGCTTTTGGATTTTGTTGGGCGTATCTGGTCTGACAAGCATGAATCGCCATATCCTGGGAAATCCCACCGGTTTCATATCCCATGTTTGTCTGTTTGATAGAGTTTCACGTCCTGGCAACATTTAAGGTTATATCAGGATGGGTACCGACTTGTGACAGTGTGAACTCATGGCGACTTTTATAGTGCTGCCCCACTGGGTGACCTGGCTGCCAGCACCATGGCCCGATATCCCCACACAGTCTTATTATCTTGATACTGTGCTAACGAGACCTTGTCCTCTCCTATTAACGCTGAGTGCCAGGCTAGGGAGCAACAAGTATCAATTTCATAAGTCATTGGTTTGACTCGTCCGGGAATCGAACCCCGATCTCCCGCACAAGTACAACATGATCTGTGGCAGGTTATATTGGCCTACCAGTCAGTTACAATAAGAACTTTTGAGCAGGAGTGAACCCTCAGGACCGGACGCAGTGGCCGAATCGGTAGAGCGCAGCCCTCCCGTGCTGAAGGTCGGGAGTTCAATTCCTGGTCGAGTCAAACCAATGACTTACAAAATGTATGCTTGTCGCTTGATGGCACTCGCCATTATTAGGATAGTGCAAGGACTGGCTGGTTCGGTGTCAGGATAATGTGACTCAGTGGGATATAAGATCATGGTGCTGGTGGTGGCCTGGTCTCCCAGTGGGGCAGCAGCATGAAGTCACCTTGAGTGCGCACTGTCACAAGTCGCTACCCGTCTCGATATGACCTGAGATGTTGTGAGGATGGTAAACTCCAACAAACAACCATCCAACAGACCCACACGATGCATGTTCATGTTATATATTAATATAAAACAATTGACATTACAAAACTGAGCTTTTGGTTTTGAAATTACATTTCAAATATCACCATAACATGTTCAAAATAATATTCCTGGTCCCAAACTTGGCCGTAAAATTGCCAATTTCATTATAATGTGAACTGTGAATCTGAACGTGATTTATCTTTTGTCTTATCAACTTCGCACGTGTATGCATTTACATAAGCAATTACTTCAAGGCACATAATTATGTTATTTATCACAATGAACACTACCCTTATTGGTGTAATCTTGGAAGCACAAAAATACCTATTTATAAACTTGCAGTAAACCGGTTCAAGGAACTGAACAGGACCTGTCACGATTTTCCCTGTATAGAGTGGCGGCTTAGCTAAAAAAAACAGGTCGATTGTGCACTTTCCCTTAAAAGCATGAACCTTGGCACATGGTTAGAGTAACACAATATCAAGATTTTTAGTCCAGGGGCCACCCGAAATTGCACCCCGTATGCTAGCCACCTTGGATTTCAAAATGGCTGCCATTGTGGACCTGTTTTGTTAAATATCTCCTTAACTACTACAGAGATTGAGACAGTTGAAACGCCTATACATACATTTTAGGGCTCTAGGAATCCAGTGGTGACATAAGATGTTTGAAAATTGTGGCTGCCATCTTGAAATCTAAGATGGCCACCATAGACAATCTATTTTGCTGAATATCTCATTACGTAGTAAAGATATCAATCCAGTTTTAACACCTACAGCCATGTTTTAGGGGTCTAGGAATCCAATGGTAACATTAAATATCTTATTGCCATCCAGAGGCTATTGGCCGTGTGGCTAACTGAGGATCGGCTATTCACACGGTGGCCATGTGGCTAACTGACGATTGGCTATTCGCACAGTGGCCATGTGGCTAACTGAAGATTGGCCATTCGTACTGTGGCCATGCGGCTGACTGACGATTGGCTATTCGCACAGTGGCCATGTGACTAACTGATGATTGGCTATTCGCACTGTGGCCATGTGGCTAACTGACGATTGGCTATTCGCATGGCGGTCATGCAGCTAACTGATGATTGGCTAGTTGCATGACAGCCATGCGGCTAACTGATGATTGGCTATTCGGCCATGTGGCTAACTGAAGATTGGCCATTCGCACTGTGGCCATGTGGCTGACTGATGATTGGCTATTTGCACGGTGGCCATGTGACTAACTGATGATTGGCTATTCTCACTGTGGCCGTGCGTCTGACTGACGATTGGCTATTCACACAACGGCGATGCGGCTAACTGAATATTGGCTATTTTGCACAGTGCTGTGGCTATTCGCAGGGGGCTCAGAGGTGTCAACATACAATGCGAGGATATGTTTGAATCACATGATGGATCTGCCATGTCCAGATTAGGTTGGTTACTCAAATTCATATAAGTAACACTTATTTTTATTGCGTAGGTGGAATTATGGACTCGTGAATTGAGGTTGGTAGTGTGTGTTTAGGTAAGCCATGTGGATAGTGCCTATTAGCCAAATCCCAGCCAAGTAAATAGTCACTAGCTAAGATTCATTTTACATATGTACCTGGAAATTAGCATGCGTTAAGTAAATAGGGGAGCGGGACGTAGCTCAGGTGGTAGCGTGTCCACCTATGAAGGTGTGGATCATCTGGTCAATCCTGCTCAGTGCATCCATTTGCAGGTTGGGCTATTTACCGTTCAAACCAGTGGTCCACAACTGGCTCATCAAAGTGCTGTCCTGTCTGTGGGAAAGTGTATATAAAAAAAACCCTACAGCTTATCGGCAAAAGTAACCTATGTGGTGGCAGCAGGTTTCCTCTAAAGAAATGACCCGATGTTTGACATCCAATAGTCAATTATAAAAATAAATGTGCCCGAGAGGCATCATTAAATAAAACAAGCTTTATTTTTACCTTTTTTGCGTTCAGTAAATATGTTCAGCGAGATGGGAGTGGCATGGAAGCTTCAAACCCACTAAGTCAACTTATTGCTGACGCAGCAAACTTACTCGCACTCCACTGGTATCCCACCTGTATTACCCTTGTAAAACATCAAACCATATAGCTCTTCACAAGACACATTTAAACATAACACATTCATCACGATGTTCAACGAGGAATTTCAAACAATCTAAATTTGGTGCGCATACCTTATTCTGAATTGGTCATTAGCTGAGTTTGGCATGGCACCTATACTCTGAGACCAGGAAGCAATGAAATGATGCTATATAAACTGTGCGCTGCATCTGCTGCACACAACTCCTGCAGTGTAGCCATGGCTCAACTCAAGTGCGTGCATATCCTCCTGATTGCGATCATCGGCGTCTTCCCCATTGTGGCTGAGAACCCAGGGCTTCAGATAGAAGTCAGGCAGAGTGGGCTCGATGAGGGTAAGGCGACAACAATTTATTTTCAGATCCATATCCCATGCAACCCACCAAGCTTCAAATGCTTAAATATATATGCATATATATATGTATATATATATATATATATATATATATGCATATATATATATATATATGCATATATATATGGAGAGTTGCGGTACAGTGAGTGTTGGCTACAGTGTGCATGGGTGGTGGTGCCACCATCAGAGCTTGGGTTGGGGAGGCTGGAACAGTCAATCAATTCTTTTATTTTAACTCTCTGCAAGGTATGTTTACAATAAATTGAGGTGATACAATAAATGCATACAAATTCCTTACAGACAGAAAGGATCCCAGAAAAGCGATGCTTATCTAGCTGGTCTCCATGATGTGAATGAATAAGTGATGACAATAACAAATTATTAAACCTAAGCTACATTTTTAACTAATGATTATGATGAGCTACTGATGCGTCTCTTCACAGTTAGTAAGAAACAAAGTAATGATAGGAATATTATATGGATATTGTGTCATGGATTCATGTACTTACATGCAGTATCAGTAGTTATTTTGCATGTATGTTAATAGGGGTATTATATATATTCTTTACTGGTAATCGATTTAGTATGCATTGAGATAGCTTATCTTTAGTTTTTTACAGAAGTTTTTCAAAGTTTGAAGGTTTCTAATCTCTACTGGTATTGAGTTCCAGATATTGGTTCCTTGGTTTTCAGTTGTTATTTTGCCATATTTGTTTCTAGTGTGTTTGTGATGTATGTTATTTATCTGTCGTGTGTTATGGGAATGGACCTGATTGTTTTCTTTGAAGAGATTATCAAATATTTCAGGGAGGAGGCCATTCTTTTGCTTGTAAACAAATTTTGCAATGTATATTTTATAAATGTCAGTTACCATAAGTAAGTCCAGGTCTTTATGAAGTGATTTAGTTGGGGTGAGATAGTCTTTGCTATACAGTATTTTCAAGGCTCTGTTTTGTTGTGTCTGTATCTTTTTTAGGGTTGATGATTTGGCTCTCCCATACACCTCTATACCATACTGGATTTTGGAGTAAACGTATGCATAGTATAGTAATTTTTTATTTTCCTCATGTACCCGTCGTCTGATTATTTTAAATGAGTTAGCCGTTTTAATTATTGAATTATTTAAGTCATCAATATGTTCATCCCAGTTGAGGTTCTCATCTAGAATTATACCTAGGTATTTCACAGAAGGGACTCTCTTTATTGTGTTATTGTTTATCTTTATGTTGTTTAGGTAATCAGGAATGGTTGTACTTCTGCTTTTAAATATTGTGTAGCATGTTTTGTTCAGGTTTACTGTTAATTTGTTATCATTGCACCATGTAAATATGTCTGAAAGGAATGTTTTAATTGAATGTTTTAGTTGTTTGGGTGAATTTGAGGTTATGAAGCCGTTGGTATCATCTGCAAATAACCTTGTTTTGACATCTTGTTTTGTACAGTTGACTATATCATTTGTGTAGATCAAAAATAGGAGAGGTCCCAGGACAGAACCTTGGGGGACACCATTGCTGATTGAGTTTAGCTTGGATCGTTTACCGTTTATGTATGTAAATTGCTTTCTATTGCTTAGGTAACTCTCAAACCATTTAAGTCCCTGGCCTCGAATTCCGTTGTGCCTAAGTTTTGAGAGTAGGATGTCATGGTCTACGGTATCAAATGCTTTGCTCAGGTCTAAGTAGACTCCTGCAACATGTTTCCCATTTTCAAGGTCTTGTAGTATGTTGTCTAAGATTTCAGTCAGAGCCATTATTGCTGAGTGATTCTCTCTAAATCCAAATTGGTATTTGTATAATATTTTGTATTTGTTAAGAAATTGGTAAACTCTTTTGTACATTAGTTTTTCCATTAATTTGTTTAGGGTACTGAGTAGGCTGATTGGCCTGTAGTTATCAACTAGGTATTTCTCATTTTTCTTATGGATGGGTATTACTTTTGCAACTTTGAGATTTTCAGGAACAGTAGCATTTGCAAATGATAGGTTTATTATGTGGGAGATAGATGGTGCGAGTAGAGTGTCACACTCTTTGATTATTTTTGGCGAGATATTGTCATGTCCGCTTGACTTATTAGGATTTAGTTTCTTTATTTCTTCTAGGGTTTCTTGTTCATTGGTGGGACTAAGAAAGAAACTATGTGAATTTGGGTGTTTAAGATATTGCTTGTGTGCTATGCTATTACTGGTGTGTTTTGCTGCAAGTTTTTCACCAATTGAACAGAAGTGTTCATTTAATGTGCTGGCGATATCTTCATTGTTTGTCATTGTTTTATTGTTATAGATTAGCTTGTCAATTTGATTTTTCATTTTTGCTTTATGTGGGTTGATGATGTCTCCAAAGATTTTCCAGAGCGTATAAAGGTTTTGCTTCTCGTTACTGACTAGTTCTTTATAGTAGCCTTCCTCTGCTGATCGTAGACAAGTGATTAGTATATTCTTATATTTTGTGTGTTTTATTCGGTTTTCAGCTGTTGGGTTGAGTTTGTATGTTTTGAAGTATCTATCTTTTACTGCTATACAAGTTTTAAGGCTTGATGTGATCCATCTTTTATCTTTTGCTCTTTGTCTTGATAGTTTTGTTAGTGGGAAAGCTGCATTAAATGCTGTGTTATAAATCTGGTAGAAGATGGTTAGGGCTTTGTTTACTTCAGTTGCTTTGTAGTATTCTTTCCAGTCTGAGGTTTCAATAAGGTCTTTGAATTTAGCCATGTTTTTCTCCCCAAATATTCTAATGATGGGTCTGTCCTGTTTTTTAATGGGGTTGTGAGATTGAATTGTTATAAAGTTGGGTAGATGGTCAGTGATATCGCAGTAAATATTTCCTGTGGATATATTCTGATTACTTTTTATTACATTGGCATTTATTAGTATATGATCAATAAGTGAAATTTGGTAGTCTACTATTCTGGTTGGTAATGTGATGGTGGGGATGAAGTTTTGCTCAAGTACTGTTCTAAAGAAGTTATTGACATGGTTATTCTGTTTTATTTTTAGTCCATCAATGTTTAGGTCCCCTGTTATTATGCACTTTTTGTTTTCCAAATTAATTTTCTTCATGTTGTTTTCAAGTTGTTCAGTGAAGTGTTTGAGGCATTCAACACTACTGCCTGGGTGTTTATAGATGACCCCTATTATGTAGTCATCCTTTTTATTTGGAAAGTTAGTTTCAAGCCATATGTTTTCTATTTCTAAGTTTTGGTTATTGATCTGTTGGGGCTCGATGATTAGGTCATCTCTGTCAATTACTTTATATATATTCTTGTATATTAGGCCTACTCCTCCTCTAGAGAGTCTAGGTGATTTGTGTTTAAATTCATATCCAAGTTTGTTCAGTTCCTTTTCTCTATTTAGTATGTTTTTGGTTCCTATTTCAGAGAGTGCTATCAGATCTAAGTTATCACCTAGTGATGCGATTAATGCTAGAAGTTCCCCAAAGTGAAGGTCTAAACTCCTGATATTATGATGAATTAGTTTGAAACTGTTTTCTGGCTTGTTATTCCTGTTTATCTTACAAAGCTCTTCACAGGTATAATATTTGCAGTTGTTTGTTAGTAAGTTGTCAGGCACCAGTGAATTAATATAGTTAAGAAATTTGTTGTCGTTTAGGCAGGACTTAATGTAACTTTCAGCAGTTTCAAGTGTTGTGTGCAATTCAACATTTGTGATGTTACTAAATGGTAGGATTGAGAGGGTTGTACTGTTTTTAGACATGTGTGGGTTTTGCATGGACTTTCCTAAAAGGAACTTTCTGGTGTTGGTGGTTCTAACCATTAGCTTTAAGAATATTCTAGGTACTTGTGTACACAATGGGTTTTGCAGGTTACCAGGTGTGTAATCTACCAGGTGCTAGTTGAGTTGTTCAGCGTCTACATACAATAGATGACTACAATCACATACAGTGAACTCAGGCTACAATATTTTACGGTAGTATACAATTGACTACAAGCGTGTGCAATGAGTTAATAATTACGATAACATACAATGAGTCACAATAGCATACAGTGAATCAAGATGACATTAGACAAGGGTTCATACAAATGCAAACACAATTGAGTAAGGGTTCATGAGATGATGTTCAGACTCAGGATCCAATAGTATATGATGATCCAAGTTCTCTGAGTAAGATAATCTAAAATGGTTCAAGAATACTCTTGACTAAATGTTTGTAGAATGAGATTCAGTCTGACAGATTATTAGTCTCTGCCTATCTGAGTTAGGCTGTATGTCATTAATTAGCAAATGACAAATGTTCACAGCAGTAGATGCTATGGGTAGTGCAATATGCAATGTTACGCGTTTGTTGATCATGGCCTTGTTTAGTTGTCAAATTTAGGGGGGTGATTCTTTATATGGTTCTGGGTTGTTACTTGTATTATTTCTTTGTTATCATTAAGACTAGATTGTGAATATGCAATGTTATGTGCTAAGTTTATATGGTATGCATTATGATATACTAGGTTTAATTTCATTTTGACCAACAAGGGTTTCAGTTTTATAGTCTTGTTGTGTTGTATTTGGGTGCATGATATAATGTCTCTTTAACTTGAGCCTCGCTTACTTGAGACCTAGCATTTGTGTCAATGGGTGGGAAGTCATGATCGTACCTGTCACGTTTACCTAGGTTATGGTTATTGTTTCTTATGATATTCTGGTACCGTTCTTGATCATGTGTTCTTGGTCTTCCCACTGAGCTACTGTTTGAGCTGGAGAATTTACTTCTCCAAGGTTCTACTGCATATCTGAGGTTGGAGGCTAGCAGTTTAGTCCCATTTTCAGTTAGGTGGTATCCGTCTGATGCAAGTAGGCCCTGCTTGGCTCTGCCATTTCTTTGTATGTTGTCATGGTGACACAGCTGGATCTTGGGATCGTTTTGGTATTTACCCTTGATCATTGAGTTGACTTTGTACATCTTTTCTTTAAGTTGATCTTCTCTCGGGGTTCCAAGGGATATCACTATGTTGGACTTGGGATATGATATTTTAGCCTGGGTGATAGACTCAGTCATGTCAGTCACACACTGCACTTCTGACTTATGTTTGATGTCATTTGTCAATTGATGTATCACAACACATTTGTTATCATTGTGATTCTTGGCATTATCAGACTTGAGCCACTCAGTCACGTTGGGTAAGGTGTATAGCTGAACCTTTTCCAGTTTTGACTTTGTGGAGAATCTATCTGGCTCTATTTTGTCACATTGGGAGTTTCCGAGTAGGAGGATCTTCCCTGGGTGGGCTGCTGGAGGCTGGGGTCTTGAAGACTGCAGCATTTTGGGAGCTGTTTGTTGAGAGCTCTTCGGCCAAGGTGTATTGAAGTATGGGCCATCACGGACATCCATGAGGATTCTACCAAATTCATTCCTGCCGTCTTGGTTGGCTCCTTCGCCCCAGTACTTTATGGGCGTTGCTTCCAGGAGGTATTTCCCTTTAGTGGCCATTAGCATGTCCCTTATATCTGGGTTGCACTCAAGTTTCGCCAGTGTTATATTGAATAAGATGTTCCTTTTTTTTCTATCCCATTCCCCATGTGTCTTCAGCTTGTTCTTGGCTATATTTCTGGCACTTTTTGCATCGGGGGCTTCTCTGATTTCTTTAGCCACATTAGGTTGTCCGATATCTTCTGCCTTGATGTTCTGGTAATGCTTTTCACTACTGTCAAGAGTTAGCCCATTGAACTCAACTTTACATTTGTGGAAGTTGGAGAATTCCTCATATGGATGACCGTGGCTACTAAATCGGATGGTTCCATTGTAGTGTCTTTCTTCAATTTGTATTTTTGTGGGTCTGTTTGTGGGCTCTCTGACTTGGTGGTAGGCTGTATCATTTGTGGGTGTTGGAAGTTGGTTGCTGTGGGTGTTTGATGTTGAGTGGTTGCTGTGGGTGTTTGACGTTGAGTGTTGATTGTTGTGTGGATGTCGATTGCTGTGTGTATTTGCCATATTACAGATTGACTGTGTCAGCCTGTCATTGACCTGACACAGTCTGTCCACTTGAGCTTGACACAGCTCAAGCTGTTTTTCTGTTGCCAGTCTCAAACGTTCCTCAGCAGCGATTTCTTTTCTGGATGAATCCTCTTTCCAGTGAATTTCCTTTTGTAGTAGGGAGATATGGTTTTCCATGAGCTGGAGGTTTAGAGTGGTTTCCTTTGTGTCTGGAGCATATGTAGCGAGACTTGTAGTGTTAGTGCCTATGTCGTGGGTCTCAATATTCTCTGGCTGGGTGCTTTTGTGTGTGAACGTCAATTTGTTGTTCTGCTGTTCGTTCCTATTTGTTTGCGTTGCACTGTCTTGTTGGGTATAGTTGTTTGTTTGTGAGATCTTGTCCTGCAGGTCAGAGGTAAATGTTTGTGTACTTGTCGTTCTATGCAAGATCTTGGTGTCTGACTGATCATCTGATGGGTCCAGTGCTAACTGAATAGCCCCTGATGGTTTCTGACACTTTTGGCAGCAGTATGGGGCTTCCTCATTCAGGCACAAGAAGGTGAGGAAGTAGCTTGGGAGCTTAGTACACTTGTAGTGAGACCAGTTTTTACACCTGTTGCATTGTATTATGTTGTCCAAGGTGTTATCACTGCACTGGGGGCAACACTTATCTGGTTCTATCTCGTCACTGCTGGATAATCCTTGTATGCAATCGCTAGTGACAATTTCCTTTGGGGTGGTGGTGTCATTTTTAACTATCCTGGGTGTTGTTTCGTCAATGTTTGTTTCTTCTGGTTTGATTTCATGAAGGTTAGCTTTCATCATCATTTCCTCACTTGGTTCTGTATCAGAGTCGCTGAATTGGAGGCTAGATTCAGGATCTGTTTCAGTGTTTGACTCAAAGTTATTGTGTGTCTTGGTCACTGTGTCACTGGTTTGACAGTCATGAGCAGGGTCTCCAACTCTCTCACTGGGGGTATTAGTGTTGATTACCTCTAAGTATTGTTTTACTGGTATGCTGACATCATATGATGTATGTACCATGAGGTCCTCACTGTTTATATTACTGTCTAGTATTAGTAAGGATTCAGCTTCCTCTATGGTTTCACAGCCTTGGTGTCTGTTTCCACGGATACCTTCAGTGGACTTGCAGGCATCTGCCCAGTGTAAGAAAATGCCATTTTTTCTTCCAGTCATGACGACATAACATCCTGGATCTTTCTTTCTGCCTCTGTTTTTTTTGTTGGGCGATTTAGACATTTTTGATGGCGAGTTTGGTATATATTTGGATAGTTTATGTCTTGTTTCTACTGGCATTACTTGTTTACAGATTTGGACAGGTGCCTCTCTATTGAGTGCGCAGAGATGACAACTTTACTTTCTCTTTCACAACTTTTTCCACCTTTTTCTTTCACAGCATTGGATTTCATATTAACTTTAGGTGGTATTTGTTGGTGCAGTAGATGACTAGGATACACTAGGACATCAGTCCATGGAGCTGAGTGAGTGATGAAGGAAAGGAGGGATATTCTGGGGTTATTATACTTGTATATTCCGTATACAGCATGTATATGCTTATAAGCCATTACAAATTGTATAATAAGGTCGGAAGCTTCCATTTTCTCCTCAGCCCTAACTCCTCCCTCAGTCATCGACTGGAGGAGCCTTGATCTAGTGATATAGTGTTCCAGCTTACTCAACCTGAGATACGTTGGGTGGCGCCACCTGTCTGTGTACACACCACTTTTATATGGAGTGTTGCTCCATTTGCATTCAATTCCATGAGCACCTTTTTTGTTTTCAGCACCGAGACATTTGTGTACCAGCCATTGCTGGTACAGTTGTTTATATTTCATGTTTAGGATTACCAAAAAAAAAGAGAAGGTATAGTACAGCAAGAAAAGAAATTGTATGGATAATGGTTTCATTTATATACTGTAAAACCTCTCTTAATCGACCGACCTGGGGACCGACTTTAAGTGGTCGATTTAGGGAAGGGGGCGGTATAGGGAGTTAGAATATGGTTACAATGGTATTATTGGGACCCAAATCAAGCGATCAACATAGGGGAGTGGTCGATCTGTGGAGGTGGTCGGTTAGGGAGGTTTTAACTTATGATGATTTAGCCTTAATGCACCTATATAGGGGTAATCATGAGTCATTAGGCCAAATAAAAGAAATTGATGATCGTCCCGGCCCGTGCCTGAAAAATCGCCCGCCACTGAATTGGTAAAATGTTGATAATGTGAATGAGTGCGATATCGGGCATTGGTGCTGGTAGCCTGATTTCCCAGTGGGGCAGCACTATTAATTCATATTCAGTGCACACTGTCAGAAGTCAGTACCCCTCGTGATATGACCTTATATGTTTCCAGGACTTAAAACTCCGGTTAGCAGGAACTGAACTTTTTCATCACTTTTTAAGATGTTGCCAAGAAGTGAAACTGTACCAAACAAACAAAAGAAAACGGGTCATTGCAACATTATAAATGCAAGCTCTTAACAGAACATGTTGCTAGGATGTAGAACAACAACAAACAAGCAAACAAAAATCTAATGTGATATTTCAGCTGTGCGAGTTGCGATGCATAAAGCTTCAGCGGAGATACGCGGGAAAGGATTCAGCGATGTCTCTTCAGGTGGTTCTACATCCTACAGTCTGACAAAGTAAGCAATCGGAAGTAATCAAATGATTGGTTGATTGATTTAAAAAAAAAATGTTGTGGTCAATATTTTATTCATCTGAATACATATTTTGTCAGCGCCAGCTGTTGAAGCGATCACATTTGAAGAGCTAAGGCGCAAAACCATGTACAGTAAGACCTCTCTAAATCGATCGACCATGGGACCGACATTAAGTGGTCCAATTAGGGAGGTGGTCGGTTTAGAGTTACAATATCCTTACAATGGTATTGCTGGGACCCAAATAAAGCGATTGATATAGGGGAGTGGTCGATCTCTGGAGGGGTCGGTATAGAGAGGTTTTAGTGTAAATGCCAATACAAAAATTGAGATAAACATTGGAATCAGACATTCAAGAGGTTTATTTTTTCACATTCCTACTTTTTGGTTTATTGCTCCATAATCAATCAATCAATAGTTCCATCCTCTAGTCAAGGGTTGGATGCAATGGTTCTCCACTTGTCCCGATGTTGTACTGTTCTGATAGACTGTGAATAATTCAAGCCTGTCCACTGTGAAATATTTGTAAACCATGATGTTCTTGGTCTCCCTCTCCCTCTGCTGCCATTCACCTTCCCTTCCAGCAATGTACGGTATATTGAACTCTGACGAATGATGTGGCCAAAATAAATAAGTTTCTTTGTCTGTATAGTGGCAAACAAGCTTTTCTTATTTTTAATTTTTCTGGGAACTTCTTTGTTGGTGATCTTCTTTGTCCATGATATTTTCATCATCCTTCGATAAGTCCACATCTCAAATGCTGCTAAACGTTTGTACATTTTCTTAGAGATTGTCCATGCCTCTGCCCCATACATTAGAGTAAACCACACATAACACTGAAGAATACGCTTCCTTGTTTGTATTAATACAAACAAGGAAGCTCCATAATAATCTCATCAAAAGAAAAGTGAAATTAGTGAGAATTATAATTATTTTCAGGTAAAAATCTTTTACTTTAATGACATTTTTGGATTGGTGTTTACATGGTTTTGCGCCCAAACTCTTCATTTGGTTTATACATGGTGATGGGGAAGTGGATGTTAGTTTATTCTCAAGGACCGATTGTATTCACACCCTCCAGCACCATTTCAGCCTCGGTTGCGGTTCTGGCAAGGTCATTGTTTTTTGTGTGTTATCTTTGGTAAAACATTTGATTCATCAGAATATACATTTTTTCAGCACCAAGGCACTGGTCTTCCGGCCATTTACATCACATTGTAAATAGGTAGATAAGCGGGTACTTAGATAGGGCATATTAGTAGATTGTGAAGGGCGTGGGTGTGTAAGTGCGTTAGCCATAATAAGTTCAGTATTATGGGCTAAGATGGTGGGTCGTTGCAAAAACTGGGCTGCTATTACGGTACAGCTGAGGTAAGTAATTGAGTGAGGGGGGGGGGGGGACAAGGAGGGAAGGAGGGGGAGCGAGTCAGGGCACAGGATCCACGCTATTGTGCTTGTTCAAGGGCTTAGCTAGTGAGATGCATTCTGATCAGTGGTAGGAAGGTGCACTTCTAATTGCAGATGGTAGTTTGTTCCACATCTTGCTCCCTTTAAATATTGGTGCCTTGGCTAGTTTGTTTGTGCTTGGTCTAGGAACTCTGAGGAGTGGTCCATCTCCCATTCTTGTCTGTCTGTTCAGTGGATGTCTGTATTGTGGTTCTTTTGATCTTTTATACATAAGTGACAACATGTGCATGTCCTGCCCCTGGGCTAGCGGTTCAAGATTTACTTCCCTGTGTATGTCCGGTACACTCAAAATTTTACCTTTAAACACAGTTCTAAGTGCTCAGTTCTGGACATTTTACAGCTTGTCCCCCTGTTGTTTTGTTGCCAGGCTATAAATATATGTATTATTAGTGCTGCATCATCACATCAGCAAATAAGGGAGGTAATTTATCAATATTAGAAACAGTAGGGGTCCTAGAGTGGAACCCTGTGAAACTCCTGTTTTTTTTTTTTGGGTGGTCGAATTGGTATTACTTAGTTTTGTGCATTGTTTTCTATTGCTGAGGTCATTTGTGAGGAAGCTATATCCTCTATTGCCTAGCCCAGCTCGTTGTATTTTATGCATAAGAATTTTGTGGTCGATTGATGATGCTTTAATACTGTGTCAGCAGGAAGGGCCATATTCATGGTGAGAATATTTTCAAAACCAAAACAAATATCTAGATTTGATTTTACATAACTAACTTTTGATATTGATTCACTTATTTGTTGCCACATAGAAAGGGATACTGAGGCAATTTAAGAGAACCAGTTATTGCTGAAGCCTATCGTGTCAGAGTTTTGGTGTTTTTTTGCAGGTGGGAGTTGGTAATGAATTTATTTGTCCTGCTCATAACGGATAAGTGTGTTAATACTTGTTTTCACCACTGGGCAGCACTAGTCAAATTTGATTCAAATCTTTTGAATTTAGTTTCAGTAATAATTTAGGTTTTCTTGCTTATTGTTTATGGATTGTAACTGTTTGTCACTGTTTGTAGATTGCAAGCAGTCCCAAATCCAGCTTTCGCTATCCTTTGTGTTAATCCATTTAAACATCATCTGTATTTATAGGTTGCCAAAACTAATCTTACATGTTTGTACTTAGCCATGTAAAATAAAAGTTACTTTAAGCTAAAGTGAGGTAGATTATAACAATCAATTCAATATATTTATCTTAGAAAAATTACAGAACCTCAAAACCATCAGACTCTGCAACTTTAATCATGTTTATATGTCTCCAATGACATTTACAGGAACATGTTATATGCTTAGACTTGTGTCAAATGACAGCAAATGATCTCAGGTGCAATTTCAAAGTCATTGTGCTCAAGTGAGAGAGAAGTGAATAGTTGGGAAATACAAACTTTGATGTTTGTTGTTGTTGTTTTTTTGGTAAAGTATTTAATCATCTGAACATGACATTTGTCAGCACCGGAGTATGGTCTTCCGGCTATCTTACTATTGGAATTGACAGTCTAAATAATCTAAGTTTGATCATTGCTGTATTAGTTACAGCACCGATCCTGTAGAATTATGCAAAATTTCCATATCAATCAGTTATATATATATGTAAGTTACGCATTATGAGGAGACCGGAGTGGATGATACAATCTTTATTAACATGGTAGTATATAAATATGCATGTCAAATATATATATAGAAAGTATCTGGCTGGGCTTTCAATGCCCTACCGATCAAGTAAAAAATTAAAAAAAGTACAGCGAATCGTATGGCAATGTGTAGAAAGGTGAATTGACGCAGCGGGCGTGCGCTCAGTGGTGTATATGCCGCTCAGCAGCGCTGACTAGCGGAAGTACCTGGTAGCCCCGCGCGGCTCGAGGATTCACCGCAGGGGGGCAGCACCATGCGGTTTCTTACATCGGCATATACTTAGTATATGCTTTGCTGTAAGTTATGCATTACGAGGAGACCGGAGTGGATGATACAATCTTTATTAACATGGTAGTATATAAATATGCATGTAAAATATATATATAGAAAGTATCTGGCTGGGCTGACAATGCCACGTCCCTCGGACCCATCCCAGACATGCTTACTCTAAATCCCCCAGGCTAACAGCGACGCGGATGTCAGAGACAATCCTCTCCGACAGTGGGCGGGCGATGTATTTATGTGAGATATAACGTATTATATGAATATAAAGGGGTGGAGCATTCTTGTGATATTTATTTCTCTTTTATTATGCATGCTATTTATTTATTCATACACCGGTTCAGCCGATTTACTGTGTTCCGGGACACCTTTTTGTGCGACACCAGACCTGTCACGTGCCTGTACATACAGTTGGCATCACATGAGCCTAGATGTCAAGAGGTTTGTACCCTCCGGAACCAGCAGGGACTTGAAAAGCGGGAGATCCAGCATCCACTCTTACCTCGGCAAAATGCCTCTTTACCCAAAAAACAGCACAGAGGTCACTGTTAGGCACGCGTGTGACTGGTATCAGGAGCTCTCTCTCCGCAAACTGAATTGTTTTGGATCACCGCACGGTGACAACCATGCGCCAAGCGTGAAAAGAAAAGTCTGAGCGCAAGAGGACGGACTCAGAGTCGGTAATCTGGCATTTGCGGAGGAGAGCCGTAAACCCAAGTAATATGGCCGCGCGAGTGGCAACATGACCCTCACTTAGCGACATGAAGGAAAACATTTTTAATAATTCAGAAGGCAGCAGCGGCGCCGCCTGCCTAACTGCGCATCCCAGTGAGCGCTTAGCTCCCCCCAAAATAGTCCTCACCTGATGTGAGGAAAAATCGATTGGCTCACTATTCTCTGCTTTCAAGAAAAAATTCAGGGCACTGACATAATTTAAAATTGACGAGTATTTTAGTGTCTGTGACAGCCACACTACATAGAGCGTGACCTGAGAAGGGGGGCAAGGCAGCGGCGATATGATGCCTCGAAACTCCTCTATAAAGTAGGCTATGCTCTGGACATAAACACAAACATGAATATGGGTTGATCAGTTTAATACTAGTCTCATGGCTAGGCAACTGCCCAGCCAGTCATAAAGTTTGGCCAAACAGAGGGGCGCAGGCCACGAGCACAAAGTGGCGCTGCAGTAGCAGGCGGTCATTAGGCCCTATTAGGCCAAGCCAACTTACTTTTCGTTGGTGCACAAGGTTTAGGCCAACCAACTCAATTTCCGCACACACGCGGTTGACTACTGTGCAGTAGATAATATAAACAATAACGGAGGATAGGCCGCTCCGCCCTTTATATATCGATAAGTACTTATCCTATCTATAAAACTGAAGTATTTCCTGATCTGCATCGAGCTTGTTGCACATGAGTTTGTTGCATAGTATTGGGCGATCATAGCACTTGCCGCCCTCCTCAGGAGCTCCAAGTCTGCAAGAAAGAAAGTGTCAGGTCACATGAACAAGTTAGCACAAAACATACATGCCAGCTGATCTACCGCTCTAATACGAGCCTTGCTCGGTGGGTCCCGCCACCTACTGAGAGCATCACATATTATATTATTTTTACTTCTAACATAAGCTGAGCTAACATCGAAATTAAATGTTACCGAGAGCCAAAAGAGCTCCTTTACATAGTGCATTATAAGCTTATTTATACATCGGCCAGTGGCCAGCACGGCCCGAACCGTGTTGTTATCAGTCACAAAGACAATGCGGTGATCTCTCCAAAGGTGGCACCACCTGCGGGTGGCAGCCATGACTGCCCACATCTCTTTTTCGTTAATATGGGCCTCCTGACAGGCCTCATCACTTGCCACAAAATGGTGGCCCACCTCTCTAGCCAAGGTTGAATCGCATATGAAACTTCCCACCAACCAGTCATCCGAATGGGCAGCTCCAAAGCCCCAGTTTGATGCATCACTGTATACAGAAATTGAAGGGGCATGTGAACCCAAAAGCTTAGCGTAGCCATTAAAGGTATCGATGTAATTACACCACCAAGACAATTCTGAACGAAACTCATTGGTAATACGTAGTCTATAGTATGGTTTCCTTAGTTGCTGGATGGCATCATAAACCCTGGTGGAGAAGGAGCGCGCACCCCGGATGACTGTAGAGCAGTGTGCCAAGCGGCCACCCAGACGTTCCAACTCCTTGCGTGTTGCTTTCCTTCGGCTCAAAAACAGAGAAAGGACATTTTTTAGTTTTACAATTTTATCACACGATAGTCTTAATTGGAGTTTCACAGTGTCTATCTCTATACCCAAGAATCTCGAACATTGCGAAGGTGTGCCGATCTTAGAATAGCTCAAGAAGAAGCCAAGGCGGCGGAGGATTGCCATAATGATGTGCTGATTTCTCAGACAATCAGCAAAGTCCTCCCCCAGCACCGCAAAGTCGTCGAGGTAGTTTATTACTCTCTCGATACCCTCCCTGATGGCACAACGGACGACAAAGTCCGATATTCTATTAAAGATATATGGGCTTGAGGCAAGCCCCATATATAACCGGTTGTCGAAGAAAATTTCAGGGCCGCGACCCAAGTCCCAGTGTACTGCTTGGCACGGGGAATCACTCAGGTGAATGCAGATAGTTCTATATGCATCTTTAATATCTATTGTAGCGATAAACTCACCCTGGATCATAATTTTTATTAAGTCATCGACTCCCTGGTAAGAATTTTTGCTAGAAACCTCATGGACTAAATTATTAACTGAAAGGTCCTGCGGCCTACAACAGTCTATGATGATACGGTACCCCTCCCCCGTTGATTTAGGAATCGCAAAAACATTATGTACACAAAGGGGGGGGGGCCATCAGCCCTAGCAATATAGCCACAATGTAGCTCGTTTCTGAGCTTGCTACTGATAAAACATTCATGTACAGGATTCATAATATTAGTATCACGACTGGTGTAAGACATAGTGCATGAAGGGTTAATTACCTTAAAACCAAAAATAGCCCCATACAAAATGTAATTGGCGTCTGGGTCTACTTGGCCCTTGGCAAAACATTCACAAAAGACACGGCACAGTTTAAACTGGGCAGCATGCCCTCTAATCATGTGGGTGCAGGTATATGTCGCGTCCAAACACGCAATAATGACGGGGAAAACACATCAGCAGCCAACTCGTTTATCAGTGGCACTAACAATTAGGCCGTTCTCGCAGCAGGTAATAGTTAACCAATCTTGATCAATATCATTCCAGCCGGGACATATGTCAGCGGCTATGTCATTCCCACCCGCATCTTGGGACCCACCTGTCCCATAGTCCTCCGCATCGGTAAGCCCATTAGGTGCGCAGTGATTGTTAGCAAACAGGTCCCCAAATGGGTGGCGGTTAAGCCGATTAGTACAAGCAGTTTCAAGGGTGTCAAACACTTTAGGTCATGGGTGCCCTTATGGCGACGCACAATTAGCGCGCTGGGACACATACCCACTCCAGGAACACTACAATTTGGCGCGACATTGTTATTGCAAACCAAACTACAGCCAGACTCTCCTGGCAAATCAGCCGTTATCTCGACAGGAGTCACACAATCTAGGGGTGGTACCCCATTCGCAAGACACTTTAAGCGACGGCCCCCCCCCTAGCCCTGCCCCGGCCCCTTGTAATTCGCTCTTTGTGGCACTTGGCCCTAATGTGGGATCTACTGCCACACCGAGAGCACCAGTGGCCGAAATTGCATGTTTTGTCGTCTCTACTACAACCCTCTTCTTTATTATATGCAAAACATGGCTTTTTCCCATCTTTAGAAAACAATTGCTTAGTGTTAGCCTGGGAATTCTTGGCCCCGCCATAACCCCCCCCATTGGATGAGCGCCCCCGCATATATTCGAATGCGTAATACTGAAGTGCCACTTCAGCGTTTCCCGCACCAAAGGCCTCATATCCGTCGGTTGTCGCTAACTTTTGGATCGCCAGGTCGTAGCTAGCGTGTGCCCGGTCTTGGAACTGACCCGAGTTAGCCCTACCCGCAATATATTTGATGTGTTTCACAAAGCGTCTCAAATCTTGCAAGTCAAAGTCTTTTTTATCTAGGACCCACCCACACGACGATTCAATGAGCTCAAAGGGGGAGAGTTTTTTCAAGTCCTTACGGTCTTCCAAATAGCGACGGATAGACCACTTACTTCTTAGCTTTCTGTCCCGGCTTGCCGACCTTCCGGTTGAAGAGCTTGAAGTCGGAGAGTCTCTATGGCGCCTGTGATGTCGGCGGTGTCGGTGGTCGCTTGAGGAGCTGCAATTTCTGCTCCTACTACGCCCCCTCTTCCTTTTCATCGCCAGCCGTGTCATGTCGCTCTCCAGCTCCCTCTCCTGCCTCTCCAGCTCTGCCAGCCGCTTCCTGCGCTCCAGCGCACGGTTACGTCCTGTCACTGCCCGCTCCCGTTCTTCCAATTCGTCGTCCCCTGGCGCTTCCTGCTCAACCGATGAGGTTGAGGATGATCTCTTCTTTCTTCGCCAATTTCATATCTTCTGCCATATTGCTTTGATTCCCAGTTGAACGGGCAGTCTCCCTTGTTTGCATTGAAGCTCAGCTGCAAGCGTCGTTCACCGGGCCAGCGTGTCCACCGCCGCAGGGGCCACAATAAGTAATCGGCATATAGCGTCAAGTGCACCGGCCACTTCAGACTTCCAACAATATCAATAGCGAAGTTCAGCGAAATAATTAAAGTATAGGAAGTGTGTAGGAAGGCAAATTGTTGAGACCCTGCCTATCTCGAGTGTGCGTATGCACTTTGCCGCTGGCCTATGGCAGAGTCTACATAGAGACAGAGTCTACCCAGTCTCTTGTATATATTATATGTAATGAATAGTTTAAAAAATGTTAAAAACTAGAATACTTGTAAATGAGTACAACTATCGTACGGCATCTGTGGCGGCTAATAACTGGCGAAGCAAAACAACTCAGCGCCGTAATAATGACCTTGCTCTAAGCAACTTTCGCGCCATCCGTTATCTTGTGCGAGTTTGGAATTAATTATTCGGCATATAAAATAAATACTGCTAGAAAATAAACGCTGCTATCCGACGATCCCTGCCGATCTCGAAGTGTGCATATTGCCGCTGGGCTATGGCAGCTAAAACCTGTTGGTGTGTTATAGCCTGAACCTTGGGCCTGCTTCAACCATACCAAGGTCCGTACCTCGCCATACTAAGGACCGTACAGCCGCGACATTAGCCTAATTAGTCAATCTTAAAATGACCCAATTGTCGAATAAAATAAATCAATCGATCTAATTGTATATTAATATCGTTCATATTGTCGATTTCCACGGTTCAATCAATCAATCAATAGGATACAGCTATAATAGGCCTTGGACCTGTTAGCCGCTCTTAATTAGGTTAACCTGGCTTGACGGTTTGAATTGCAGGAATAACGGCTAACTGACAACCAAATCGTTGACACACAGATTGGCTGATTGTGAAAGTTTTAGCTCACAAACGGTCGAATATATGAAAGTTTGTCTACGATACCGTCAGTCCGCTTATCGATCCTTCCTCCTTGTTATTAGATGAACCAACACACAAATCGTCGACACACAGGTCGTCGACACACAGGTACGCTCAGGACGACAGATAGAAAAGCAGCAACACAGGTAGCACGTAGACTGTGTATTAAATAAAGTACAGCGAATCGTATAGCAATGTGTAGAAAGGCGAATTGACGCAGCGGGCGCGCGCTCAGTGGTGTATATGCCGCTCAGCAGCGCCGACTAGCGGAAGTACCCGGTAGCCCCGCACGGCTCCAGGATTCACCGCGGGGGGCAGCACCATGCGGTTTCTTACATCGGCATATACTTAGTATATGCTGTGCTATATATATATATAAATACAAGCTACAGTACAAAAGGAAGAAAGACAATGAATGTGGGTTGAGATAATATATTCTCTGGCATAGGGAATATTTGCCCTAGCCTAAAAGGAAAAATTCCGGTCGCAAGTGACAGTAGTAGCGGCGGAAGTATGGTCAGGCGGTGGTGGAGCCACTGGTACCCGTATGAGTAGGAAGCAAATAGATGCAGAGAGCCCATTGGCCAATAATATAATATCGGAATAACATAATACAGTGTAATAAAGACATAGAAATTCCCTTACGCAGCTTTATACTCGCATAATGCTTATACATCACATAAATACAAGCTACAGTACAAAAGGAAGAAAGACAATGAATGTGGGTTGAGATAATATATTCTCTGGCATAGGGAATATTTGCCAAGATCGAAGATACCCCAACCCATATTCTAAGTCAAGGAGTGCCGATTATTGGGGAGGCAATGGAGTGGTGGCAAGTGACGTAGCCACCCTCATATCATTCATGATCCTGATCGAGAGGGGGCTCTTCAAGTAGGTGAAGACCGTGTCGGTGCACCAATCACCCCGGGTACGGAGCTCTTCGATTGTAGCGCCACACAGAGACAGGAAGGTGCAGCCACCCCTCCTGAGGGAGTGGGAGGAGACGGCTGTGGGGTCGAGCCCCGCCTTCTCCGCGAATATCTTAAGGGTCGACTGGTAGACTTTATAAGGAAGAGGGCGGGAGGAGTGGCCCTCGCCCGGAATCCGGAAAGCCAGTTCCAACTGAGTCGCTGGGAGCTGCTCAAAGTGGAGCTCTGTCCAATGAACTGCACAGATCTGGGTATTGAGGCAGCGAGCGACTGGGATCTCCAGGACCCTCTCCTTAAATTGTATAGTCTTTGAGCGTCTTATGGATATAATCATCCCCCAGGGGAAGAAGCGGAAGTCCCCCCTGAGGAGAGCGGAGTCAGACGCGGTCACCTGGCATTTCCTCAGCAGGGCCCTGAAGCTGCATAACAGAGCAGCTCTCCAAGCCACATGGCCCGGTTTCAAGGATAGGAAGCGGAACATGTTCAGGAGGGTTTCGGGCAGGATAGGAATGGCTTGCTTTGGAGCCATGGAGCACTCCCTCCGGATACCTCTTAACGTGGAGGCAATCTCGAAGCTAGTGTAGGCTATTGGCTCCGAGCCCCTCTGTTTCAAGAAGTTGTTCAGCCCACTGAGGTAGTTCAGGATTGATGAGTACTTCATCGTCCGCGCCAGCCATGTGGCATAGAGAGCCACCTGCCTTGGCGGGCATGGCAACGGGCTGAGTGACTCCGAGTAGCCTCCCACAAACTCCAGGTACCTCCTCACCTGGACCCCACGTGTCGTGATTGAGTTGGGCGCATACGACCGGTTTTGGAACGTCACCTTCTCCCTCTGTAGCTCTTCCAACCCTGCAAAGGGAGGAGAAGACTTCACTGAAGAGCCCTGCACAACATAGCCTGCCCGTCGGGTCGGCCTCAGAGATGCGGCTAGCACTGGTGGGGTCGTCCAGCCTGCTCAGAGCATCGCATATGACGTTATCACTACTTCCGATAAATACGGAAGAGAACTCAAAATTCCCCTCGGATGCTAGCCAGAAGAGGCGTCTGAGGTAGAACATTATGTCGGGGCTCCTGGAGCGACCAGAGTTGAGAGCGGCCATTACGATCGTGCTGTCAGTAACCATTACAACCGAGCAATCCTTCCAAAGGCTACCCCATCTGAGAGCGGCAGCATAGGCCGCCCACATCTCGCGCACATTAATATGCGTGGAGGAGGAGTGGTCATCAGGAGGGGTGTGGTGAGTACCAATACTCATCTTTAAACTGTCATCATCCTTTGGGGCGAAAGCGCCTGCTACCCAATCCTGGCCATGGAGGGCCCCATAGCTGAAGTTGGAGGCATCACTGTAGGTAGAGAGGTGTGCAGCGAATGGTCCCAGCATTCGGGCCTTGCCGTTAAATCGGGCTGCAAAGCCACACCACCAATCAACATCATCACGGAGGCCCTTCGAGAGCCTGATCTTAAAGTGGGGCTCTCTCACGCTGTTAATCGCGTCATAAATCCGGCGGCAGAATGTCCTACCCCCCTTAACTACCTTGCTGCAATGTGCAAGCAAGCCGCCCAGGCTCTCGAGCTCCCTCCGAGACACCTTCCGCCGACCGCTAACGTCCTTGAGGACCGCGATCAGTCTGCACAGTTTATCTTCAAGGAGCCTCATCTCCAACTCCACCGAGTCGATGATGATCCTCAGGAAGCGGACAGTGGTGCTTGGGGAGGTCAACTTGCCGAAGCTTACAAAGAACCCGACCCTCCTGAGGATAGCTATGACTTTCTCCTGGTCCCTACATCCCTCAGCGAGGCTCGGACTAACTATGCAAAAATCATCGAGGTAGTTAATAACTCTAACTACCCCCTCTCGCATCGCACATCTCACGACGAAGTCAGAGATCTTGCTAAACACATAAGGGCTGGAGGAGAGTCCCATGCATAGCCTATTTTCCTTCATGTAGGTGCATTTAGTGCCACCGTCGGCACCAAAGTGCCAGTGTAGGCCTTGCCTTTCACGGTCCCTGGGGTGTATTGATACGGCACGGTAAGCGTCCTTAATGTCAACTGTGGACATAAAGTCCCCCCTCTCCATAACCTCGACCACGGAATCGACACTCTTGTAGGAAAATTTTACACAAACATCATCAGTGCAAGAGTTAACAGAGCAGCCAGTAGGGCGGCTACAATCTACAATAGTCCGAGATCCACCCCCATCCTTTGGTATGCAAAATAAGTTGTGGATGCAAGCTGGTGGGTCATCTACTACGGAGACCCCACCTCTATCGATTTCGCTGGTAAGCTTGTCTGAAATCGCAGATCTGTCATCTGAGCCTCGGGGAACCCTACAGTTAGTTGTGTATGCTAAGTCACAATCGGGGTTAATTACATTGTATCCGAAGACCGCCCCGGTTAGAATATATTGGCTATCCGGGTCGGAGTCGCCCCTCAAAAATAATTCACTGAAGATCCTGCAAGGGCGGAGTTGGGCAGTACAGCCCGCTATAGTGTGCGTGCAGAAGCAAGTACCCTGCGTACAATTATCATAAACGTGAAAGGAAAATTCATCTAAGGTCTCGCGAACAGTTACTGAGAGGCCCTGGTCCACATAGACCACTGACAACCAGCCCCCGCCCACATGGCCATCGAGCTCAGCCCAGCCGGTTATAGTCACTGCTAATCCGTTGCCTGCCCTTTGCAAATTAGTGACATCAGAGATGCTGGCGTCCGTCCCACTGTGGGCGGCAACATCTGAGGCTGTGGCGGCGCCGGGTGTGTGGGTGTGGCATTTGTCGCCCGCGCTAATCTGCCTGTCATCGCCCCCACCCGTATCTGGCCTCCCGCCACTAGTGCTCCCATCACACGGCCAGGCCGAGTCAGCGGTGTCATGGGGGCTGTGTGCGCCGGCAGTCTTAGCGACTTGTGGGCAACTCTTCCCGCCAAATGCAGGACCTTTAGTCATTACGGCGTCCCCCTCCCTCACATGGAAATCAAAATGGGGGTGGCCCTGGCCACTACTGTGGGTACCTTTAATCCGGGTTGCATCATTTATCTCGGCGTTCCCCTCCCCCCGTATCTCGGGATGACATATGGGGACGGCCCTGACCCCAACTTTGGGTACATTAATAACGACTGTTTTATTTGTCATACCGTCCCCCCCCTCTTCTGGGGATTCGGCATGGGGACGGCCCTGACCAGTGTCTCTGAAATTAATATTAGCATCAAGAGTACATGTATCAGGTTCAATCTTAGCAACACCCACTCCGCTCCTGAAATAATTCAAGGACGGAGCGCAAACATTATCACCACCGAAACATTTTCAAAAGATGAGTGTCTGGTGTCGGCATCATTACCGCGGTCAGAATCAACGACGGTGTCAACACCCCTGTCTGCAATAGATACGTGTTTAAAGTGGGAGCAGGCTTCGCCCGGTCCAATCTTGTGATCTAGAGCATCAGTAGCAACAGTATTAATCTTCTCAAAAGTCCTCACAACAGCCCCCTTGACTAGTCGGCAGTGTTCGCCAGGTCGTCAATCCCTAGTGCATTTGAATTGCTTGTGAGAGCGGCTACCACATTTTCTTCTCAAAAGTCCGGTCGCAAGCGACAGTAGTTGCGGCGGAAGTATGGTCAAGCAGTGGTGGAGCCACTGGTACCCGTATGAGTAGGAAGCAAATAGATGCAGAGAGCCCATTGGCCAATAATATAATATCGGAATAACATAATACAGTGTAATAAAGACATAGAAATTCCCTTACGCGGCTTTATACTCGCATAATGCTTATACATCACATATATATATATATATATATATATATATATATATATAAATGCCGTAGAGCGTTGACACATATACATGTGGAACCAATCATTGTGGAGACAAGCAGTGGATGAGAAAATGCACATATTGACAATATAACACAACTGAATAAGGTAAATGAGGATGTTGATTCTCCTAAGATGCCTGAATGTTTCTTCGGCCGAGGCTGGTAGCCTGACGCTCCTATGGAAAGGTTATGTTTATGTTTTTTGTTGTTGGTTGAATGGTTTTAGCAGCAGTTGTGTGTTACTGCTATTATTTTGTGTTGCCAATAACATGATGTGTGGGTGGGTGGGTTGAAATGAAGGTTGTTGCTCGGACGGCTTCCGGGAGGAGAGTGTGTGGTCAGTGTGAAAGTATGACGTCTGAACACTTTGACTTCTGGATACTGAATGCTTTATTCACCGTCCAGGGACCTGAACCACCGGCACCCTGTGCCTCTGATGTCATCTCATTTACATATTCCTTTGTTCTCTGTTCGTGCCTGGATGTCTTTTACGCATATATTACATCTCCCCATCACAAGTATTTTTGAGATATAAACATATATACTTAAAAATGGTTACATGTACATTGGGTTTTCAGGTTAAAGCACAATATGAAAATAACACATAGTAACATAATGCCGTAATGTCTTAGTCTTTGATCATGTTTAGCCAATGTCCACATGTTCCCATTCACTCATGCCGTTTGGGTTATTGTCTGGCTATGTGGCCTCTCTATGACATAATGTGAACTTTGAAATAAACAATGAACATATTTTCTGAAAATAAATCTTAATGCTAACATGCACATAGTGTGTCATTAAAGCTGGCAACTGTCTAACCTTTATAGGTCAAGCATGTCCATCGGCCTAATCACTCGAGCTGACCTAGTTAGATTAGCTGCGTTGTTTACATCTCTCTGACTTGTCGGCACATTCTATGCCTGCCCGACTGGTTTGGGCTGAATAGCCTCCGGTGCCCTTATGATTTGTACAATGTTTCTATACAACATGTTACCCGACTCGTTCAGAATTTGGTATTCTCTTCCTGAAACTCCTGTACGCCTCAAAATCACCCTTTTTTCAATTCCCCTGCATGGTTTTTGTATTTAACATTATCACCAGTTCTCAATGGCTTGTGTGCTTTGCCACATTTTTTGTCGTAAAAACCTTTTTGACTCTGTTGATGTTTCGTCATTTGTGATTTCTTTGGATTTTGTGTTTTGGGTATCAAATTACCTTCTGACATAGGCAGGTCTTCGTAGGTCTTCAAGACATGAATAAGATCAGCAAAGTAATAAGAGACTATAGTATAAAGAACTTGCCTCCTGCTCATGAGCAACTGAGCTGGAGATGCATTACGCACGGGCAAGGGAGTATTCCTATAGTTGAGCAATGATTGCTGAAAATCTGGTTTTGTGTCTAAACATTTTTTTAGCATGTTTTTTATTGTTTGGACAAATCTTTCAATTTGGCTGTTACTGCAGGGATACTGGGGACTCGAGTATGTGAAAATAAACCCATTATCCAGACAGAGGAAGCCCGAGACAAGGGTGGGAGTAAAAGGGGGTTTATTGAAAACACACAAGGTTACAATTGAGAATGAGGGTTACATGAGAGTCTGTCAGCATATCAGTCCACGTGGTCTAAGTCGGCGGAAGGAGTTGGAAGGACCTGGGAGCCGGAGGAGACAGGCCCGGGAGCCGACCCAAAACACAGGGCCAAGGCTCTCAGGGCATCCGCAGGCACCTGCCTCGGGATGTAGGCATGGACTGCGTCGGACTCCCAGGTCCCCTGTGCCATGATCGCGGAGAGGTCCACCCCCATCAAGGCGCAAGCCTGGGCCGCTCCCCTGCACAGACCATGCAAGGTGTAAGCGGCGGCCTCGGGGACCCCGGCAGCGGTGGGGTGGCGTCGCGCGGGGTGAGAGGCATGCCAGAGCATGCAAGGAACGCCGGGGCAGCGCCTGCCCGGCACGGCCATGAGGGCGACGGCGCGCTGCCACGCGCGGACGGGGCACATGGGCGATCTGGAGATGGCAAGACCAAATTTGGAGACGGCCTGCGCCGGGGAGTGGATGGTCTTGGAGGATGCTATGCGTAGGCGCAGCCCACCGGGGGCGAGCTGGATGTCATCCCTGCGAAGCGTGTGGGGTCCCCCCACGGTGCATGTGAGGGGGACGGCAGGTTCGACTGCCTCAGGAAGCTGAAGTAGGCAATGACGGTCACCGCCCAGGGGGCGACCCCGAGGTGCCCCTGGGCGCGCATGTGCCCGTAGATGATGGGAAGCATGTCAGGGGTGATGGTGGGGGCCCTTCAGACCGGGGATGCGAACATCCTTTTGCCACCCCTCCTAACGTGCGCCGCGAACGGGGCGTCGAAAGGGGTGAGGTCCCCCCCGCCTCCTGGACCCAGGAGCAGGCCCCGGAGAAGGCGTTGGCGACCGAGGCAGGGGAGGGGAGCAGGTGGTGGAGGTGAGTGATGAATTGCCCGACGTCGTAGGGGGCGGGGGCCAGGTGGTCCACGCCCCGCTGGAGGGCGAACTCCAGGTACCTCTTGGCGTGTCGATCCCAGTTGCGCCAGGTCCCGGGGGCAAGGGCGGCGCGGTGGAGCGCCATGAGGTGCTGGTCGGCGCGTGGTCCTTAGTCTGGAATGATTAGAGGTCATGGGTGAAGAGTGTTGGTGAATGTTGTACCCTTAATTGTGAAAGACCCCTTATGCGGCATTGCTCGCGAACTAGGTCGAGGGCGACCCGGGAGTAGTGGGCATGACTCAAGGCTCGATCCCGGGCTTGTGGCGGATGCTAATGGTGAACGAACCGAGGGCCCCGATTAGCCAGATCTTTCGGGCGCAGGCGCCGAGGGTGGGGTCAGTGGCACGGCCGGACTCGAGGGCTTGGGCGGAGGCCGCATTGTCGGTGTTAATGACTACCTCATAACCCCTGGGGGGCCTCGGGCCTGAGCGTCTGGACCGTGAGGACGAGGTTCACGGCCTCGAGTTTGTGTATGGTGGGGAACGCCGCCGCCATAGCATCGTTCTAGGGCTCTGTGAAGCAGGCGTTCGTCGAGAACGCGTCCGCGCCCGTCAGGCAGGAGTCACACTCGATGATCCACTGTGGGTGGATGAGCGGGGGGAGGAGGCAGACGCTGTTCCCGCCGGCCGCAAAGTCGCGGAACCAGCGGACGTCCTTCCTTAGGTCAGGGTCGATGTCCGCGGCGCCCGCAGCGGGGGCAGCTCAGAGGCTGCGCAGGATTCGAGGCATGAACTTTCTCGCTGCCGGTATGTAGGTGCTGATGTAGGCGAGCCGGCCGATGAGCCTCTGCAGTGCCTTCCTCGTGAGGGTGGGCCAGTTGAGCCAGCGCTCGCACTCCCCGACGACCTCCTGCAGCTTTTTGTCGGGAATGCGGAGGACCATGGCCTCAGTGTCAAAGTCTATGCCAAGGCTTAGAAGCCGGACAGTGGGGGGGGGCAACACTTGTTGGAGGCGAGGGCAAGCCCGAGGGAGGCGCAGACCTCCCGTAGGGCATCAAATGCGCGCATCGCGTTGAGGAAGGACGGCTTGCAGCTAACGAAATCGTCGACGTAGACAGTGCTGTAGAAGCCCCACTGCCTGAGGATCCATGTGACCATGGTGGTGACGCGGGCGCAGGCCGCCCCCGAGGTCCTTCATCTGAAGGGCAGCTCTATGTCAAGATATAGGCGCCCGTCGACCGTTATGCAGAAGGGTGGGGTGCAGAGGGGGTCAGCTTGAATCTGCCGGTAGGCTCAGGAGATGTCAGCCGACCAGCAGAAAGCGCCCCTTCCCTCGAGGACGATGCACTGTCCCAGCTCGGAGGCGGGAGGCAGCTTGTAGGCGTAGGGCTGGCTGAGGTACTCCTTCCTTGGGATGCCGGCGTTCACGCTGCAGCCAGGGGGGGTACAACAAGTCCATGATGATGCGGCGCTTCCCCGGGGTGGACTTCGGGCGCGTCATGATGGGGCTGTACTGGGCCCAAGGTGTGAAGGGCGGGACTGCGAACGGGCCGAGGAGTGTGCCCCGTCGCAGCTCCTCCTCTGCGTACTCGGTGATGTGGTGGGCGTGATTGAGGTCTTCCCAGTGATTCCTGAAGGTGGAGGTTGGGGGCCCGGCTGCGGTGTAGTTTGCCCGGAACCCGAACTCCAGGTGGTCGGGCCAAAGAAGGTTGTCATGGCGGCGCAGCATGCGTCGCCACGCCGGGATGTCTAGGTCGGAGGGGACCGGGACTCGGGCGGCCAAGTAATTAGGAAGGGCCGAGTTCCGGGCGGCGGCGTAGGCTGCAGCGTAGTCGGGGTAGGCGGCCCAGCCCTCACCTGAGAGCACCGGCCAGAAGCCGTCGAGGGTGGTGCTGTATTCGACAGGGGAGGGGCCGCAGGACGGCGCGGCCGGGAGGGAGTGCTGGAGTGCGCTGTCTATTACCTCCTCGACCGGCTCGCCTGTGCTGGCGCTGCCAGCGCGGGCTCCGGCGGTCACGTCACACAACTCACAGGGGGCTATGGGGTCTGGGGCCGACGGTGTGGATGTCAAGCTAGGGGCACCCGCCTGCTCCGCGAAGCTGGCGTAGGAGGGCGTGTGTGGGGTGGGGGCATGCCCCCATGATGCGCGCACCCGTCGGGTGTCTGAGCGGCATGGGGGGCACCGGCAGTTCCTACCAGGCGGCACCACCGGGAGCCGGCTGGGTCGCCCGGTGGGACGTCATCGGAGGGGTTTCCCTTCGCTTGTTCCAGCGAGCGCGCCACGGGTCTATGGTGGTTGCCGGCTCACCGGGAACCAGCCGCAGCCGTGATGTCACAGCGGGGAATCCCGGTGGGGCCGGGGTTTGCCAGGTTGAAGCCACTTGGGCCCGGGGCAATGTCAACATCTGCACGGTTAGGTGGCGTGGGCAGTGGGCCGCCTTACGGTTAGTCATGGGGCATTCCAGTGGTTGGGGAAGGGTAGTACGGCGGGGCGTGGGTGTTTCGTCCTCCCGCCAGCGTGCTAAAAACCGGGTGTGAGGTTTTGCCGGGGTGATCCCTTGACTTCTTAGAATAGCACCTCGCCTCGGTATGGTTTGTTACTATTCTGCGCACATTCACGCAGTAGTCACAGACGCACACCATTTTCTGGGTGCCCGATCCATGCGCCTCGCCCTTCGCCGCCTTATCGCACGAGCCGGGTTCCTTGTTCCAGCCTGGACAAGGGGCGCCCATCGCGGCCTTGTCGTAATGGCTGCGGGGGTCGGCTCTGGCCTTCTGCTGCTTCCCGGGCTGGTGGTGGTCCGCCGGGGCGGCGGGGAGTGGATGGTCTTGGAGGATGCTATGCGTAGGTGCAGCCCGCCGGGGGCGGGCTGGACGTCATCCCTGCAAAGCCTGTGGGGTCCCCCCACGGTGCATGTGAGGGGGACAGCAGGTTCGACTGCCTCAGGAAGCTGAAGTAGGCAATGACGGTCACCGCCCAGGGGGCGACCCGAAGGTGCCCCTGCACGCATGTGCACGTAGATGATGGGAAGCATGTCGGGGGTGATGGTGGGGGCCCTTCGGACCGGGGATGCGAACATCCTTTCTCCGCCCCTCCCAATGCGCGCCGCGAACGGGGCGTCGAAAGGGGCGATGTCCCCCCCCCGCCTCCTGGACCCAGGAGCAGGCCCCGGAGAAGGCGTTGGTGACCGAGGCAGGGGAGCGGAGCAGGTGCTGGAGGTGAGCGATGAATTGCCCGATGTCGCAGGGGGTGGGGGCCAGGTGGTCCATGCCCCGCTGGAGGGCGAACTCCAGGTACCTCTTGGCGTGTCGATCCCAGTTGCGCCAGGTCCCGGGGGGAAGGGCGGCGCGGTGGAGCGCCATGAGGTGCTGGTCGGCGCATGGTCCTTAGTCTGGAATGATTAGAGGTCATGGCTGAAGAGTGTTGGTGAATGTTGTACCCTTAATCGTGAAAGACCCCTTATGCGGCATTGCTCGCGAACTAGGTCGAGGGCGACCCGGGAGTAGTGGGCACGACTCAAGGCGTCCGCGAGCACCAGCTCGATCCCGGGCTTGTGGCGGATGCTAATGGTGAACGAACCGAGGGCCCCGATTAGCCAGATCTCTCAGGCGCAGGCGCCGAGAGTGGGGTCAGTGGCGCTGCCGGACTCGAGGGCTTGGGCGGGGGCTGCGTTGTCGGGGTTAATGACTACCTCGTAACCCCCGGGGGGCCTCGGGCCTGAGCGTCTGGACCGCGAGGACGAGGTTCACTGCCTCGAGTTTGTGTATGGTGGGGAACGCCACCACCATAGCGTCGTTGTAGGGCTCCGCGAAGCAGGCGTTCGTCGAGAACGCGCCCGCGCCCGTCAGGCAGGAGTCACACTCGATGATCCACTGCGGGCGGATGAGGGGGGGGAGGAGGCAGACGCCATTCCCGCCAGCCGCAAAGTCGCGGAACCAGCGGACGTCTTTCCTTAGGTCAGGGTCGATGTCCGCGGCGCCTGCAGCGGTGGCAGCTCGGAGGCTGCCCAGGATTCGAGGCATGAACTTTCTCGCTGCCGGTATGTTGGTGCTGATGTAGGCGAGCCGGCCGATGAGCCTCTGCAGTGCCTTCCTCGTGAGGGTGGGCCAGTTGAGCCAGCGCTCACACTCCCCGACGACCTCCTGCAGCTTTTTGTCGGGAATGCGGAGGACCATGGCCTCGGTGTCAAAGTCTATGCCAAGGCATAGAAGCCGGACAGTGGGGGGGCAACACTTGTTGGAGGTGAGGGCGAGCCCGAGGGAGGCGCAGGCCCCCCGTAGGGCATCAAATGCGCGCATCGCATATAGGAAGGACGGCTTGCCGCCGACGAAATCGTCGACGTAGACAGTGCTGTAGAAGCCCCTCTGCCCGAGGATCCATGTGACCACGGTGGTGATGCGGGCGCAGGCCGCCCCCGAGGTCCTTCATCCGAAGGGCAGCTCTATGTCAAGATATAGGTGCCCGTGGACCGTTATGCAGAAGAGTGGGGTGGAGAGGGGGTCAGCTCGAATCTGCCGGTAGGCTTGGGAGACGTAAGCCGACCAGCAGCTCCGTCGCAGCTCCTCCTCTGGGTACTCGGTGATCTGGTGGGCGTGATTGAGGTCTTCCCAGTGATTCCTGAAGGTGGAGGTTGGGGTCGGCTGCGGTGTAGTTTGCCGGGAAACCAAACTCCAGGTGGTCGGGCCAAAGAAGGTTGTCATGGCGGCGCAGCATGCGTCGCCACGCCGGGATGTCTAGGTCGGAGGGGACCGGGACTCGGGCGGCCAAGTAATTAGGAAGGGCCGAGTTCCGGGCGGCGGCGTAGGCCGCAGCGTAGTCGGGGTAGGCGGCCCAGCCCTCACCCGAGAGCACCGGCCAGAAGCTGTCGAGGGTGGTGCTGTATTCGACAGGGGAGGGGCCGCAGGCCTGCGTGGCCGGGAGGGAGTGCTGGAGTGCGCTGTCTATTACCTCCTCGACCGGCTCGCCTGTGCCGGCGCTGCCAGCGCGGGCCCGGCGGTCACGTCACACAACTCACTGGGGGTTATGGGGTCTGGGGCCGACGGTGTGGATGTCTAGCTAGGGGCCCCCGCCTGCTCCGCGAAGCTGGCGTAGGAGGGCGTGTGTGGGGTGGGGGCATGCCCCCACGATGCGCGCACCCGTCGGGTGTCTGAGCGGCTTGGGGGGCACCGGCGGTTGCTGCCAGGCGGCACCACCGGGAGCCGGCTGGGTCGCCCGGTGGGACGTCATTGGAGGGGTTTCCCTTCGCTTGTTCCAGCGAGCGCGCCACGGGTCTATGGTGGTTGCCAGCTCGCCGGGAACCAGCCGCAGCCGTGATGTCACAGCGGGGAATCCCGGTGGGGCCAGGGTTTGCCAGGTTGAAGCCACTTGGGGCCGAGGCAATGTCAACATCTGCGCGGGTTAGGTGGCATGGGCAGTGGGCCGCCTTACGGTTAGTCGTGGGGCATTCCAGTGGTCGGGAAAGGGTAGTACGGCGGGGCATGGGTGTTTCGGCCTCCCGCCAGCGTGCTAAAAACTGGGTGTGAGGTTTTGCCGGGGTGATCCCTTGACTTCTTAGAATAGCAACTCGCCTCGGTATGGTTTATTACTATTCTGCACACATTCCCGCAGTAGCGACAGACGTGCACCATTTTCTGGGCGCCCGATCCACGCGACTCGCCCTTCGCCGGCTTATCGCACGAGCCGGGATCCTTGTTCCAGCCTGGACAAGGGGCGCCCATCACGGCCTTGTCCTAATGGCTGCGGGGGTCGGCTCCGGCCTTCTGCTGCCTCCCGGGCTGGTGGTGGTCGGCCGGAGCGGCTGAGGCGGTGGGGGTGTGGCCTGCCATCGCGATTATCTCAATGCGTACTGCGTTGATCACGGCTGCGTCCTTCCAACCATTGAGAAGTCTTCCATCCGCTATACGTGTGAAAACCTCTGAGGAGGAGCGTCTGACTACAGGCCACGCCAGCGTGCAGTTATCATGCGCGACCTTCTCCTGGTGGCAGGATAGAGGCTCCAGGCCGCTCGCCGGGAATGCGCGCTGGTACTCGAGCCGCTTGAGCCCCAACTTATATTCCTCCCGAGTCGCCTCCCCTTTCTTTATTTCCTTCCCCTCATCCCCCCGCTCTACGAGATCGTAGGGAAAGAAGTATTTTGTAGAAATACCTTTTTTCCTTTGGTGTGATTTGCTGTCCGCCGCCACGACGATCAAGCGGCCCGCCTCCTTGGCCGTTGAGCTGGCGCCCCTGCCGTAGTTGTCATCATCGTGTTGTCGGTGGTATGCAGCGTGCCGGCCGGGGGCGTGCATGTTGTCTCAGCGCTGGGAGCGGTGTCGGGGTGGGGGTGGGGCCGGTGAGGACCAGACGCTCACCGGGCTTGTGTGGACGTTGCGACCTGGCTGTGAACCGGTGTGACCTCTAATCGGTGCAGGCGATGGAGAAGTCGGTGAGAGGGATCGCGCCCAGCTAGGGCGGTACCGTTCGTGCGCCAGCCGCTGGGGCCGCGTAGGCGGGTTACGTGGCGTTGACGGTGATGTTGACGGGTCCCGGCGGTGTGTGTTCACGGCGGCAGCAGCCAGTGCGGCGGTGGCTTCCGCGAGCACCTTGCTCTGCGCCACCATTTCTGCTCTGTGCTCGGCCGCCTCCCTCCTATGATCGGCCGCTTGCCTTTCCAGTAGGCCCCATCGCCTCTCAATGGCGTCGATGGATGCCTGCTTCCGCACTAATCCGTCAGCCTGCTTTGCTTTCGCCGTCGGTTTCCTTACGCGGGCCGAGTGGCGGGCTGGCGGCAACTGGCGGGCTGGCGGAGAGGTGGGCTGCAGGGAGGCGCCGCCATCTTGCGAGTCGATCGACTCGCTCAGGTCAGCCCATGGCATGGTGGTTGCCTTCCTAGTGGCACGCTTCGCGGGGCGGCCTCTAGGCGCTGTGGCTCTCCGGGTTCTCTGCATATTGCTTGTGGGTGCCTTTTTGAGTACTTTATTGCTTTGTGACATGGTTGAATCGTGCGTGGAAGCAGGAGTGCAGGAAGTAAAATTCATAGACATTTGAGTCTGGAGCCCGAATGCGGGTCAAGCGGGGTGACGGGGAGGAGGGGGAGCGGCGCATGCGCTGCTTGGAGATGTGGGCGTCTCGGGCTTCCCGCCGGATCAACCACAATTCGGAAATTATGAGCCAATGTTTTGCAAATTCTTTGTATTCATGCCTCTTAAACTGCGTACTGTTGTCCGAAATTACCTGGCTTGGAATACCATGTCTTGCAAAGTTATCCTTGATAGCTTCGATCACCGTGGCGGATGACATATCCTTCAACAAAGTGACTTCCGGGTATTTAGTGTAATAATCTACCATTATTATGTAGTTCTCGTTATTTATTTCGAATAGATCTGACCCTATCTTTTTGTAAGATTGACATGTTATTGGGTGACTTATAAGCAGTTCATTATGTAAGCTTTTCCGTTTATTTTGGCATGTGTCACAATGACTGACTTTTTCCTCAATTTGTTTATTGATATTGGGCTAGAACATGCAGTCATGTGCTAGGTGCTTGGACTTTAGTTAGTGATACCTAAGCGCATCTCGTGCAACGCTTCAATCATTTCACAACGGAGCTTTGGAGGTACTATGACACGATTACCCTTCATTACCAAGTTGTTTTCTACTGTGATTTCGTCTTCGTATGGAATGTACTGTTGTAGACATGGCAGTGTTTGTGCATGTGTAGTGTCCCACCCATTTTCAATATGTGTTATTAACATGGACATGGATACATCGTCTTTATGCTCTTTGACAATTTTACTTAACAGACTGAATGATTGCATGTCCACTGCAGCAATGCTGAGTGTGTCGTCAAATAGGTCAGCGTGACCTAATTCAGCACCTCGTGCTCTGGACAGCGTGTCTGCAAAGAACATTAAGGACCCCTTAACATGGCATAGCTATATGTTGTAATTTTGCAATCGCATTCTTTGCATACACACTGAAAGCTTATGTATCAGCTTCTGCATGATCGCCACTAACGGTTTGTGATCGGTTTGAATTTGAACTTCTTTGCCGAAGATATAGTCATGAAACCTCTGGCAGCCGTAACATATTGCGAGCATTTCTTTTTCTATAGTGGCATAGCCACACTGCACTGAATCTGGTGCACGAGATGTGAGTGCGATTGGCTTGTTATCCTGCATGATAACAGCACCTAGACCTGACTGACAAGCATCTACTTGAATGACAATTAGCTTGTCTACATCATAATATGACAATAGGGGAGCAGTTCTCAATTTTTCTTTGAGTTTGTCATATGCGACTTGCTGTTCGTTTTGCCAGTGCCATGCGACATCCTTACCAAGGAGCATGTGTAGTGGTTTTGCGATCTCGGACATGTTTGGTATAAACTTGTGAACATAGCGAACCATGCCCCGGAACCTCGGCGTGCCTTGTTGTCACGCGGCTCTGGCATGTCTACAATCACCTGTATTCTGTCTGGATCTGGTTTTACACCTTGTTGGGTAAGTTGATGACCTACATATTTCACTGTTGTTTTGCACATCAAAGATTTTGACTCGTTTAACTTTAGATTTACCGACCTGGCCCAGTCCAGCACTGCTTTCAGTCTGTCATTGTGTTCCTCAACGGTTGACCCATATACCAGAATGTCGTCTATCACTATGCCTATCCCAGGTATATCGCCTATGACACGGTGCATTTTCTGAATGAAATTGTCACCGGCTCTTTTGTTGCCAAATGGTAGACGGGTGTACCTGACCCGGCCCCATAGAGTATTAAACGTGAAAAACAGTGAACTTTCGTAGTCTAGTTCAATATGCCAATACCCTGTCATGGCATCTAAAACCGAGAAATATCGCATGTTCGCCGTTTTGTCAATAATTTTGTCAATAGTTTTAGTTGTGGATGGTCCTCTTGTAATGGCTTTGTTCAAATTTGTTGGATCCAGACAGATTCTTATTTTATTAGGTTTTTTAACATTGGTTATGGAATTTACCCATTCAGTTGGCTCATTTGGTTTGACAATAACACCCATTTTTACCATGCATTTTAGTTTGTCATGCACCTTATCTTGTACTGCATACCAAATCCCCCTCGGTGGGTCGACAACAGGTTGTACAGATTTGTCAATATGAATGACAGCATTCGATTTTATCAAGCCTGAACCTTGAAAAACATCTTTATATTTGCTTACCAGATCATCGGCTCGCGGGCTGTGGGCATTGTTTGGGGTGGAAATGTTCGTCCTCAACAGACCCGTCCTCAACACATTGACTTCCGCCGGATCTGGGGATTCTTGGTGGAAATGTTCGTTGGCATGCCAATGTTCATCTCATCAACCCGTGCCAACAGGTTCAACACAACACAAACCTGTTTACGCAAAATAGGTTGGCAGTCCCGCACCACTTGGAATACAAAGTCGCTGCCGTCGATCTCGACTGAAGCCTCGCCATTGGGAGTGATCCGATGCCCCGAGAATGTCACCAGTGAACATCTGGTGTTCATCAGTCGCACCGATGCGATTCTGTCAAAGACGTTCCTCGGAAGAACGTTCGCCTCCGAGCCTGTGTCGAGCTTGAACTTGACTGGATGACTGTTCACTTGGACGGTCACATACCAGAGCTCGGTGTCTTGTTTGGTGTTGCGCTTGATAACACTGACAAACAGACCCGTCCTCAACCCATTGACTTCTGCCGGATCTGGGTCTTGTTCGACGTTGTGAAGGTCGGGTTCTTCCACGGTCAACTCATCGAACCTGCCAAGTTTGCTCTGGCAAACCTTCCCGAAGTGCCTGACATTCTTGCAGGCAACACAAATCTTGCCCTTCGCCAGACAAAATCCACGTCGGTGTTCGTAACCACAGTTTTGACATTGTATCTTGAATTTGCTTGCACCGGTGGCATTTCCGGCCTTCCAAGATGGTGATTTCCAAGATGGTGACCCAGCCAGACGAACCACCGGTGCACCGGTATGCGCATTTGCATATCTGTTCAGAAAATAAATTTCTTTGATCTCCAACTGGTCAGCACTAAATTCACTGAGTTCGCACATATTAATGCACTTTTTGAGTGTGAGATCGGCTGTTTGAAGCATCTTGTTTCTCAATGTCATGTTCTTGACACCAGCAACAAAATGATCGCGCAAAAGCGATTCTTCAACCGGTCCATATTCACAACCTTTCACTCTGTCCGTGAGGGCTGTGATATATGTGGACATATTTTCGCTGGCTTGATTATGTGAGTTGAAACGGTAAAGTATTATTATTAAGTTTGATTTACCAGTGCAGTATGTTTGAAATGCCTCCGCTAATGGCCCGATCTTGTCCGGCTCTGCAAGCGTGATGGCCATGTTTGCGAAAACTTTCTGGCCTTCATCACCCGTGATGGGAAGGAAGATATAGCATTGCACTCATTCTATAGCCGTGGCTATATGTTATATGCTCTGAGCAATGTTTTCCAGTTCGATTGTGCATTGTTGCAGAGGACGAGCTGACCCGACGGCCTGAGGCCTGACAGCACGTTTGCAGGCGGCATTGTCCTTATCTGACACCAATTGAAAGTATGACGTCTGAACACTTTGAATTCTGGATACTGAATGCTTTATTCACCATAAAGGGACCTGAACCACCGGCACCCTGTGCCTCTGACGTCATCTCATTTACATATTTCTTTGTTCTCCGCTCGTGCCTGGATGTCTTTTACGCATATATTACAGTCAGCAGTCCTGGGAGTCTCACAGGAAGGGATGCTGGACCTGAGGGTGGATTGTGATTGGCTGTCTGGGAGCGGCCAATCAGAGGGCAGCTGAGTGGGTGATTGACAGCTGTCAAGAGATGTGAGACCCTGATGGCACCCTGATTTGGCTGTTGCCCCTACCCCACGCGCCCCGCCCTCCGTTGGGGTGCGTGTGCGTGTGCGTGTGCGTGGGGTGTGTGTGTGGGGGTGGGCTGGGGGTAGGGCTCTGCTGCCCTCTCCCACCCCACAATAACAGCGAATGAGTGTTCCCCGCTCCTTGCACTCGAATTAATTTGTGTGAAATGACAACAAAGATTTAACTCACAAAACATTTTATTTTGTTGTTGTAGCATGAGGGTTAATTCCTTCTCGGAACCACAATCTCGTGTTTCGATTGATTCCTCCTCTGGCGTTAAATGGATTGCTGACAATGCTGCAATTCAGATGACTGGAAACTGGAGATATAAAAAGAGATTCTGGTTCTTGTAAGTATGTTTTCTATTTCATCTGCTTAAGGCTATACAGTACAACTCCATTAAACCAAGCTCGGATAAACCAAAGGATCGATTAATCCAAACTTTTGTTGGCAGTCCGGCAAAATACTACCATTTATCATATAAAAAAAAGTTGGTTAAACCAAAGTCAGCTAATTCAAAGTAATGGTTAATCCAAACAAAATTGTCGGGCCCCAGGGCACTTCTGGTACGGTTAAACCAAACTTTCATGTGGTTTTAAGATCATCTGAGGCTTTTTTATATGATAAATGGTAGTATTTTGCCAGGGCGGCGAAACAAATTTGGATTAACCGATTGTTTGGTTTAACCGAGCTTGGTTTAAAGGGGTTAAACTGTATATACATAAAAAACAATAATAAAATTGTCCACATACATTGTATATGCAAGTTTTTGCCAAAGCCAAGTCAAAGTCAAAGTCAAAGCTTGGTTAAACCAATGATCTGTTAATCCAAACAAATTTCTAGGGTCCCTTCAAGTTTGGTTTAAGGGGGTTATACTGTATATTGCTAAGAAACACAAGTATACAGTAAAACCTCTCTAAATCGACTGACTATGGGACCGACTTTAAGTGGTCCATTCAGGGAGGTGGTCAGTTTAGAGAAGTAGAATATCCTCACAATAGTATTATTGGGACCCAAATAAAGCGATCGATATAGGGGAGTGGTCGATCTGTGGAGCGGTCAGTATAGAGAGACTTTACTGTAGTGCACTAATGGAATAATGTATGGAAATTGAAAATACAAATTTCTAAAATGTCTAAAATGTCACACAGATAGGTTTGCATATTAGTTCATATCAACACAGTCAGACTCCCTTGAAATTGCTGAAAATTCCAAATTGATTTGAAGCTGCATAGACTGATATGGTGAAGACATTACATTCTAAAACCAAAGCACTTAGCTAGATTTGACTATGCATTTTCAACTTAGACACTGATGTACTTATTATGTATTTGTTGTTGCATGTCAATTTAATATAACCTGTTATTGCTGAAGCCTATGATGTCCCAATTAATCTTTGAAGCTTTTACTTCAAATATCTCCTAAGCTAACAATTTATAATAACAGCTACTTCAAACTAAAATAACATGCCTTATAATAATCAACTTAAAGCTGCATAGTCCGATGAAATATCAAATTTTCAAAACCAAACCAATCATCTAGATTTGATTTTACATATCTAACTTAGTTACTGTTGCACTTATTAAGCATTTGTTTCTGCATAGAAGGCAATTCTGAGTCAATTTAACAGAACCTGTTACTGCAGAAGTCTATGGTGTCAGAATTTTGGCAAGCTTGTCAAAACTAATTTTCCATGTTTGCACTCAAAATATCTCAAAAGTTTACCATTTATAATAAAAGTAACTTTGAACTAATTCACGACACTCAGACAAAGGACAACCAGACAACGTTATAATCATCATTTATTGATTATGACATAAAGTAATAATTTACACAATCAAGGGCATTCAGGAGTCTGGCTCCGATAACTGTCACAGCGAGACGTACAGCAGGTACTGTGACCTGACGAACTGGAAGAGCAGGCTTCGGAGGCAGTGCACTAATGGTACACGACATGAGTAAAGGCACAAATGACATATTCAGGAACAGCAATCAATCAAGGTAACACTATCATAACAACAATCAATACACACCCTCAGCACTTAACCCTCTACTGAAAGGGTTGGGTGGGTGGGGAAATCAATGTTACGCAAACTAATGCTGGGTGAGAAGTGACCGTCAGGCAAGCTTCACGTCACGTGACCAGTTTGACCTACACCTTCGTGCACTTTGTCCGAGTATCGAGAATTACATATGTTGCCTCACCAATATATCCAATTCACGACACTCAGACAAAGGACAACCAGACAACGTTATAATCATCATTTATTGATTATGACATCAAGTAATAATTTACACAATCAGACAAGCCACAAGGGCATTCAGGAGTCTGGCTCCGATAACTGTCACAGCATGATGTACAGCATGCACTGTGACCTGACGAACTGGAAGAGCAGGCTTCCGAGGCAGTACACTAATGGTACACGACATGAGTAAAGGCACAAATGACATATTCAGGAACAGCAATCAATCAAGGTAACACTATCATAACAACAATCAATACACACCCTCAGCACTTAACCCAACAAATTAGCAAGTGCTGAGGGGGCCTTAACAATAGGGTCTTCCCGCAGGTACAAGTTTACAGCATTACTGGACCAGGACCCGGCCTGCTTTATCAAATGGACTGGAAGGTTCGCTGCAAGGCAGGCCTGAGCTGCTCCTCGTCTCAAGCCATGGAGGGAGTACTTCTGCTGACTCGACAGTGTAGCAGACGCAGCGATGTTCAACACCCTAGACACTGTAGGAGATGTCAAGAAAACGCCTGACGGCAAGATGAACGCCGGAGCATGTCTGGGAGGGTTGAGCGAACTGGCATACTTCCTCCAAGCCTGCACGGGGCAGCATGGAGAGGCTGGGATAGCAGGGAGGGTAAGCACAAGCGGGGAGACTGACCTCGGGCGCGTCTTAGTTGAGTGAAATGCCACTACTAAAGAGTCCGCACACGGTACTACATCTAAGAACATAAGAGAGTGTTGCCCAACTTCTGACTCGCTCTTAGAGGTAATATTACTCTGTCGGACTAAGGTCAAGAACCCAATAACGAGTGCCGCTATGAATACTGCCACCTTCGGGCCCAACCATGCCAGAAACGAGACTATCCTCAATAAATCTTCAGGCGACACAGGAACTGCCCTATGTACAAAGTGAGAACTAGACCTCCGCATTGCTTTCTTCATAACTAGCAGGTGATAGGAGTAAAATATATGTGAGAAATCAGAATGGGCTGTTAGACATGTCTTTACCAAACTAAAATAATTCTCCACTGAGCCCGGAGCTCGCAACTTATTAGACAAATACATCCTAAATCCTAACATATCATACAATGACGGATTCAATGCATCGAACTCATGATTCATAGAGAACTTGACGTAGGCAATGACGTGCAGATCCTTGTTCTTGCATGTACCCTGCATGAGCGCACAGCTGTAGGTCGCTATTAGCTCCCGGTGTTCATTCATGTCATAGCCTGATTGTAAAAAAAAAGGCAAAAAATACCGTTAGTCAGGGATGATGTGAAATCGAATTTCAAAATTAATGATTGATAAACTTGGAACCACAGTAAGCTGAGTCAAGTTCCGGGACTCTATTTCCGTTAACACTTCGACATATAGTTTTTTTTATCAAACGGAGCCCTGCTGAGTGCATCTGCAAACGGGATCTTGCAGCCTGGTTTAAACCTTATGGACAGCTCACAGTTGTTCCTAGCAGCGATCAACCACAACTGCCTGGCACATGCACACAAGAACCGATCCTGCCCTGACCCTGAAGACAGAACCTGCTGCGACATCTGATTGTCAGTATTTATTTCTACTATGTACTCATGTGGATTCTGCGGGAGCAGCATTGTCAGAGCCGGAACTAAATTAAACGCCTCCAAATGGGTGATAAGGGGAAGGGCAGACCTGACCGCCTCGGGGTAAGCTGCTGAATAACACATGCTCTGAGAAAACGCCCCCCACCCCCGCCAACATCGTCGAATCACACTCGATCTCCCATAGTGGCGGCGGGACCGGAGGTAACAGAATCACACTATTTAGCGAGGATGTAAACTGAACAAACCAATCCAAATCTTTCAGTATCAACGGTGAAAACCCAGCCTGACCCACTGGAGGTGCCTCCCTCAAAGCTGACAGCACCCTGTTCATGAACTTCGCAGCTGGCTTCACACACTTGGCAATGTGCTGGAGCTTCCCCGCCAAGCTCTGCAGCTGTCTCTTGGAAGCGAGGTCTTTTTCTTCCACGCCCTACACTCTTCCAAAACCTCATCTATCTTTTCCTGTGGGAGAGTCACTGTCATCATGATTGTATCGATGCGGAAACCTAGCCACACTAGAATCTGCGATGGTGGAAAACACTTTTTAACTGCGAGCGCTAACCCAAGAGTTCCTGTCAAAGTACCAAACAATGCATACGCTTCATTCACCCGTTCAAATGATGCCTCCACTCCCACAAAATTATCAATATAGCAAAGTGCAAAGAAACCCTTCCTCCTCAACATCCAAACCACTGCTCTCGTTGTTCTAGCACAGGCCAACGCAGACATCCGACACCCAAACGGAGGAGCCAAATCAAAGTAGAACTTTCCGCTAATCTTCATCCCTAACAATGGAACGGAGAGCGGGCACACCCTGAGCTGCCTATACGCCCTTGCCAGATCAGCTGACCACAGCCACGCCCCTGCGCCTAATTTGATAATCCTGTCTGTTAACATTGACACTGAAGGGAGTGAAAATGAAAACGGCTGGCCCTGATAAAACCCTCTCTGAATACCCACATTCACACTCTTGCCCAACGGAAAACTAAGATCCAAAATCACCCTTCTCGCTTCCGAGTTCTTTTTAGGGCGAGTCATCAACGGACTAACCTGGAACCACGGCTCAAACGGAGGCACTTCAAAGGGACCAATCAACGCTTCAAAGGCACATTCTTTCGAGATGAATGCCGAAATATTCACATCCGCGTCCGCGTGTGCCGTATGGTTTCTTAAAGTCAAAGTGGGAATCATGTTCTTAGTGTAATCAAGTGGCCAGCCGAAATCAAGGAAATTCACCAATTGAACATCAGCGTAATCGAATAACTCGTTTCTCCAAGCCGACATCATCAGACCCGACGGAAGAGGAACCCTCGCAGCTAAATAATTCGGGAACGCCGTAGATCTCACCAGGTTATAGATATTAAAGAACGTTGTCTCAGTCCCGAATGCACTCAACTCTGCCCACGGCCAAAACTCATTAAGCGCTGCACTCAACTCCACCGGGGACGGGAGCATGTCTCCTGTGCTGTGTCACACCTGTAAGTACATTAATCATATCTGAACTCGTGTTAAAGCAATCATATTCTATCTCAACTGGAACTGAATGCACATCACCTAATGAAACACACGATTTGTCATACACTAGTTCACACATATTTACCGATGCACCAGCGCCATCAACTACTACCGTACCAGAACAGCTGACAGGGACTGTCATTATCTGATCTATCACCGACACTGTACCAGCAGATGAGCCGCGCCTCGCCTCCGCGTCACAGCCATTAGGACCCACTCGAGACAAACGCGGAGCACCGGTAGTAGCAGCACGCAGGGGGAGAGCGCAGCGGTTCCGCCTGCCTGGGTGAGGTCAAAACCTGCAAGAACACACGAGCGGGCTCCCGACTGTTTACCTGTCGGGGAGCCAGAATAACTACCAGGCACGCCAACCGGTATAGCACATACCTGCGTACCATGACTAGCAACACTAAACACTGATATTTGTGGTTGTACGAGTGAGGCCGCAGCAGCAGTGTTCTGTGTTTCAGTAATTAACAAATTCTGTACACCTATACCTCGCTCATTACGGCAAGCACCAACGGCACTATTATTACAGTTAAGGCTGCTTTTCGCCAACTGTGCAGAGGACAGCCCTCCTACGCACATGTCAGGTAACATCAACGAACAATCACTCACTCTGGCACCAGAAGCAGCCGGCTTCTCTGCTGCTCTTCTGTCATAGAACATCCTCCTCTTTATACAGTCTAATTCCCTGCGCTGGTGAGTTTTCTTTAACCGATAGGCGCAGTACGTGCAAATATGCAGCATCTTCGCCGGGTGAGCACCATGCGTACCAGGAAAACTGCACTCTCGGCCCCAATTCCAGTTAATACATGGCCTCCCGTCAGTCTCCTTATTGTACTCAACCCTCAAATTAATTGGACCAGCTGATGATTGATATGGCGTCCCAGGCACAAAGGCATTACCCTGAACGTTAGTCTGAGAAAACGACCCATGAAACTTATGAAGGGGCTGACTAGGGGCGGACCTCCCTGCGGCCGAACACACCTCCCTCTGAATTTCCTTTATAGCATTGTTGTCCTCCCAACCTGCTAACAGCCTCCTGTCATTAATGAGTTTGAAAACTTTTTCAGACCAATGCCTGCACACTGGCCAGTCCCACAACGTCGCCATATGGGCCAGCTCCTGTTCATGATTAAGTAAATGCTTCGGCCATGCAGGCGGAAAGCCGGGAAGCGAGGCCATCGACCTGATAGCCTCAAAATACTCGGGCCAAGCAGCCTCTCCCTGATTAATAACTTTGAACGAGTCTCCTCTTGTGATGAGCAAATGGGGCAGAAATTGAGTACCTCTAGGCTTCCTTAATGAGGTCCCTGGGTCCAGTAGAATATCTGCTATAGCCGCAGCTGCCTGCTGAGCCCTTGCCTCGGAGGAGTGAGGGGGGCGTGTCACCGTTACCATCGGCCCCGCCGGCTGAAGTACCTCGGCCAAGTAATATCGCGACGACTTCAACTGGTCGCCTCCCGGCTGCCATTCGCCTGCTTCATGCTCACCGAACACTGGCTGGTGTTCAACCACTGGCATCTGCGTCTGTTGTACGTCATTAACTGGTGAAGAAAAACATTATTAGAGTCCGCCGGTGACACCCGCGGCACCGACGCCAGCAGTGCACAGTTTTCAAGCAAGTTTACCCTTTTGGACAAGTCCTTAGTAACTTTCAGCACCTCCTTCTGCAGTACCAAGAATGACGCTAAGTCACTCCTCGTAGCCTCCCCCTGTGTTGAATTATCAGTCATGTGAGGCGAGGGTGACAGTGACGGTCGACTCAGCCTCGCCTGCGACATCAGAGTGTGGGAAGCTCTGCATAACGATGCCCTTCGCATTCCAGGCTTGAGCGGCTGCCTCCCTAGGCATTTACGTGGCGGCATTGCGACAGCAGGTAACTTGTCTAAAAATAGAGAACAGAGCAGTGAAATCAATGTTACGCGAACTAAGGCTGGGTGAGAAGTGACCGTCAGGCAAGCTTCACGTCACATGACCAGTTTGACCTACACCTTCGTGCACTTTGTCCGAGTGTAGAGAATTACATATGTTGCCTCACCAACATATCCAATGTAAAGTAGGTACTAGTGATCGATCTAATATATTTATCTCAGAAAAAAATACTGAAATTCAAAACCATCGGACTATGCAACTTTAATATATGTATCGCAAAACATGGCAGACACTCAAAACCATCGGACTATTTTTTTTGTTTTTGTTTGTTTTGATGAATTCATTTACCCTGCTCATAACAGATAAGTGTGTTAACACTTGTGGGGGGGAGGGGTGCCTTGTGATTCCATGAGCCCCAGCAATGACCATTAATGAGCATCCCTACTCATTCCAACCCATTTTCAATATTCCATTATTTACACCATTCTACAGCACCCTGCGTGACAGTGGAAGTTTCAGGGCATCTTTATCTAACGTTGACTTCACGCTCTCTGCCAAGTTGGGTAAGATCTAAGGAAATTATCACAGCAAATTTGTCTACATAGCATGAAAGCGAAGTGTCCTATCAGAAGAAGTGTTATTATGAAATTGCAAAGACATTAACGTTCAAATCACACAAATTACATAATCATTATATTGAACAAATAGTTTAAATTTTAATGTAGGCCTATTCTTAAATATCACACAACATGGTATTTTTGTCTTTCATAAAATTGGCAAACTTAATTGTTAAGGACTGAGACTATGCCTGTATCTGATTAAAGTGCTTTAATAATGGGAGTATGTTTTTGTATAAAATGTTATTGTGTAAACAGTGAATGTATGGTTTTGTGTCCACGTAACAACCATAATATTTTGTTGTCTACAACATTCAATGATCCCCTGCAAAAATGTGAGTGTCAACTATCTTTTTTTCCCCAAAAAGAGTTGTGGGGTGACTATGTGCTTAACCTGTAATTTAGGCCTTGGATCCATGGTAAAAAGTTTATTTTTGACCCATCATGTCACACTTGTGGACCACCTTTTCTTAGAACAACCCATATACATATTCATATAATACCAAACGGTGGTTAAGTTTTAGGGTCGTTCTGATCACTACCCCTCTGTCAATTGGCGCTGCCAACTCGCATCATCACTGATGTTTCACTATGCATGTATGGGTTATTAATAGCATGTTTTTTTGTACCTACCCTACACATTTCATATTAATTTTGACGGTTTTTACTAACTTTGGCCACTTTGACCAGAGTGGCATCCATTTTGAGTCACATAACCGCAAGTGGTGTTAACTCTGCCGTTAGATAGAGCCACCAATATGGTTTACCACATAATGGTACAGATGGATTCCACCAGATGGCGGCACTATATTGAAATGGGACCATGCATGAGTCCGGAATATTGCAGAGAATGTAGATACAATGGTACAGATGGATCCCACCAAATGTCGGCACTATATTGAAATGGGACCATGCATGAGTCCGGAATATAGGAGAGAATGTAGATATATAGACAGAGTATCTGAACATAGTCAGAGCCCGTTAATATATATATATATATATATATATATATATATATATATATTTAACCGTTCGGCTAATCTGCCCCCGCTTAAGGCGAGCCTAACGTGTTAATTTTATGTAATATTTTCCATGTGAATTTCATGGGCCTGCCGCGGGCTGCTGCGGCTCCTCCTCCCATCTGCAGTTAGTCCGTCGCCGTCGGTGTCCTCCCCGTGCTAAAGGCGGACAGCCAGAGTTTCGTCTACATACGCAATTTGCCATCGAGCGCATCTATCGGCCTAAAAGATCTCTATATCTATAAATTAGGTTATTCCAACTAACTGGCTGTCCCCTTCGCGTTTCGGGGTATTATGTATGTTACTGAATTATTCCAGAAGTACGCGTCCGGCTAGAGATGCCGCCGCTGTCACTGATAATCAGTTCTAAGTTAATGTCGTTAACTTCCGCCCTAAAGTAACACTATGTTAATTCGGTTAGGGTTTTGTCATTATATTCCCGCAGATGGGTTAAGTAACTGCATAAGGCTTGCTTAGGCTTAAGGCCCCTAATTACATATAAAGCAATCGAATATCAGGTTTTCCATAGCGGTTAATCTACAGTAATACTGGAGGATAGTAAAGAATGCAAGGAACGTCCCAATCCACCTTCACAAGAGCTCACAACTTTATTCTTACCATAACTAACAAGGATACCAGCGAAATATGCATATCTATTAAAGAAGCAGATAACTCCCTTTCTCTCCCGTATGGTTTGATTACGTTAGTTTTAGAATTTAGATAATAAAAAGACCAAATATCGGCTGAAATGACAGAGCGTGCAAAAACACGTCTGCCGGGTCAGGCCCCGAACGCCCGACGACCTCCGTTGCTTAGCTAGTCGCCAAGCAACGCTTTACCCTCGCGTGCACATGCGGAAGCAATTTGCGCGCCCGTTGAACGAGTGCGCAAATTGCTCAAGGCGAGTAGGCACGCCCACTTCATATATATATATATATATATATATATATCTATATATCTATGAAGAGTTCAGGCACAAAACCCTGTAAGCACCAATCCAAAAATGTAATTAAAATAAAAGATTTTTGCCTGAAGGTAATTTTTATTTTCACTAATTCCACTATTCTTGTGATGAAATGATAATAGAGAATAATGAGCAAAAAATAGAAATGCAAAGAAGAACTTTTTGAAGGTTTGATTCCAATGTTTATCTCAAATTTTTGGATTGGTGTTTACAGGGTTTTGCTCCTGATCTATTTAGAAAATGACAGTTCAACACAATATTCGTCGAGGGATTGATGCGGAGCCTCGCTTTATCCCATGCACAGCATCGGTTAAAGCTATTATATTTATGTACTAATGCACTATTGTCAGTATGCTCTGCTACATATCTTCATATTTCACAACACTAGACAGCATTTGGTACAATGGGCTTTTATTTTATCGGCCATGTCATTAGTAGAAGGATGAGTTGTTGGAACTGGAACCGCCCTTGGTCTGCTTCTTCGGGCCCACTGCTGATGGTTGGATCGGGCAGGACTCGAACCCTCAACCCTATAGAGTCAAGTTTTATCTAGCAGTGTGGGTAGGTGGGCGAAGAAAGCTGGATGGTGCAAAGATGATGGCGGCTACGACAATTGTGCATGGAGTTCAAACTGCCGTTGGGTCACATGACCGAAATGGCAGGAAATTTGATATGGTTTTTAACCACCTATCTATTGTGTGTATGGGTAATGACCCAGGTTGCTTCAGGTGGCGCCACCGGAGTGGTGGTGGCCGCTGGGGCCATAGTTAGTTTGGGTGGGAGCCACAAGGTGGCAGCAGAGTGTCATATCATGAATGTTATCGGTTGTCCAGTCTGTGTGTGTGAATTACCCATGTTAATGATAACATGTACTATATGCCTATTTTCTCAGATAGAGCTAGTAATGGGGTTCTGAGACTCCGAAGCACAGGATGTACAACCAGCATGAACAAGCCATCCATTCATATCGGTGGTACCTTCTTCTCATTTATCTACAACATCGTCCTCCGTTTAATGAGGGGCAGAATAAGGAGTACACTGCAGAATTCGGTAAGTCTTAATTATGTTCAATTTGTTTTAAAAACAACTTAGCAAATGCATTAATCACATACGTAAAGTGTCAATTTTCCAAAAGAACTGGTGACACACTGAATATATTATTATCAAGTGAGGTATTTGGTATGGTATATATTTGATTATGCTATCTATAGTTAGATACTTGTAGACAAATTGGATTTATCATCAAATATACTAAAAGTGTGCTGGTTTTATTTCCATTTGGACTATTTTGATATACCATCTAAATGTGTATAATCTGAATCGCAAAAAAAGTAAAGAAGGGAGCATGACAAACTGTGCCTGGGTTATCTAATACCCCAGTCACATGAGAGCCTGCGTTCACCGCCAACCTCTTTACGCCCAAAAGGTTGCCAACCACTCCCACTCGATACATTGATTCAAAACCGTGGTCGGCGCCGCCTTGGTGCCGGGTTGGGGCCAGGTCGGCACCAAGGCAGCCGCGGGTCGTGGCCAAGGCAGCACTGGGTCAGGGCCGGGTCAAGGCCAAGATGGCACCGGGTCGGCGCCAAGGTGGCGCTGGGTCGGCGCCAAGTAGGCCCCGGGTCACCACCCTGCCACCAACCACACAGCGAACGCAGCATTTAATACCCCAGTCACACGAGAGCCAGCGTTCGCCGCCAACCTCCTTATGCCCAAAAGGACGCCAACCTCCCAGCGTCCCATTCGATACATTGATTCAAATACGTGGTACAGGCGTGGCGCCAGGGCGGCATTGAGCCAGTGGCAGGGTAGCACTGGGTCAGTGGCAGGGCAGTGCTGGGTCAGCGCAAGGTCGGTGCCGGGTTGGGGAAAGGGCGGCACCATGGCGCCATGTTGGCGCCAGGTCGCCGGTAACTCGCCAACCAAGAGGTCGGTGCTAGGTCGGTGCCAGGTCGGCGCCAGGGCGGCCCCAGGTCGGCCCCAGGTCAGCGACAGGGCGCCAACCATTTTGAATGGAGCTGACGGAACAGGACTCAAGGAGGTTGCAAGTGCAGCACTTGCAACCACCTTGCGTCCAAAATTTCCAAAATGGACGCCGAGAGGTTGGCGTCCTCGCTGCGCCAGCACTTATGGAGGGCATAAGGAAGGCGCAATGAGGACGTTTTGACGTCGCGAATCGATCATAAGTGAACACAGGCCTCGTGTGACTGGGCTATCATGAGTTGGTGCCGCCAGGTCGTTGCCAGGTCGTCAACCATTTTTGAATGGCGCCAACCGAACCGGTCGCAAGGAGGTTGCAAGTGCAGCAGCTGCAACCTCCTTTCGTCCAAAATTTCCAAAATGGATGACGGGAGGTTGGCAACCTCGCAACGCCAGTGTGTAAGGAGGGCATAAGGAAGATGTTAGTAGGGCCTTTTGATGTCACAAATCGATCGTAAGCGAACGCAGGCCTCGTGTGACTGGGGTATTATTAAGATCGTTATTGTACATTGCAGATGTGTACCACCGTAACGAAGGCAATTAATACTGACTTGAATGGAAAACTGTCTGGAATGAAATGTATGTACAATTGCCTTTTAAGTATATTAAATGGTCATAGTGTGGGCTTTTCTTGGTTAACAAGAGTATTTACTTGAATTGTGACTCTTTCAATGCCAAAGGCACTCGTATTCCAGTCGCTTTATATCACAGACATATATATTCCCTTACTTATCTTTATTCTTGCATAATGCGTTTTACATAAAATATATATACATACATATGAGGTTTCATATCGGTGGCGAATTATGACAGAGCTAGGCCTACACATGTTGATGGTTCCTTTATAGCCACATAATAACTTATCTAGTTCATATATATTATTTACATACAATTTCTTTATTTAAGTAGAACACCTCCCTTTAACTCAACGAATGGTTTGTTAGCTGGGGTTTAGGATCTAACGTCATAATAGGTCATATCATATGAGGTACCAGACCATGTTGGTAGATTGTGTGTTCGAACCCTGGTTGAGTTGGTCGTAATGCGTAGCATTGCGGTTGATGCGAGGGAAGGAAGAGACCCTCCCCCGCCCCGGGCTGTCGCGCAGCATTCGCGCGTCACCCGATGCCACTCCCCCCCCCCCCTCTTTCCCTCCCCCGCCCCGCGCTGTCGCGCAGCATTCTCGCCTCACCCGACGCCCGCTGCTCACCTCGCCCTCCCCCCGGCCGGCTGCTTTCACACCTCACCTGCTGTCGCCCTCCAGCCCTCCTTATAAGGCCGCCCGCCGGCCTCCCTCAGTCACTCGCCTTCCTGCCTCCTTCCCGTCCACGCATTCTTCTCCACCCACCCACCCAACTCTCCTTCTACTCTTTCTCTTCCAGCTAGGTGGAGCGCTCCTCGGCACCCCCTCACTGACTTACAACTCTGACTCTGCCCCTTAAGGGCCCCCTGTACATTTACTCTTGCCGCTCCTCATGAGCCTTTGTCATTGCCTATGCTCCTCATGAGCACTTTTCTTACTGTTTGTTGTTCCTCTGTATACTCTCCTGTTGAGGCGTCCAATAAACGCCTTATTTCCACTCCTGCCTTGCTTTCTTCCTTTTCGCGCATCAAACCAATGACTTAAAAATGTATACCTGTCGCTTCCTAGCCAGGCGCTCTACATTATTAGGATAGGGCAAGGTCTGGTCTGCTCAGTGTCAGGATAATGTGACAGAGTGGGATATCAGGTCATGGTGCTGGTGGCCTGGTCTCCCAGTGGGGCAGCACTATAAAGTCGTCAAGAGTGCGCACTGTCACAAGTCGGTACCCGTCCTGATATGACCTTATATGTTGCTAGGATGTAAAACAACAACAAACAAATCAAATAAGATACTTGTGACAGTGCTCTCATGGTGGTTTTATAGTGTTGCTAGTAATGCTGGAAGGAAGGCTAGGTAGTCACAAGGATCATTTTCGTGTTATTTTTCACACAGAATATTACATTTTATTTCAGTTATAAAAAATATAGATCATGGCCGGATGCTGGTGGACTATAGTCTTGTCAGCCCACCAGTGTTTGGTCCAGGCTACCTACGATTGAAGCACAAGGTAAAATATATATCCTTTTGTTGTTGATGAATTTATTTACTCTTCTCATAAGGGATAAGTGTGTTAACACTTGTTTTCACTGCTGGGCAGCACGAGTTCAATTTGATTCAAATTTTTTCAATTTTGTTTTAGTAATAACTTTGGTTTTCTTGCTTCTTGTTTATGGCTTGGTACAGTGAAAGTTATGGAACACACATACAGTAATTCTATAATGTTTCCATTAACAAAATTCCTCTGGGCGAGTGGAGGCTAGGCCTCGCGTAGGAGGCGGAGCGGTGCATGATGGGGGTCCCCCCCCGCCCAGACAGGGGGGGGGGGGAGTGGTGCAGGACACTGCAGGCATTATTATACATGATAAAGGGTTCATCACTATCCATATATATTTATATATATGCACATTGGAAATAATTATCTGAATATGCAAAGTAAAATGTAGCGTCATATGGTGTTCATTGTTGGAACGCCATACTGGTATTGCAAAGTTGGTTTATTAGTTTAGCTTTACGGTATAATTCCATCACTATTTGGAGGATTTAATCAAATATTAGTTAGTGAAAGTGATAATATTAATGAAACTCTGTAAACAAAGTCATGTATTGTCCATCCTCTCAGGTCAGGTCAGAATTTAATCAATTTAAATTGACTTTCATTTTAACGTAGAATAATTATGATAGGGTCTTCTTGGTTGGTATCCTCCAAGGGATAGGTCAAGAGCGCGACATAGCTCAGACAGTAGAGTGTCCACCTGTGAAGTTGTGGGTCATCCGATCGATCCTGCTCAGTAGACACATTTTCAGTTTGGGCTATTTTCCATTCCAACCAGTGCTTCACAACTGGTTTATCAAATGCTGTGATGTGTGGTGTCCTGTCTGTGGGGAAAGTGCATATACAAGACCCCTTGCTGCTTTTATCAGAAAGAGTAGCCTATGTGGCGGCAGTGGGTTTGCTCCAAAGAAATATGTCAGAATGACCATATGTTTGACATCCAATATTTGATGATAAAAATCAATGTGCTCTAGAGGCGTCGTTAAATAAAACAAACGTGTTGGTATCCTTCAAGGGGGTACTCTTCCTGATTGTACACACATCACTAATCTTATCGCAATGCAGCAGTTTTCAAATTGACTTTGTCGTTTACAGGGTGAGATTCGCAGCACAACAAACCCAGCACACTTCAATGTTGCCCCGGCAGTGTTCCCAGCTATGCACAACACCGTCCGTCGCATGGTGTACATCTGGGGAAGTGACAAGATCATCAACTCATTCACCCAGACTGCCTTCAACCAGAAGAGAATCAATAGCTACCTACGTACATGGAACGTAAGTCCTTTCATTCATTCATTAGTTGCATAGTCCGATGGGTTTTGAGTTTCTGTCATTTTCTGAGAAAAACATATTAGCGTGATCGTTATAATCTACACTACTTCATGAAGGAATTTTTATTTTAAATAGCTAACTTTTGAGATATTTGAAGTGCAAACAAGCAAAATTAGTTTTGGCCAGCTTCCCAAAACTCTGACACCCTAGGTTTCTGCAGTAATAGGTTCTATTAAATTGCCTCAGTATTCCCTTCTATGGGGTAACAAATGCTTAACAAGTGCACCAGTATTTAAGTTAGATATGTAGAATCAAATTGAGATACTTGTTTTGGTTTAGAAAATTTTATTCTTTATCGGACTATGCAGCTTTAAGGTGGAGATACGACTGGTTTATACCAGCATTTTATTAAGTCCATTGTTTCTTAGGTTAAAGCTGCATAGTCCGATGAAGCATCAAATTTTCAAAACCAAAATAATTATATAGATTTGACTCTACATCTCTAACTTAGATATTGATGCACATATTAAGTATTTATTGCGACATAGAAGGGAACACTGAGACAATTTGATAGAAACTGTTACTGTTGAAGCCTATGGTGTCAGAGTTTTGGCGCGCTTGCCAAAACTAAGTTTGCATGTTTGAATTTCAAATATCTCAAAACTTATCCATTTATAATCAAAGTTACTTTAACCTGAAATAAGGTAGATTATAACGATCAATTTAATATAGTATCTCAGAAAAATGACCAAAATGCAAAACCATCGGACTATGCAACTTTAAGTGATGAGTACTTTCGTAATGTTAAAAGGGCCTGTTTTTATTATATTAATGGCCTAAATGCCCTAATGTCAGCTCCGCCCCTATCAATCAATCAATCAATCAATCAATAGGATAAGCTATAATAGCCCTTGGACCTGTTAGCCGCTCTTAATTAATAGACTTGGAGACAGTTCTTCAGATGTGGTGGATTGTAGCAACGGTCACTGGCTCCAAGATGCAAACTCGACCCTTACAACCCTTACAACCCTACACACTTCAATGTTGCCCCGGCAGTGTTCCCAGCTATGCACAACACCGTCCGTCGCGTCCGTCGTTATCCTACTGGTGTGGGCGTGTGATTTTTTTTTAGCAGATGTTGAATGTCCAGGGTTTGAGCACTGAATGGCGAGCTGCTCGGGGTGTGGTCACGTGACAATGTTTCTGGCGGGAAAACCCACGTGGGTAGGCAGACGACCCGGGAGGGTCGGCAATAGCATCAAGGGGGCACCATCATAGGGGGTGCAGCCACTGGGGCTAATGTCCGGTGGTTTGCGGGCGTCAGGTATGGAGCAATCTCTGTGGTTCGGCGGCAGTCCAGGGTTTATAGTGCTGCTGAGCTTGATGTAGTCATCATATCTCCGCCCATGAATTAGCTAGTTTTTATCATTTTCTGAGATAAATATATTTGATGGATCATTACAATCTACATTACTTGAATTTGAAATACGCTTGGCTTAAAATGAGTAACTTGCCGTTCTCTGTGGCAGAGTGGTTAGAGTGTCTGACTTTTTTCTAGGTCAGACTCCTAATCTGAGGGTTGGCGGTTCGATTCCCCATGCCCCCAGCTCTGCCAATTTGGATTTCCACCGCTGTGTATAACTTACAGCGTCATCAAAGGCCGTTGCTCTCATACCATGTCTATGTGGTGTGGGAGGTTAAAATCCCTTGGGTCGGTAAAAGTGTAGGCTCAGGCTTTCTAGTGACCAGCAGTGGAATGAGGAAGACCAGTCGTCTATGACTGAAATTTCCCCTGCTTAAACAACTAATGGACCAAAAAAAAAAGAAAAAAAAAGAAGAGACATTTGAAGCGTAAAAATGTCAGATTAATTTGTGCATGCTTGTCAAAACTCTGCCCTCATAGGTTTCAGCATAAACAGGTTCTGTTAAATTAACTCAGTATTCCCTTCTCCTAGTTCTATATAGCAACACAAACTGAATAAGTGTACCAGTATCAAAGGTGAATATGTAAGTTCAAATCTAGATGATTTTCTTGTTTTGGTTTTGAAAGGTTTATGCTCTTAGTCTTATCAAACTATGCAATTTTAATCAAACTGAAAAACTACAGGTTCATTAAAAAAAAAGATATACCCATCCATGCAATTATTCAAATCAATTAAATTAAAATAGAATGCTATGATCTTCTCTGATTGTTTCATGGATGAACCATATTCTTTTCCCATATAATCTGTGTTCATTTAAATTGTGTCTTTACCCAACATTGCCTTGATTGCAGCTGGGAGATGTACTGAAGAAGTATATGCGAACAAAGTGCCCGGGGGAAAGCTGCTTTGGAACCAGCTTGCCAGAGGTACGATGACCACTACTTTGTATTTACTCTGTATTAAATCAGATATAATTCTGCTGTGATTTTGTTTGCTTGTTTGTTGTTTTACATCGTAGCAACATCTAAGGTCATATCAGGATGGGTACCGACTTGTGACAGTGCGCACTCATGGCAACTTTATAGTGCTGTCCCACTGAGAAACCAGGCCACCGGCACCATGACCTGGTATCCCACTCAGTCACATTATCCTGACACTGAGCACACCAGTCCTTGCCCTGTCCTAATGATGCCGAGCGGCTGGCTAGGGAGCGATAAGTATCAATTTTTAAATCATTGGTTTGACTGGACGAGGGTTGGAACCCACGACCCCACGATCTACCAGCACAGTAGACGGACGCTCTAACTCATTCGGCCATCCCGTCTGGTAAATTCTGCGGTGATAAATTTGACCAGCATTACGTGTAGCATGTCATTAGCACTCGATGTGATATATCTACCGCAGTAAGGCACTTTGGTTTACTGTCAGGAAGGACTGATGCTGCGACCCAGCATGCCAGGTCGCAGCTTCATCTTACCCAGCAGAAGTTGGGGTTGGTGTCACAGCCAGCTCTACCCTTCACTGTAAATTCACTTTTGATCTATAATCAATCAGATGCCACCTGATGACCAAACTTGATGAGGGTTTCATCATACATTTGCTGCCAATGTAGATTGCAGTGAAATTGTCTGAACAGATATTCTAGATGAGATAAACTTCCACTTGCTGTATCATGGTGTATGTGTGTTCACCATCTCATTTGCCATGTAAGCTGTAGCTGTGACTCGGCCTGCTGGGTCGCAGCTTGAGTCCGGTGTCGCAGTTTCCGCCATCCACCAGTTTCCATGGTACGCATACACTCAAATGCATTGTCAATGGATGTGAGCAATCTTCATACAGAAAAAGTGAAATATCTCTAAAACCACACCACCTAGAAACAAATCGCTTGGTACACATATAGAAAATATCTTTACCAAAAAGATTATATTAAATTTATACGGTTAGTGTTCTTGATTTCTATTAATTTTGAATAAAACTAATGTTTTGCCCTGCGCATACCATCAAACTCAAGGCACTGTCAATGGTCGTGAGCAATCTTCATACAGAAAACACAGAAAAAGTGAAATATCTCTAAAACCACAAGACCTAGAAACAAATCACTTGGTACACATATAGAAAACTTCTTTACCAAAAACATTATATTAAATTTATAAGGTTAGTGATGATGCTGTTCGATTTTGACACATGCGTAGAAGCGATGCGTACTGCGGAAACTGGCCGACGGCGGAAACTGCGACACCGGGTCGCAGCTTCAGTCCTTCCTGAGGGATGAGTGGAACACAGAATACATGTACTGGCATCTTTGTGGTGAGGTTGTGCATATTGGTTGGTTGTTGTTGCGTGACTTGTCTTCCCTTTCTTCCTTATGAGTTGGTTTGAGAGGGGCATCAGGTGTGAACTGACAGACAGTTGTCAGAACGCACATGGGAAGAGTTTGTGGTATCTCTGGGGCTCTGATGGCCGGGGTATCCAGAAATATTATATTCAGATCCATTCATTAGGCCACACAATACGAAGCACTTGTGATAGGATCCAACAATAGGCTGGTTTCCGACACTTAGTATCCCACTGATTTGCATATTTACACTATATTGGAGATATGTTATATGTTTTGGAAAAAAGAAGAGAGAAAAACAAAGAAAGAAATGTTTAAAGAAAATTCTATAGACCTATTTCATATGACATCAGCATAGGTATTTAGGTCAGTGCGTGCTGCTTGGCTGCAGGACGACACACTGTCACACTGCAAACTCAATGGCTATGAGCAATCTTCATAAAGTGCATGATAATGTAATTACACCTCCTAGTAAACACCACTTGCACACATACAGAACCAATTGTGATTCCACACCAGAATCATACAGACATGTATATATATAATTCATAAGATTAGGGTTTGGCATTTCTATTAATTTTGAATAGAATTGACATTTTGAACTGCACACATCCGCAAACTCAATGCATTGTCAATGGCCGTGAGCAATCTTTATACAGAAAAAGTGAAATATCTCTAAAACCATACCACCTAGAAACAAACTGCTTGGAACACATATAGAAAACATATTCAACGAGGAGATTATATTAAATTTATAAGGTTAGGGTTCTAAATTTCTATTAATTTTGAATAAAATTGACGCTTTGAACTGCGTGTGTCGGCAAACTCAATGCATTGTCAATGGCCATGAGCAATCTTCATACAGAAAAAGCAAAATATCTATAAAACTACACCACCTAGAAACAAACCGCTTGGAACACATAGAAAACAATGAACAGATTATATTAAATTTAATAGGTTAGGGTTCTGCATTTCTTATTTGAATATGCAATGAACTGACGTATGGAACACTGCATCTCATGCCATGGCAAATCAATGCATTACTGCCATGAGCAATCTTCATACAGAAAAAGTGAAATATCTCTAAAACCACACCCCCTAGAAACAAACCGCTGGGAACACATATAGAAAACATATTCAAGGATGAGATTATATTAAATTTATAATGTTAGGATTCTGTATTTCTATTAATTTTGAATACAACTGATGTTTTGCGCTACACATACAGGCAAACTCAATTGCAGTGTGCCTTCCTTCTGCATCCAAGCTGCGTATGGCTACACGTTTATAAACATTGAAAGGGGTCTAAAATCATGCAATATCATGTGATTCATATTCACCAAATGCATAATACTTTTATTGAACTGGAATTGTATGTAATCACTATTACAACTAATAGTTTGTTTATATTATGTATACTACTTTTATTATCGAACAGGATTTGCATGTGGTTATTATTGCAACTTGATAGTTTCATTTATATACCAACAAATTGTACTGAATGACCAGAAGACCTGTGCTCTATCACTGACAAAAGGCATTATTCACTGAATAAACTACATTTTAGTTGGTTTAAAACAATTAAATACAAATCTACAGAGCGAGAAATCTGTCTGTTATTTTTATAGCTGGGACAAGCCTTTGCCAATGCGGAGATTTCCCTCAACCTGACGGCTACCCGTGCCCCGATCGTGCAGAGCTCAGCAAGTGCAATCGAGGCTTCCATTCCTGGAGAAGTAACTGTTTTGGTGAAGAATGGCGCAACAGCACCGGCAGTCCCCGTAATCAGCTTCAGCGCGGTGAGTGTCTGGTAAAAAAGTCATGCTACATTATACAGTAAAGCCGCTCTAAATCGACTTTAAATGGTCCATTAGGGAGGTGATCAGTTTAGGGAGTTTTTTAAATTATTACAATTGTATTGTATGGGTGACTGTTTGGGACCCAAATAAAGCGATCAAGTGGGAGTGGTCGATCTGTGGAGGGTGGTAGGATACAAAGGATTTACTGTATTTCCATTAAATGTTCTCTGGAAAGCAAAATAGCAAATTATGTGGTTGTCAATAAGCCATCCGTATTCAGTTTTTTTTAAAGTAGTCCACCACAAAATTCTATATTTAGTCTGAAATCTTTTCACAGTTGAACTTCAACAATCCAAATCCTCAATACCAATAAATATATATTATGTAATTCAATTAACAGCTTTGATCAAGAATAACAGAGTAATATATTATGTAGATGATGCACAAAGTCCAACTTAGTCTTCCCTGAAGCTCCTGCTCTACACATCTATGAAACTTATTAGATCATAACATCTGCTATGTATCCTAACACCCCCATCACACCAAACTAGTTCTCAAAACATATGACCCCGTTCTAAAACGGGGTAGAACATGGCCGCAAATAATTTTGAACATGCTCAAAGTTCTAGAGCACCCTTCCATCCTTGCCCGTCCATGCAGTTCATAAAAATGTCAGTAAAACATGTCGCACTACATTCAATATCTTTCGCACACAGTTTGAGCCCATTCGGCAACATTTTCAAGAATGTATTAAGAACTACTTTGGTGTGATGGGGGGTATTAGTCTTTGAACTGAATGACATGAATTACGATTTGTATGATTTGGTAAGGAACAACGCAACAAAGGTGGACAGTCACACTTGAATCCATAGTAAGCTGCAGTAGTAGGGTGGTGGGTGGAAAAGATTATATAGAAGTACAGTGGTGGTGAATGTCTGTATCACTGCTTTGACGATAAGTGAGGACAGAGGGGTTAGTCAGAGATGGTGGGAAGAAAGGTGTGAAAGTCCACTGGCCAATCAGGTCAGCAGAAATGGGCTTATTCGTTCACCTGAACGCAACTCTAAATAAAACAGCAGATGGGGGCAGCGGCATGATGTTCCCGCTGAAGCAAATACAATGAAACACTGCAACCCATGCCTACTTCTTCTAATTATGCATTTTTATACATCTATTTAGCTCGTAAGCATCTGGGAGTCACACTTTCTAATAGTGTCGTCAAAGCTTCAGTCCAATCTTTCAGGTATGCTACATTAAAATGCTTGAATGGATGTGTCTTTATGCAAGTCAATGCTCAAAATCATTCCTATTTAATGGTTGTTCATGTGATTAATGTTGGATAGTCTGATGATTTAGAGTTTTTGCCATTTTCTTAGATAAATATATTAGATTGATCATTAGTATCTGCTTTACTTAAATTGAACTAACTTTATCTTAAATGGCTAACTTTGGGGATATTTGAAGTTAAAGATAAACAATTAATTTTGGCATTCAAGTTGAACCTCTGACAACATTGCCTTCAGCATAACAGGTTTCTATTAAGTTGACTTTGGATTCTTTACTATGCAACAGCAAATGTTTAATAACTTAAATAGGTGCACCATTATATGAGTTTGATGTATACGATCAAATCTAGACACATGTTTTGGTTTTGGAATGTTTATGCTTTCATCAGACTATGCAGATTTAATTGCCTCTGAAGGAAGGCAATGCTCTAACATTGAAACTTTTGCTAATTCACGACTCGGGAACACGACTTGATATAGTTGGTAATTAGGGTCTTTATTTAGTTCACAGTTGTTATAATTTGTTACAGTTCGCCTTGTTCAGCAGATCGTTGGGCATCCGCCTAGATTCCCCTCTCCCCCCCCCCCGGGGATCATTTTCCCGTGATGGCAGGACCTGAACCCTCAACCCTTGGGCTCTGGTCGTTTTATTAGAGGTATGGGTGGGTGGGTGAACGCGAGGGAGGTGGTCACTGGTCGGGAGCTGGAGTGGTTGTGGTGGTGCTGCCCAGCCTGGAGGCCTGAGGTCAGCTTGGTCAGAGGTGGTGCCATCTATGTTTGGGTGGCTGGTTTGGTTCTAGTTCTGGACTCCCCACCAGCCGGCAGCACCGGGCTGAGTGTGAGGCCCAGTGGGTAGTGTCAGTTGTTAGGTTGTGTTTCCCATGTGATCACTGGGGGAGGTTCCCGGCCGCGAATTACCCATGTTACGAATAATATGCACAATTATTTCCATTTACTAGAATGTCCTCTCAGTAGGTTTCCTTATTCAATTCATCACATGATGTAATGTTCTTTTTAGGTTGACTGTGACCCAGATTAAACTATCCTCCATCGGTAGTCTGCAAGTAAGTACTGTTCTCTCTATGCTTACATTGAACAGCAAGAATGATATTCTTTTAATCTGGAGCAGCAGAACGAAGGATGACCAATTTTATACAAGTGAAATTTCCGCAGCTTAATAAATTAATAAATTAATAGGAGAAAAATGCAATCAAAGTTCATTCATGCGATATCTTAAAGTTGCATAGTCCGATGGTTTTGAGTTTCTATCATTTTCTGAGATAAACATATTAGGTTGATTATTATAATCAACGTTACATTAGTTTGAAATAACTTTTATTTTAAATGGCTAACTTTTGAGATATTTGAAGCGCAAATGTGCTAAATTAATTTGGGAAAGCTTGCTAAAACTCTAACACCATAGGATTCTGCAGTAACAGGTTCTATTAACTTGACTCAGTATTCCCCTCTATGTGACGGTACATGTTTAATAAGTGCACCAGTATCTAAGTTAGACATGTAGAATCAAATCTAAATAATTGTTTTGGTTTTGAAAATTTGAAGTTTTCATCGGACCATGCAACTTTAAGTAACACCATTATTAAGCCTTACTTAGGGTAGCACGTGGGGTGAACATAATCAATATCAATGCAATATGCTTTTTTTTTCATATCAAATAATGACGATCCATGCAAAATAGAGAACATTGATGGTGTAACTTAATCGTCTTGACATAAAGTCTCTCTGATTGCCTAATTATTTTATCAACAAAGCTGAGTGAAATTTAGAAATGGGTCATGCTATTACAATCATCCATTATGAGCCCCACTACCACATGGTGGTGCTCATTCTGACTGAACTGACCCTTGCCAATAAGACGCATCGGCAGGTGGCAGTACACTAGCAGGAACAGTCCCAATAATGGACTGTTCCACCCATGGCTAGCGACCACCCCTTACAGGAGGCTCCCTGTGACCTGACTGGTGGGAGAATGCTTCCAGGAACAGTCCCAATAATGGACTGTTCCACCCACAGCTAGCGACCACCCCTTACATAAGGGTCCCTCTGACCAGGCTGGTGATAGACTGCTGCCAGGAACAGTCCCAATAATGGACTCTTCCACCCATAGCTAGTGAATACCCCTTACTGGACGTTACCTGTGACCAGGCTGGTGGTAGAATGTTGCCAGGGACAGTCCCAATGATGGACTGTTCCACCCATCGCTAGTGACCACCCCTTACTGGACGTTACCTGTGACCAGGCTGGTGGTAGAATGCTGCCAGGGACAGTCCCAATAATGGACTGTTCCACTCCCTACAGGAGGTTATCTGACATTGGCGGAATAAACAGGGGGATGGCTCGGTGTTTGAAGCAACTTTGGTGTTCCCTTGTTATTACTCAAGCGGAGTAGAACATGGTCCATCACATTTTAATTAATAGGCATGGATGTAGATCTTTGGAATATCTTTATTAGCTCATTGGATATGACTGACATGACTATCTGGGTTATCTAAGCTGGTTGAAGCTTATTGCAAAATAGGACTGATCAAATTCTCTCAATCTAATGCTTGTCATTTCAGTTCAGTGGACTGCAGCCAATGCTGAACGAACTTGGAGATAACTACATCATCCCAAAGCTGAATGGTACTACTCATAATAGCTATTGTGAAATAATTACATTATCTTTTCACTACTGTGATTGCTTACTAAATCACTGTGATTGTCCAGAAAAAATATATATCTGCAAGAAATATTGTAGTAGTCTGCACTGACCTCCAATGTATGGAGTCACATAGAGAGATAGGCATAGATATATGTATCAGAGAGTTTAGACAGTCTAACAACGGTTAGGTTGCTGGCCACAGAATGGCAAGAAGGTGTGGGTTTGAATAATGTATGTAAGCGATTTAAAAGACTTCAGTTCCCAGGGGAGCTAATGTAGCGGCACAACACTAGTGCCATGACCAGGACCCTGTAAAGCTCTGCGCTGTATAGTTGTTGAACCTACCTTGTGTATGTATATGTAAGTGCATTGCCTGTATATATGTAATTGTAAACATTAAAAGACTTACAATTCCAGAGGGATGAGTGTAGTGGTCTGCACTGACCTCCCAGGCAAGGAGCCGCATAGACAGGCAGGCATGGGTAGAGTGGTGACATCAGGGAGCCTACTAGGTGGTGTAAAGGTTAGCACACTGGCCTGGAATGTGGGTTTGAGTCCCGCTCTAGGCGCAATGTTTCCCATTTTCATCATCCCCCATGACACAAGTAAGGGTCAGTCAGAGAAAACCAGAAAAAATAAACACACTAAGCAACGGGCCTAGCACATGAGAATTAAGGACATACAATACAGTGATGGAGTTTAAATCATGAGAATTAATAAGAGTGATCAGAAGAGTTCCGGCACAAAAACATGCTAACGCCAATCTAAAAATGTAGTTTAACTGAAAGATGTTTACCTGGAACTAATTTTAATTCTCACTAATTCCACTTTTCATATGATCATATGGTTATGGAACAATGAACAAAAAAGTTAGAAAAATGAAAAAATAAACTTTTGAGGGTTTGATTCCAATGTTTATCTCCATTTTTGGATTGGCATTTACGTGGTTTTGCATCTGAACTCTTCATTTATGCTGAGAAATCCTAACTTACAGACCTGATTAATTAAGTCTAATTTTCCACAAGCAGGATCATACTCTATGTAAGTGTATATACATGTATCATCAAGATATGCTGTTAAAGCAGAGAGGACATAATGCTCAGAAATACACCTTACGGATTTGATTAATTAAGTCAAATTTTCTCCAAACAGGATAATTTTCTAAATAAGTACAGTAACACCTCTCTAAATCGACCGACCTTGGGACCCAAATAAAGCGATCGATATAGGGGAGTGGTAGATCTGTGGAAGTGGTCGGTTAGAGAGGTTTTACTGTATATGTATATTTAATGTCAAGATTTTCCATTAAAAGAGAGAGAGGACATAATTAGTTTGGTAAGTGTCCATTCAGGGTTGTCACAAAAGCCCCTACTGCAATTTAGTGAAGAAATATTCCCGGGCTGGAAGTGGGTGGCCCGAGGGGGGCCGGGCAGACACTGGAGGTGGGAGTGTGGTTAAGTGATTGATAGCGTGGACAAGTGTTCTTCAGATGGCTGCACCACCACAGGTACAGCAAGTATGAATAAAATCACAGATGCACTACATATTTAATAATATGTGTGTAGTATTATGCACTGACCTCCCAGGGAAGGAGCCACATGTACATGTAGGTGTGGGTAGGGTGATGAATTCAGGGAGCTTAGGTGATGTAATGGTTAGCACACTGGCCCAGAATGCAAGAGGTGTGAGTTCGAATCCTGCTCTAGGCGCAATAGTTCCGATTTCCGTTTCCCTCCGCAACAGTGGTTGCCATAACCTAGATCCTGTACAAGCTACATGCTGTATGGCTGGTCCTGGGCATGGATGTGTAGTTGTTGAACCAACACCGTGTTTGCATATGTCGGCCTAAGTGCATTGCCTGTATGCATTTGTAAGCATTAATACTTATGGACATAAACCATTTTAAAAGACTTTCACATCCAGGGGGACGAGAGACAAGAAGCCACATAGACAGGTAGGGATGGATAGGGTGGCGACATCAGGGAGTCTAGGTGGTGTAATGGTTAGCGCACAAACCCGGAATGCAAAAGATGTAGGTTCAAATCCTGCTCTAGGCGCAATATTTCCCAATTCCATCAGACACACCCATGACATGGGTTTAAAGCGGCTGTCACATCTCGCCGGATTGAGCAATGCACAGAATTGTCTAGTCCGGTGGTGATAAGTGTCAAAATGTATTAAAATGTGTCAAAATGTTGCGCTATTGAGTCAATGGCCGCTGGACGAACGGACATGAAACGGACATGAACGGATAGCCAATGGACGAAACTAACTCAAACCGGACAAGAACCATAGATGTCAGTCCGGCAGCATCCGTTCCTAGTTTTGTGCATGTTCAAAACTTGTATGGACACAAAATGGACTTTGTTCGGTTTCTGTCCATTTCCCCCAATCCGGTGAGGTGTGACATGGGCCTTTACTGTTTATACCTGATGTCATATTTGATTATTAGTGACTGACCTATTTTTCCTATTGCCCTAGAACTCGGACAGGCAGGCCTTGAACTCCCACAACTGTCAGAGGCGCGTCTCATTCGGCCTGTGTTGAAACAGTTCTCAGTAAGTACAATAGATCTATTTCAGTCTTTACAAACACCCGTGAACCAGATGTGTAGGCATGCACACAGAGCGTAATCGATTAATCAACTCGGGTCATCCGAGTCACTTTTTTGGTGCATGCGCGGAACCTACAGAGTCGGGTCGAATAATCGAACACGCTTCAGTCCACGGTCGGGGTGAGAAAAAGGGTGGCTTAATCCCAAACCTTTTTCGTTTTTTTAGAATAACCCTTATAACTATAGCAAAATAGGATTTAAAGTATGTTATGATCGCATAGTTTAGTTATATTTCCATTTCATTAATCGGGTTTATTACAAAAAAAAGCCATGTAGGACTGGTACTGGTAGCTGTTATCCTGCAGGACGGTACAAGCGCAAATGTGATGTCATCGCTCCTAGCCACCCCCAGCCAAGAGGTGGGTTACTGGGGTTGGGTTATTTTGCACACAGCACGTGTATTTTTCGACTCCACTCGCAGTGTTCGATTTGAAATTCTAGCAAGTCAAGTCACCCTAGTCGCCCGGATCGTGTTAATCGAATAGGCTACAAAACATTTCATGTCCGACGAACCGTAATGGCAACAACAAAGCAATCATTCTAGTGCTCAGCCCTGATGAATAGCTAATGGCGCCCTGATGAAACTATCATCATCAGATAGATAAACATCTTGTCTCTGTATGTGAAAAGCGAGTTGATGTTATATTGTGTGATTTTGTATATATTTGAATTTTTCTGAGGTGCAAAGTCATCTACTTCATCTGCCAGCTAGGTCACATGACCAGAATGCCGCATTCTGATTGGTTTGTCATGTGCTATTGTTTACATTTACATGATGCAGGCCATGTGCTTTTGTTGAGCTTGTTGTTTTGTGTATTTCTTAACAAATAGTTGTCAGTTAATTATCACAAATGGTTCACATGGATTTAAAAGACAGATTTTCTATCTGACTGGCACATGTTATAATAGCTTGCTTGAACAAAACAAATTAGATGACATTAAAACTGGACAGTTCGATGAAAGTATCAAGTTTTCGAAACAAAGCACTTGCTCAGATTTGATCATACATTTCCAACTTTAAAGGGCCTGTCACACTACGACGTATAGCCTTAGCGTATGCCAACGTATGTGATTTTCGACCAACACGTCAGCGTATGTCATCATATGTTACGTATATGTTGGGCATACATCGGGTACGTTCCGGGTATGTCATTATACGTCGTCTTACGTCGCCATGCGTCGAGGCTCCGAAAAATATTTGTGCATACTCAAAATTTCCACCGTGTGTCGACGTGTGGCTCGTACGTTGAACGTACACTGCGTGTACGTTCGGGATACGTCGGAGTACGTTGGGAGTACGTCAGGGATACATTGGTATATGTTGCTGCACATTAGCCCTACGTTCAGCTAGTGGGAACGCGCAGTCCACGTACAGTTCGCGTACTGCCAACTGATGCATTACGTACTCCTAACAAACTTCGAATGCATGCCTGCCGTATCTCCAGCGTATTTAACATATATGCCATAATTCTAGCGATGGAGTAACATATGTAACGTTGGTCAGCTTTCCGTGAGCATATGCAACCATTTTGCGAGGCACATGAACGCTGTCATACGCTAGAAATATGTCGGAGATACGTTCTGCATATGTTGCGTACGTTGTGTGTACGTTGTGTGTACATTGTGTATATGCCCATTTTTATCTCCCGCTGAAAAGTTAGACGAATGCCCACATACTGGCAAATTTGCGAACATTGAGCCCGCGCTGACACCAAACCATGACTGATGGTAGAATGTCTCCCGTGTTGGTAGATCGTGGGGTCGTGGGTTCGTAACCTGGTCGAGTCAAACCAACGACTTACAAATTTATACTTGTTGCTTCCTAGCCGGTGCTCGGCATTATTAGGATAGGGCAAGGACTGGTTGGCTCAGTGTGAGGATAATGTGACTGAGTGGGATATCAGGTCATGGTGCTGGCGGCCTGGTCTTCCAGTGGGGCAGAACTATAAAGTCGCCATGAGTGTGCACGGTTGATTGATTGATTGGTGGTTGCTTTACGCCGTGTCGGCAGCATAGGCCATATTCACGGTGAGAAATGTTTGTTTTTTGTTCAAACCATCGCTTTTACATGTAAAAGCAGACAATCAATTATGTGCCAATAGACACTAATTAAATTAGAAAGCTCACAATGATATATCTGTGGTCAAGGGAAACAAATTCCCATAGAAAAAGAAAAGTTTCATTAATAATTAATAGAATCCATTTAGTAAACTATATAAGGTGGTACAGTCCAGCTGCCCTCAAAAAGGCTAAAATGTTTTCCTGTTTTACCTTAGTAAAAAGGTCATGCATACTGCCTGCAGTGTAGAACCGTTGGCGCAGGGCCAAAAAATCAACGCAACTTAGTAAAATGTGTTTGAGTGTCAGTGGGGACTGACACCCAATACATTCAGGGGGAGGTTCCCCCTTGAGCAGAAAAGCATGTGTAAGCCACGAGTGGCCAACACGGCAGCGACTAAGGACCACTTGGTCCCGCCGACCTCCCGCATGAGTCTGTGGTGGCTTTCCCACAGATGGTTCAATTTCTTTAAGTTTATTGATGTTTTCATCCCACTCATGTTGCCATTTGGATTTTATGTGGGTGGCTATTAGTGGTTTCAGATCAGAGTGAGGGATCAGACATGGTTCAAGATCACAGTTCAGGGCCTTCTTCGCAGCCCGATCAGCTCGTTCGTTTCCTTGTATGCCAGCATGGCCAGGCACCCAGCACAGGTGGATATCATACCCATCTATTGTCAGTTGGTTCATTTTATAAATGACCATTGCTAGAATAGGGTGATTCGTTTTCAGTCCAGCAACAGCCAGGAAGCAAGAGAAGGAATCACTGTATATAACATAGTTAGTGTGGTTGGATACCTCGATATACTCCAAAGCGAGAAGGAGTGCTCGGGCCTCTGCAGTGAAAATCGAGCTCTGATCTGGCAAACGTACACCAAATTTTTCCCGTCGGCAGACTGCCGCAGCAGCTACCCGGCTTTGGTCTTTCGAACCATCAGTATATATGGAGAGGTGGTCTGCAAACTGGCCTTGAATCTCTGCATGCAGTCCTTTGTACTCGAGTGGATGTGTCCCAGATTTCCTCAGTTCCGTGAGTCAGAGGATAACCGATGGCTTTCTCAACGACCACGGGGGATGTTCTGGGACTTTGGCATCCTCCAACACATCCAAATCCACGCCTAAGGCCTTCAAATGAGGTTTCATTCGGAGCCTCAGTGGCCGGATGTAATTTGGCCTGGCTTCATACCTGGATTCGTCATGTTGCTCGAATAGACAATTGTGTGCAGGATTCAATGCATTAGTTTTTATCTTGACTACATATTGCATGGCCAGTTTGATTCTCCTGTTATTAAGTGATGGTTCATTGGCTTCGACATAAAGGCTCTGAACTGGTGAGGTGCGGAAGGCCCCAAGGGCCAGGCGCAATCCCTGGTGGTGGATCGTGTCTAGCAGCCCAATATATGATTTCCTTGCGGAACCATATACTATGCTGCCGTAATCCACTCGTGAACGAACCAAGGTTCTGTACACGGAGAGCAGAACATCTCTGTCCGCTCCCCACTCTGAGCTGGACAGCACCCTCAGAATATCCAGTGCTTTCAGGCATCTTGTTTTCAGGTACTTTATATGTGGCACAAAAGACAGTTTTGCGTCGAGAATGAGGCCCGTGCACGGTCACAAGTCGGTACCCGTCCTGATATGACCTTAGATGTTGCAAGGACATAAAACAACAACAAACAAACAACAACTGTACATTGTAGTGTGACGGGACCTTTAAGGGCATGTCACACTACGACGAATAGCCTTACCGTATGCTGATGTATGTGATTTTTAACCAACACGTCGGCGTACGTCGTCATACGTTACGTATATGTCGGGCATACGTCGGGTATGTTCCGGATTCGTTCCGGATATGTCATTATATGTCATCTTACGTCGCTGTGCATCAAGGCTCCGAAAAAATGTTGTGCATGCTCAAAATTTCCAACTTGTGTCGATGTATGACTCGTACATTAAATGTATGCTGCATGTACGTTTGGGATATGTTGGCGTACGTTTGGAGTATATCAGGGATACTTTGGTAAACGTTGCTGCACGTTAGCCATACATTCAGCCAGTGGGAATGTGTAGTCCTAATGTACTTCGAACATATGCCTGCCGTATCTCCAGTGTATTTAACGAATACGCCATACTTCTAGCGATGGAGTAACGTATGTAACGTTGGTCAGCGTTCCGTGAGCGTATGCGAGAATTTTGCGAGGCACATGAACGCTCTCATGCACTAGCAATACGTCAGAGATATGCTCTGCATACGTCACCTACATTGTGTATACATTGTGTATACGCCCATTTTTATCCCCCGCCGCTGAAAAGTTCAATGAATGCCGTCGTACTGTCAAATTTGTTAACGTTGAGCACACACTGACGATGTACGTCGTAGTGTGACAGGTCCTTTAGATACTGGTTCTCTTATTATTTATAATCATTTATTGCTGCACAGAGGGAATAAATACTAAGTTAATGTAATATAACCTGCTTCTGCTGAAGCCCATGGTGTCAACATTTATATATGCACATCACAATTAATTTGGCATGCTTTAACTGAAAATATCTTCAAAGTTAGCCATTTAATATATGTTACTTCAATGTAAAGTAAGGTAGATTATGTATTTATTTCAAATTAAATGACAGGAAGTCAAACATATTGGCCTATGCAACTGTAACAGACATCTCGTTTACTGGAGGTACTGAGACATTTATTACAATTATAAAGCAACTCTGAATTTCTCATGTTACAAAAAAAACCTGTGGTAGCAATATATCTCCAGATTCATCAGATAGCAATTTTTGGGTATACAGGTCTAGCCACATTTCCCCAGTAAAAGCCTTAATAAAAATACGCATCATCATGGAAAGGAGGTTTCCTAATCTTGCTAATATTTTCATTAATTAACACAAAAAACTAATTTGCTACATATTTTTATTAAAGCTGCAAAGTCTGATCAAATCATAAAAGAAATGTCAAAGCCTGAACTACGGTATACTTAAATTTACATATCCAACTTAGATACAGGTGCTTTTATTACCGGTAAGCATTTGAGGCAGAGAAGGGGATACTGGGCTAATTTAATAGGACATGTTCCCCCCGATGCCTTGTTGGAATTGTTGGTTTAAAAGAAATTTAAACGCAACACGTTTAAACGCCCCTCCTGCTAATTTGTAAGATTTTGAATTAAAACTTGTCTGTAATAATGAGGGTGTATAGTGGCTTGTAGACTTGCAGTTCTTGTCATGTGTGTCATTCTCTTTTCTAAGGGTGGAGTGATGTTTGCTGCAGACATTAACTGGATTTAGGAGACGATCGCATTAGGAATAAATGGTAATGTGGATCCATTTTTTTCTTCTTGTTTTATTGTTGTTGCTAAAACAGTTTATTCATCAGAACATGGGAATGCAACATGCTTTGTTCCAATTTTACTAAGAGCATCATCTCTAGTTATCACATGCACTTTCACTAGGTTTTTACACAAACTACGGCCAATGTTCTAAGCAAGAATATGAAGTGGTAGATGTCTCTTACGCTCACACAAGCCAAATGCCACCCAATGCTCATGCAGACCGTATTCACGCCACTGAGTGATAAAGTGCAGCGGTCTTAAGCCCAAGTCACACCTACCCAGATCAGGGGCCGGATGAGCCCCGGACCGTGATCCGGCATGGTACGTGGCGATCCGGGGTGATCTGTGGCTCATCCGTGGCTGGTCCTTGGTGATGTGGCGTGATCTGTGGCTGGGCCGGCCTCGTCTGGGGTCTGCCCCGGATGTTTTTAAATGTTTAGATGCTGCAGACATTAACTGGTCCTCAAGTCCTACCACTAGAACCAGACCACCTCGCATACCTATCCTCCCGCAGCGCGTGGGTGGTATTGATCCAAGACTTGCAGGGCGCAGGAGAATTTATCCATGAGGTGGAGAGGGCAGAGCACCAGGACAATATCATGGTAACTGAACCTCTGACATTTGATATATATTATATTTAAAGATTGATTGATTGGTGGTTGCTTTAAGCTGTGTCGGCAGCAAAGGCCATATTCACTGCAAGAATTTTTTTTAAAATCCAGACCAGCGCTTTGACATGGAAAGCCATACAATCAATTATACGTCAATATTTGAAGCGTTCAGGTGCAAAATCATGTAAACAAACGCCAATACAAAAATGGAGATAAACATTGGAATCAAACATTCAAAAAGTTAATTCTTTTTATATTCCTTCTTTTTTGATCATTCCTCCATAAGCAAGTGATAATATGAAAAGTGGAATTAGTGAGAATTAAAATTATTTTCAGGTGTTAATCTTTCATTTAAATGCATTTTTGGAATGGCGTTTACATGGTTTGCACCTGAACTCTTCATTTGATACTGTGCTATGAACAGGTTAAAGCTAGGCTCCACATCAATCCAATGATCAATATTGTTTTGAACTGTCATTATATATATATATATATTCACAGTCTCTGACTATTTTCACACACTGTGGATATATCTACGTTCTCTGCTATATGCCGGACTCATGCATGGTCCTGTTTCAGGATATCACAACTGGTGGAATCCATCTGTACCATTATGCTGTAAACCATATCGGTGGCACTATCTAATGGTAGAGTTAACAACACTCGGGGTTGCGTGACTCAAAATGGATGGCACTCTGGTTGAAGTGACCAAAGTTAGTCAAACCCATCAAAAGTAATATGAAATGTGTACGGCAGGCACAAAAAAATGCTATTAACAATGATACATGGTGAAGCATCAGTGGAGTACGATGATGCGCATTGGCAGCATTGATTAGCAGAGGAGTAGTGATCAGACGACCCTAAGATTTAACCACTGTTTGGTATTATATATAGATATTTATATATATTATATTTTATATACTATAGAGTATATATTATAGAATATATAATGAATTATATGTCTATAAATGAGAAGGGTGGCGGGTTCGATCACAACTGTATTCGGCGAACGAACAAGGAACCATGTGTGCAAACTACATAATGAACCGGATGTGGTGGCTGAATCAGTAGAGGGCTGGCTTCCCGTGTGGAAGGTCGGGAGTTTGAACCCCAGCCGAGTCAAACCAATGACTTACAAAATTGATACTTTTCACTACCTAGCCTGGCGCTCAGCATTAATAGGATGGGAGTTGATTAAGACAAGGACTGGTTAGCTCAGTATCCGGATAATGTGACTGACTGTGATATCAGGTCATGGTGTGGGCAGCCTGATCTCCCCATTGGGCAGCACTATAAAGTCACCATGAGTGCATGCTGCCACAAGTCGTTACCCATCCTGATATGCCCTTAGCTGTTGCTAGGATGTAAAACAACACACAAGCAAACTAAATATTGATTTCATGGTTGCTCTATGTAGCGATTTTTATACCTAATTTCCCAAATTCTCACTACACAGGAAGGAGAGTATGGCAAGTATGACGACACGGCGACACCTGGTGGATTTTCCTGCAAACCCAAGAATTTTCCAGTTCTGAAATGATGCCGGCCATACTGCCATTTCCAAGCATGATGAACCCGGAAAAGAATAATTACCTGAGTCGCTTTCTGCTGACAAAGCAATCAAAGTAGACTCCTGCTCCTCTGATGTAAAGTACTAAATATGCTTTGAAGGTGGGGTTTGATGGTGTGATTGACTGTTGCCATAGCAGCATCAAGTTACATAATCCGATGCTTTTCAGTTTCTGTGATATTCTGAAACTAAAAGATAGATACTTGACTGCCAGTTCCGGTTAGTGAGAATTGACGGAAATAACCATTTGTAATAATATTGGCATATTAATATATGCAACATATGTTCTACTTTACTTTAATTGCGTTGAAAAAAAAGAAATTTAAGAGGCTAACTTTGGCAATATTTGAATTAATAATATTAGAAAGTAATTTTTATGTGCATATCTAAATACTGAATATCATAGCCTTGCAATGTATATATATATGTATATATAGGGTCCGTAGATGTGTGAAGATATGGAAATCAAGGCTTTTCAAGGCTGTTTTGATAGGAATTCAATACTATTTTCAGGAAAAAACAACAATGGCGAATGACGATTTCAGACTAATTTAGATCACTGGGGACAGTTTAATGGCATTCAAGGCTTTTCAAGATGAATTACCCAAAATAGATTAAATTCAAGCCTTTTAATTTCCTTGAAATGTGACAAATGAAGTCTTTTTAAGACTTTCCAAGCTCCGTTCGGACCCTGTATAATATATTATGTACACATACATATATATGAGGGAGCGGGACGGTGTCGGTCATCCGATCGATCCTGCTCAATGGACCCATTTGAAGTTTGGGCTATTTTCCATTCAAACTAGCGATCCACAACTGGTTAATCAAAGGTTGTGGTATGTGTGGTCCTGTGTGTGGGAAAGTTCATATAACAGACCCCTTGCTTCTTATCGCAAAGAGTAGCCTATATAGAGGCAGCTGGTTTCCTCCAAAGAAATATGTCAGAATGACTATACGTTTGACGTTCAATAGCCAATGATAAAAATCAATGTGCTCTAGAGGTGTTGTTAAATAAAACAAACTGTTTTTCCATACATATAAAATATATACAGATAGAGGGAGAGAGAGAGAAAGAGAGAGAGAGATCACTAGCATGTGTGACGGTAGTTATGTGTGCAGTGATGCATAATGACAATGGGTACACAAGCGGACCTGCACATAGGCACGGGTAGGACGTCTGTATGTATTCAGGGATGTCAGTCTTCCACTAATTAATGGAATTCCAATAATTTCCAAATTTCTCCTTTTTTCATTTAACAATTTGTTATTAATGTTTTAGACAATTTTGGATGACTTATTAGATTTTTAGAATTTTTCCAATTTCCATTCATATCCAATACTACACATTTTTTTTTTCTCTTTTCAAATTAGATTTTTCTATATATTTTAGATTAATTTAGAACGTTTACATTTTTTTCCATTTTGTTCCCATAATTCAACTAATTTCCAATAGAGATTATCATTAATGGAATGGGCAAAATATGAAGAATTTGGTGTTCTGTGATTGGTCAATATTCGACGACGACTTTCTCATAAGGCTAAGCACTGACACCACCGGTGGCACCTCCTGTCGCATTACGAGAACACTACTGTCAATACTGAGCCTACCTGGTCAGCAGCGGCCGAAGTATGGTGGTGCCACTTAGCGGGTACTGCCCAAACTAAGCTTGACACAGACGTTTTTGTGTTTTCCACTAATTTGATCAACCCCAACTGGCATCCCTGTGTATTACATCTTCCTTATTCTGTTGCTTCTTTAAATTAAAAAAAAAGCAAAATATTTGTATTACACAAGATTCACTTACACGTCAAGTATTAGAAATGTTATTAGTGAGTGTTAGATGACATGTTATGATCTTCACAATATTTGATTGGTTGTTGAGGTTTTACATCCTGTCAACATCTAAGGTCACATCAGGACTGGTCTTCATAAGATAGATTGAAAATAGTTGTATGTATATATATCCTCCGATGCGACTGACATATGCCAACATCTGGTGGAGGTGAGGAGGGCCGCAGGTCGAGCCACCAGTACAGTGGATTAAATGGAAGCACATGGTTTTTCTTTCTAAATTGTAATGGAATCATCGGATTATGCAACTTCAAGTGAAATGATAATGATTTAAGCAGATACCCTCCAGAATAGATTTATAAATCCACTAGGCAATAAGGTTAGACAAATGCAGAGTTGGACTGAGTTCTTTATTAGTTCTCTGGCTGGGAATATATATCCAGAATGGATTTATATTATAATACAGAGTAGCTTTTCTATAAGAGTTCTAGTTTTCTTCTACCCCCCCCCCTCTCTCAATACCTCCACCCCACCCCCACCCCCCATCATAACACCATAAGCTACAATTATTCTTGGAGATTGGCTGCTTGTTGGCGTGTTCCTCTTGGAGATAGTGAGAGCGAGAGAGAGATTCAAGATTTCGAATTAAAGTGAAATATAAGTCCATGCATCCTTTGTATACCCCACCCCAACCCCAACCCCCACCCCCATCCCCCGCAGCAGACAAAGTAGACATCGGCTATTGGGGGAAGTCCATGTATCCATGCTCATGAATGTATTTGCCTTTGTTAGTGCTTGGAACTACTGCTAACATCAGACAATATGTGCAATTAAGCTGTCGAAATATTGACAGTTTAGAGACAATGAGTTGTTAATAAAAATGGACCCAGCTGCTTCTTCTCCATTGCTTAGTAGATAATTCATTCAATTCAATTCAATTCTTTATTTCAGACTCAGGATTATGGTAGTTACATAATTTGGTCCATAGTAGATAGATATAAAAGTTAATGTAAATATGATATAAGTAATAGTATGAATACTACCATACTAGCCAATATCAAAATGTTGATCTACATACAGTAGTTTGTACCAATGCCTCCATATGGCAGACGTAAATCTGAGATCACTCTCTTCTATTTTTACAAGTCCCTGTATTATAACATTTTCTGATTTGTCAAGTCTAGTAATAAATTTGAATGTTAGATTCCTGACAACAGCCTGGAAGGCTGGCACATCAATATTGGCAAACAGCTGACTAGCACTGTGATACCTAGGTAGCCGGAGTAATAACCTCATAATGTCATTATATGCTACATTCAGTTTTCTAATGCTATACATTCTATAGTTCCACCAAATCTGGGCAGTATACAAGGGAGTACAGAAAGTTCTAAATAAATTTACCTTCACATCGGCTGTACACATATGAAATTTCCTGATGAGCATATTTCCCTGAGCATATAACTTGCAACACTGTCTATTAATATCCCTGTCATCTCTAAAGTCATCGGTCATAAAGTGTCCTAAGTAATAAAAGCTTGACAATAATAACAAGGATAATAAACACATTTTAAGCTCATACAAAGACTTTTGCGTTTCTATATTTCCTACGTAAGTTTCGTGATGGAATCCTCGACTGATGTCTACGGTTCTTGTCCGGTTTGATTTTGTTTCATCTGTTGGCTGTCCGTTTCATGTCCGTTCGTCTAGCGGCCATTTACCCGATAGCGAAACATTTTGACACATTTTAATACATTTTGATATTTATCACCACCGGACTAGACAATTCTGTCCATTGCTCAATCCGGTGAGGTGTGACTAGGCCTTTAACCACAACAAAAATACTGTAGTGGTCCATACATGAGCAGCTCCACCACAACACGGTGGCTGCAGTGACTGTCGCAGTTCTTGTGTGCCAGGTGGCGGCACAGTAGCCGCCGGGCAGTGCCCTCAGTGGACTGCGGCTAGTGTAACCCCCTCCCTCCCCCCACCCCACCCCCAACAGAGGTTATGTGGGATCTGGCTGGTCAGGGGGCGGGTAACTTAATTGTGGATGCCGTTGAAGAATAATTGATTGTTTGGCCGTCTCCAGTTACTCATCTTATTATACTCACTACTATCAGGAGGATCCTGGCAACTGTCTGCCAGTCTCCCCCCACCTAAATACCAAAACACAACTCATAAGAAAGAAAGGGAGACAAGTCACGGATTTGTATATACTCGTCCCTCGTTCAGTCGGTGTGCAAGCGTGAGAGCCAGGTTCTGGGTGGCTGTTAGTGGCCTATCACAATACTTTAGACTGCAAAGTTTAGCAAGACCAGTGTAATAAGTTCAAAACACTACCCCACAAAACCACTACAGCACTGTTTTCAACCTAGGTTCAAAACACTACGGTAGTGTTTTCAACCTAGTTGAAGGTACGTTGAAAACACTACTGTGGCCATGCTGAAAACTACATCCTTAAGTTCAAAACACTACCTTTAAGTTCAAAGCACTACTCTAAATGTTTTTGTATAATTGCTGCATATTCATTTTCATTTGTAGTAGGGTGAGGCAGTATGCAGTAGGGTGGGGCAGTATGCAGTAGGGTGGGGCAGTATGCAGTAGTGTGGGGCAGAATGCAGTAGGAATGGGCAGTGTACAGTAGGGTGAGTCAGTATGCACTAGGGTGCGGCAGTATGCAGTAAGGGGGGGCAGTTTGCAGGAGGGTGGGGCTGTATGCAGTGAGGTGGGGAAGAATGCAGTAGGGTGGGCTGTATGCAGTAGTGTGGGGAAGTATGCAGTAGGGTGGGACAGTATGTAATAAGGTGGGGCAGTAGGGGTTGTTGTTGGTTGCTGTTTTACGTCCTAGTAACATGTAAGGTCATATCAGGACGGGTACCGACTTGTCACTGCACACTCATCGTGACTTTTTGTTGTTGTAAATATAGTTTATTCATTGAATAAAGTCTTTTGTCAGCGCCGTGGCACTGGTCTTCCAGCCATGTGGCAATACAGTTATTTACAATATAAGCATATATAGTCTGATATTGTCACCAGCAGCTAGCCCAAATCAGCTGAAATAACAATATCAAACATTTAAAGACTTACATATGGTATAGTTTGACAATTCACATACAAAAATAGCAGTTATATGTTGTATTCCTACACACTTGATACATACATGTGTATTGATTAGACCTTTACATTATGGAGTGGTTAGGTGCATAGTTTCCCTTCATAGGTTTGTATGCCTACTATGTTGTGAATTGCAAAACTATCATTTTGTTGGAGTTAACATTTTGAGATGGAGTGAGTGTTAGTAGAATGGTTTGTTTATTCTGTTAGATAGAGTGTGGTTAGCTTATAGGGCTATGCTTAAAAGGTTAATACCTCAGGTATGTTTTTGACTACATGAAGTAGTTTGAGTAAGTAGGTTGTTAGTAATGATGGCATAAACAATGCTTGGAGGATTGTACGTTTCAGTCATTTAGTAGTCTAGTACAGACTTTATTAGTGTCTATGTTTATATAAAGACCCTATAATACCAAGACGGCTCACTCAACCTGCACTGTGTAATCAAAATGATCAAACCCACCACTTGGTGCGCTGGCTGTTCCCCCGGCTAAACAGATGCCATATTATATGCACAAATGTATATATGAATGTGAAAGATGTGTGATGATGGCGACGAGGACGACGATGATGTGTGCCTGTTCATAGCAATTTCATATTGATGTGTATTCACGCTTACCCATCTCATGCATGATATAACCATATGTGTCTACGTGTGAAACACCAACCAGCAGCTGGGTCGATCGAACCCACCACAAGGTGGCACCGCAAAATTTACATCACATGGGAGAGATAGGGAGTGTTGTTTTGTTAAAAGGCCATAGATTAGATCATTATAATCTATTATTGGCAGTATAGTTGCATTATACAGTTTGAGCGCTGTGTTCTCACTCATGTAGCATCATATTTTTTTAAAGGTTGCCATTCTCATACCTAGAATTTGGTTCAGCCTCGATAGTTGTTGGTTCGCATTCAGTGTAGAGTCAAGTGTGGTTCCTAAGTATTTGTACGAGTTCACTTCTCTTAGCACTGCATTGCCTATACCTAGCTCTATATTTTGTGCGTGCGATTTTCGAGATTTTGTTCCAAATATCACATATTCTGATTTTTGTGTGTTTAAGGTAAGTTTGTTATCAGCACACCAAATATTGACCTTTTTTAACACCTTGTTTACCATAGTAGCTGCCAGAATAATGTTTTTATTGTGCACTGTAAGGACAGCATCATCCGCAAAAAGTGTGAAATTAGCACTGGTAGACAACAATCGTAGGTCATTAATAAATATCAGAAAGAGGAGTGGTCCCAAAGTGGAACCTTGGGGCACTCCTGTTCTGACAGTTCTAGTGGAGGATTCTGTATTATTAATTTTTGTGACTTGTTGTCTGTTGTTTAAGTAGGTGGATATGAACCTACATGATCTTGTTCCCAGTCCAGCTCTTTTGATCATACATAGCAGGATTTTGTGGTCAATTGTATCAAAACTTTCTTGAAATCAAGAAAAATAGTTATTGTAAGCTCACCTCTGTATGTGCTAATCAACAATTCATCCATTAATGAGGCAAGTGCCTTAGTCGTTGACCTTTCTTTTCTGAAGCCATTTTGTTGGGTGGCTAAATAGTTAGTGTCCTCAAGAAATGTTTTTATTTGGTTGTCAATTATCTGTTCAATTATTCTGCCAGGGAGAGGTAGTATGGATATAGGTCGCAGTTCATTACAGGACTTTGAGTTACCTACCTTGGATATAGGGGTAACTATTGCTCTCTTCCATTTTTCTGTGAAAATTCCAGTAGTAATTATGAGGTTGTATAGGTATGTAAATTCATCTATTAGAGCCTTGATGGTGCCCTTGATAAAGGTTGAACTGATGTCCTTCATGCCTGAAGGTTTGAATGGTGATAGATTTTGTACTTTGGTAATCATCTTCTCTTTGACCTGATGGCCGAATGAGTTAGAGCATCCGTCTCCCGTGCTGATAGATCGTGGGGTCGTGGGTTCGAGTCCCGGTCGAGTCAAACCAATGCCTTTAAAATTGATACTTGTTGCTTCCTAGCCAGGCGCTCGGCATTATTAGGAAAGGGCAAGGACTGGTGTGCTCAGTGTCAGGATAATGTGACTGGGTGGGATACCAGGTCATGGTGCCGGTGGTCTGGTTTCCCAGTGGGACAGCACTATAAAGTTGCCATGAGTGCACACTGTCACAAGTCGGTACCCGTCCTGATATGACCTTAGATGTTGCTAGGACGTAAAACAACAACAAACAACAAACATCTTCTCTTTTGTTGTTTTTATGAGATCATATCCATGTTGGTTAACAACAACCTTTTAGTTTTCCTGGACATCATCTTTTGGTTGACATTTTTGGGCTAGGTTAGCTCCTATATCAACAAAGTATTTGTTGATCTCTTCTGCTAGTTGAATATCAGGTATTGTTTCACCAGTACTGTCGTTTATTAGATTACTGATTTTTGGCTTGGGATCAGGCTCTATTTGATCTAGTTCATACCAAAATATCTTGGGGTTTTGGTTGTGAATGATGGCTTGGTCAAGATAGTACCTTGATTTTGCCTTTCAAACCTCAGTCCTGGCCTTTCTAGTTAAGCATTTGGCTATGAATCTATCCTTTGGTCTTTGGTTAATTCAGCCTTTTGGCAAAAGTAGTCCCGATCTCGTTGTAGTTCTTGTAATTCGTCATTTAAGTATTTAGCTGTGTTTTTTCTTATTCTCAGTTCAATCATTGGGCAAAGTTTGTCAGCAGCTCTATCAAGGATAGCTTCTAACATGTCCCAGCACTTGTTCGGATCTTGCTTATAAAATATTTCATTGGTAGCAAATTCCTGTAATGTGGTTGAAAGGTCCTCATAGGTGCAGTTTCTATATGAGCGGCCCCAGTGTGATGTGGTTTGTTTGTCATTCCTTGTTTTTGTTAAAATTATATAAATAGGTTTGTGATCACTTATGTTGTAGTTGAGGATACCGGATGTAGTACAATATTTTATATTCGTAAAAGCCAGGTCAATTGTTGTATTTGAGGTTTGTGTGCTTCTAGAAGTTTTGTTAATCATCTGTTGCAGTTCATGTTCTGTGGCAAATTGTCTCATGATATTGGCTGATGGTTGATTTTTTGCATTGTAATCTGCATTGTAATCACCAATGAGAAGAGTTTCATATTTGTTAATGTTTCATGGTTGAGCTTATAAGTAGGTCAAAAGCTTCGTGCATATTCCCATTTGGGGGCCTATATGCATTACCTATTAGAATATTTCTTTGTGTGTGGTCTGGTGATGACTGCCCACTGTAATTCTAGAGTTCCATTTGAAATATTGTGGTTGGCATAATTTTCAGTGTCTATTTGCAGTTCTATAAATTTCCGGCTCGAGTCGCCAGTGGAACATGTGCGATGGTTGAGCAGTGTTCTTTTTCAACAAATAACTCCAAAAGTCGGAGGAATTTTAAGGAACTATTTAACAGGTTTGTTTATCATTATGTTTAGATTATTTTGTGAAAGTTTTGTAATTTATTACGATGTATTAATGGAATTATTCGTGTTAATACGATTTGAATTACCCGGTACGGAATGTTGACGTAGGACCGCCATCTTGGTTTTTTCCGAGAAGACACTGTCACTATAGTGTCAATAGGTACAGGTGCAACATGTTTACCAAAAAGATAATATAAAATCCTTGAATTGATATCAGCTTTTCCTCAATGTGGCTGTTTAGCCATGTTTCTGATACTGTAAAAATATCAAGTCCTGACCATGGCACGTCCATTCTTAGTTGTTCAATGTTATGGGTTAGACTACGTACATTAAGGTGTCCTATTTTAAAGCCTGGCAGAACCTTCAGGTCGTTCAGAGGAAGCCTGGCCAGTAATTGCCCCCAGTTGTGGTCCCAGTGCGCTCAAACCTAAGAACCATTGTCTCCCCAGTAAATATTGTTACTGGCCTGTCTGTTACCAGCATAAGATTAGTTATAAAAGTTAAAGTTGTTATCCCACCTACAATGGAATAAAGTAATAATGTCATATTGATGACTATTTTCCAAGTAATTGACTGTTACATAGAGTGAGTATAAATTATATTGGTAGATGGGGGTGAGTTAATGATTTGGAGATCCGTTGCTGGAGTGTCCATAGATATCAAGGCCGTCTGTCTCTAAAATATGCAGCGTGACACTAAGCGCATCACCCACATCCCTGCAATTCACATGGTCAACAGTGATAGGTGCCATGTCATACAAAATATCAGGAGTCATGCAGATACTATTTATAGTCTTTCAGCATCATGGCAAGCCACTGCAATTGATGTGTTCTAGGATATATACTTCTGTCAATGTAGTTGACAACAGTGACAAAGCAATGATAACTGATTTCATTTTTGTGTGTTGATTAACCACAGGTCACACATAATGACAATATTTGTGCTCACACTCACTATTGTCAACATAGTCAATACTGAAACCCAGCACTTTGCATGATCTGGATGAACATTAATCAATAGGTCTGTCAAGAATGAATTGGGAAACATACCGGACAAATATCAGGAATCATGCAGGTATCATTAAAGCTCTCAGCATCACTGTTAGTTTCATGTTAAAGTCACCTAGTTTGATGAAGCGTCATACTTTCAAAACCAAAACAATTATCTAGATTTGATTGAACACATCTGACTTAGATACTGGTGCACCTATTGAACAGTTCTTGCCACATAGAAGGAAATACTGGTGCAATTTAATAGAACCTGTTACAGCAGAAGCCTATGGTGGCAGAGGTTTTGCATGCTTGTCAAAATTAATTTTGACAAGCATGCACTTTATAGTGCTGCCTCCAGCCATCCCACTCAGTCATATTATCCTGACACTGAGCCATCCAGTCCTTGCCCTATCCTATTAATGCCGAGTGCCAGGCTAGGACGTGATACGTATAAATTTAAAAGTCATTGCATGGTTTGACTCCACCGGGAACCAAACTTCCAACCTTCCGCATGCGAGGTCCATGCTCTACCGATTGTTTTGTGTGGAATTGTATGTTTCTTAGCTCAAAATGCTAATGATAATCTGGCTTTAAATACAGTAATTGGAAGGAGCTTGACTATAAAGGAAATGTAGGGGAAGTATTTATTCATATGATTGACATTGGAAGAGATTATAGATGGTGTTGGTAGGAACAGAAATAAAGTTGTGAGCTCTTAAAATGTGATTGAGATGTTCCTTGCATTCCTTACCCTTTACAAACAGGTCCCATATTACACTAACTGTCATGGTCAACCCCCTAATGATGGTTCATTATTATATCTATTGCTATTGGCCTTCTGCACAGACAAGGGAGTAATGTAAACATCACAGTATGTAGCCTGACCCTCTCCTTGGGGCTAGTAACCACCTTCTTAATACAGACAATAACAATAATAGGTAATATCTCGGGTGTTTATAAGTGACAGCGGTGGCGGAGTACACCATTAACCTTAGCAATGGAAGCGTAGGAGTAATGGTAATTAATACACAAATGATACGCATGGGTAGATCCCGTGAACATGTAGTACATAGGCTGTCGGCAATCGGGCGTGATTATATTAACGAAAATGTGAAATGGCTATGAGAAGGAGAGGCGGCTGCGACGAGAGACGGCGATGACGAGAGACGGCGGCGACGAGAGACGGTGGCGGCCAGCAGCAGGAGGGGGAATCCATGGTATATTAATAGAACGAGAGGAGTAGAACGGTTAAATATATATACATATGAACACTTATCTATGCATATAGTATGTGAATAGGATTGCTTTAGCTGAGAAGAGAGAAAGAACAAATCCATAGTTTTGTATCCATGAGTATGACTCACTGCTTCTTTTATTAAACACTTGGATAACAATGTTATTATCAAACCACACCTAGTGGCCATGTTTGATGTGTGTAAGGGTGATGGGTGTTGTGAGTGAAGCACTTGGCACACTGTGTGTATCTTTCATTCTCTGCCTCTTTCCTTACTCTAACCCTATCATAGTTACTCCCAGCCACCCGTGGCTAACACACATTTTCCTGCTCAAAGGGGACCCTCCCCCTGAGTGTATTGGATGTCAGTTCCCACTAAAACTCAATTTTTTTTAAATTAAATTGTGTGGATGTTATGCAAACAGCATGTATTACCTTTTTAGTAAAGTAAAACAAGAAAACATTTTAGCCTTTTTTAGGCCAGCTGGTCTCTACCACCTCATATAATTTATTAAACCAATTTGATCAATTAATAATACTTTCATCTAGAATCATATTTACCTGGAGAGCAAATAATATAATTGTGAGTTTTTTAAATTTCATGAGTGTCTATTGACACATACTTGATTGAATGCTTTTACATTATATGTAAAGCTGATGGTTGAATAAAAAATAAACAATTCTCGCTGTAAATATGGCCTATTCTGCTGACATGGTGCAAAGAAACCACGAATCAATCAATCAACTAGTTACTATGTTTCATGGACAAGGCTGCTAAATTACCTGATAGAAAATCTGTCAGATGGCTGGGTTTATTTTACGCAGTACAATGAGTGAGTGTAACGGCCGCCAGTAGGTGGCATCACATGGGGAGGTCAGGTGGTACCAATAGATGACCTGTAAAACTTGAGGCAGAGCCAGAACAGCTGAATATGCCAGGTGGTAGCATCAGGCGATGCAGAGGGCCTCACCAGTCACTTGAGTAGTTGAGTGTCATTAGTTGTGTAGTGTCATTCAGGTGCCAACTAGAGACACAGTTATAAGTTAATCAGTTTACGGATAATTATACTCATATACTGCTTATACGGCGCATAATGGCTTATACAGCATATATACGGCAGTACAATGAGTGCATGTAGCGAGGGGGGGGGCAGTGGTGCGTGCACAGACGGGTAGCACCCTCCAACGGATCTGAGTGTGAGTAGGATTGAAGTTTTAAGCTTAACAGACAGGCTCCTCCAGTAGATGACTGAGGGAGGAGTTAGGCCTGAGCAGCAGATGGAAGCTTCCGGCCTTATTATACTCATAAAATGGCTTATGCAGCATATATGGCTACATGAATTCACAAATTAATATGCTGAATATCTAGTTCACCCACTTATCTATCATAGCCACGTTGCTTTTGAAGTGCAGAATTGAAGATATCGTGTAGATTCAAGTTGCATAGTCCATTGATTTTGTGTTTCTACCATTTCCTGAGGAAAATACATGAGGTTGATCAGTAAATTGCACTTTACAGCGGAGCGGGACATAGCTCAGGTGGTAGAATGTCCACTTGTGAAGCTATCGGTCATCGGATCGATCCTTCGCAGTGGATCCATTTGCAGATTGGGCCATTTTCCGTTCCAACCAGTGGTCCAGAATTGGTTAGTCAAAGGCTGTGGTATGTGTTGTCCCATCTGTGGGAAAATTCATATAAAAGACCCCTTGCTGCTTATCGGAAGGAGTTGCCTATGTGTCAGCAGCGGGTTTCCTCTTCAGAAATATGCCAGAATGACCATATTGTTAACTAGCGGTATTTTACACACTAGAATCTTTATAGGAAGTAGAACCCTAACTTCTGTGTGTGGAGGCCGGAAAGCACTAATGTAGATATTACTCAAGCGATGATCCGCTTACTGTATCTGCTTACTATATCTGCTTACTTACTATATCTGCTCCAAGAAATATCAACCCAACAGAAATTAAGTGTGGTAAAGTCTAGTAGGGAGGGGTGGCTGGCTCCTGCTGTGCTGTCTCCAGGTCATCTGCCTGCCACACCCCCTGCCCAGCTCTTTTATTCAGATGGAAAACATTCAAAATACAGGTACACAGTTGCTGGGAGTCTCCTCAGTCAGAGAGTGTCACATGGCATTTCATTGGCTGAACCCCTCCAGTCAGTGGTGGGGTTGGGGTGGGGGGGCCAACCCACCCACCCCAAGTCAGATACATATTTTTCCATCAAGTTCACCAATTACACTTATATGGGAATATCAACCCTGTTTATATTTACATAACACCTGTGGTCACCAGTCCCTTAGATTGGGACAACTCCAAAATAGTAGGAGTTTCTACATGCCGTACTTTGAGAATTACATATTTTATCATCTTTAGTTCAGCAAACTGCCACCAGGTGGGGAAGGGTGGGCTCACCACACACACACACACACACACACTTCTCCTCCCACCTCCAGCCTGACACCTGGCTTTGGCAGGTCCTGCAAACACTCACACACACACACAACCCCCATGCATTGTCACCTGTGTGCTAACACTCCCTCAGATACTGGCATCTGTAAGTCATACCATAACAATAACAGGCACACAGAACTTAATTCTTGACTTAATTATTATACCCATTCTGTGGCATTCTTCACAGACTATTTGTCTGGGTGAAGAAACCAGTCTGCATCAACTGTGTAGGCTGCCCTTAGTTTCAGCATTTACCTCCTTTCATACAATATATAATACCAACATACTTCAATTCAGTAATACATGTAAATATACCAATACAGTCATAATTTTCCAGAGTTCTTATCTCCAGTGGTTATATTTGATGTAGAACCTTAGAACAATCTGATATTAATTATCACTTCACTTAATATACATAATCTACCATGGTTTTACAACTTGGTTTGAATATTATGCATATGTATTTTGCAACATGATAGAATGAATTAGGTATTATTAGAGAGATTTTATAGTGGTACATATATAATGACTTTATAGAAATAACTGGATGATTTAAATATGATTAAAACAGTTTTCTTAATGCTTCACATATGAGTTTATGAAAAGGAGATATTTTTGAATTTATTTTAACTATTATTTATTTATGAACCAGACCTAAAAAGTCGGAATATTTTACAATATGTTTGATGTCCAACAGCTGATGATAAAAATGAATGTGCTCTAGAGGCGTCATTAAATAAAACAAGCGGTACTTTACTTTTCCACTTTACATTGCTTACCAGACACAGAAACACAAGCATATTGTTGGGAAGGAGATCTCTTTTAAAATTGTTACTTGCAGCCTACACCTCAGCATGCATGCTTGTTGGTGTCAACTCTTTTAACCTTTGACCTTGGCTCGCAGGCTGTGAATTATCACACTGTCAGTGTTACACTGTGTAGCTATATTACGGTTCTTTAATGTACTGACCTTGAGGGCATGAGACAAATCAGTTTAGATCTGGGGACTAGTGTCTGCTTGTTGGCTTAAAGCGCTTTGTTATTTTAAGTCGTCTAGATATCTCTTTCATGAATACTAAACTATGTGAATATGCTATTATTTTATCATTGGTTGGTTGTTGGAGTTTTACACCCTGGCAACATCTAAGGTCATATCAGGACGGGTACCGACTTATGACAATGCGCACTCATGGTGACTTTATAGTGCTGCCCCACTGGGAGACCAGGCCACCAGCACCATGAGCTGATATCATCGTGGCAAATAGTTTTTATGGCAAATTGTCGCTGTGGCAAATTGTCACTGTGACAAGTAGTCATTGTGGCAAATAGTCATTGTGGCAAATAGTCTTTGCAGCAAATAGTTTATGTTGCAAATGGTTCATGTTCCAAATTGTCACTACGGCAATTGGTCCATGTGGCAAATAGCTTCTGTGGCAAATTGTCACTGTTTCAAATGGTCCATGTGGCAAATCATCATTGTGACAAATAGTCCTTGTGGCAAATGGCTCCTGTGACAAATTGTTGCTGTGGCAAATGGTCCATGTGGCAAATAGTCATCATGACAAATAGTCATTGTGGCAAATAGGTTCTGTGGTAAATAGTCATTGTGACAAATGGTCCATGTGGTAAATAATCCTTGTGACAAAGAGTATATGTGGCAAATAGTTTATGTCGCAAGTTTCCGCTGTAGCAAATGGTCCATGTGGCAAAGTCATTGTGGCAAAATGTCCTCATGGCAAATAGTTTCTGTGGCAAATAGTCATTGTGGCAAACACTGAAATAGTCCTCGTGGCAAAATAGTTTCTGTAGCCAATAGTCATTGTGATAAATAATCCTTGTGGCAAATTGTTGCTGTGGCAAATTGTTGCTGTGGCAAATAGTGCTTATGGCAAATAGTCCTTGCAGATGCAAATAACCTGGGGCTTATGTTGGGGGGGGTGCCAGTAAGTGGCAGGGTAAGTAGGTGGATGGAGGTCGGAGGTGGTTCTTGACGAAGCGTTACGACCAATGGGCCACTTGCTATGTATGTGCCACACCCACTTGCTATGTATGTGCCACACCCATCGGTACCGGTTAATGCTCACCAGACAACTATCGCGAGAGGCAATTATCAATAGAATGGTGGCCACAAACCATAGCGATTTACGACATCTGTGGTGAGCACACCAATAAACAAGGTAAAACGTTATGGTGTTCTCTGTGGCGGAATGGTTAGAGTGTCTGTCTTTTTTCTAGATCAGACTCCTAATCTGAAGGTTACTGGTTCGATTCTCCATGCCATCACCTCTACCAATTTGGATTTCCATCACTGTGTATAAATTACAGTGTCATCAAAGGCCAGTTGCTCTCATACCATGTCTAGCTGGTGTAGGAGGTTAGAAATCCCTTGGGTCAGTAATAGTGGAGACTCAGGCTTTCTATCGACTAACTGTATAGACCCCTTTCAATGTTTATAAACATTGTGTATGCGTGCGCAGCTTGGCTGCAGAACGAAGGCACACTGCCATTGTGTTTGCCGGTATGCGCAGTGCAAAATGTTTATTTTATTCAAAATTAATAGAAATGCAGAACCCTAACCATATAAATTTAATATAATCTGTTCGTTGAATATGTTTACTATATGTGTTCCAAGCGGTTTGTTTCTAGGTGGTGTGGTTTCAGAAATATCTCACTTTTTCTGAATGAAGATTGCTCACAGCCGTTGGCAATGCATTGAGTTTGCCGGTACGCGCAGTGCAAAACGTCTATTTTATTCAAAATTAATAGAAATGCACAACCCTAACCTTATGAATTTAATATAATCTATTCGATGAATATGTTTTCTATATGTGTACCAGGCGGTTTGTTTCTAGTTGGTGTGGTTTTAGAGATATTTCACTTTTTCTGTATGAAGATTGGTCATAGCCATTGAGTTTGCAGTGTGACTGTGTTTCGTTCTGCAGCCAAACAGCGGCCGCACTGACCTAGATACCTATGCTGATGTCATATGAAATAGCTCTATAATGGTGAAAACATTTCAGGTAAGAAAGCGTTGATAATATTTTTGTACAACCTCCAATGATAGTGACAGCTTCGTTGCTGAGACTATCATGCACAGTATGAATCACATTTATTTATACAGTCAATACCTTTAGGAAACCAATAAAAACTGATGCCCAACTGCATAAGAAAAAGATTAGTGCAATGTGGCGCATCAACACTAATTGGCAGTCTTACTGAAATGACCACTTCAATTGAAGTATCATGTCACTAGTTTCTATTCAACACAGCACAGACCTGCTTTGTTTTGCAAATCAGAAAATCTCATAAGTGTGAGTCATTTGACAGTGATGTCACTGGTAAACATGTATATATAATTGAAGACCTCTTTTCCCAAACGTGATAAGCCCCGATCGAAAAGATGAACTTGCAATGCAATTGCCTTTTTGGAAAAGAGCTTGTCATATATGTGTAGGAGGGGGCAGACCAACACGGAGAGTAATAGGCGAATATAGTTATTTTTTATTTGGCTTATATCATCGTCGGGAAGGCCACTGTAACCATGACTCAACCATAACTATACTTGGCTGGGCAACCCGCCCTACCCATAATAATAAGCTATCAAGCTAATCAAACATAGTGCAGCATAAGCAGCAAGAACCATAACAATAACGTAAGTGAATAGCAATAATCAAGTCATAATAACTAAATATTTTAAAAAATGAGAACAGGACAGGAGCAGGTGTTGACCGGTCAAGGCGAGCGAGGGAATGGGCCGCAGTCCTACAGGGAAGGGGCGAAGAAAGGTGGAGCCAGGGGGGGGGTGCCACCTGATGGATTCGAACCCAAACGGTCAATAGTTACATGCCAACTTTCAACACCAGATGGAAACTCTGTGCCCTCCCTACACCAGCATATCCCAGATATACGTTTGTGTAGGAGGGGGCAGACCAACACAGAGACTAATAGGCGAATATAGTTATTTTTTATTTGGCTTATATCATTGTCGGGAAGGCCACCGTAACCATGACTCAACCATAACTATACTTCGCTGGGGAACCACAGAAGCTTGCGACCCCAGCCAATCAACTAGTGTCCGCGAGGGGCGTCGGTACACGCATATCTGCCAGTATGCGATCAGAAAGTGGAATACAAATGTATCTAAAGACTGTGTCAGATGACCAATCGCCCCTGGTCCTGATTTCTTCGAGGGAAGCACCCTGCATCGCCAAAAAGGTGCACCTCCCCCCTCGACGTAGGGAGTGACATGAATAGTCCTCCGGAAGTAAGCCAGCACACTCAGCAAAATGCTTAATCGTGGCCTGAACAGCCTCGTAAGTAAGAGGTACTAAGGATTCATACAAACCCGGAACCAAAAAGGCTGATGCGTCCTCAGACACTGGTGCTTCGGCAAAGTGCCTCTAACCAATATACCGCACAAAGGTGAGCATTCGCCACACTGGTAATCGGAATTAACAGCTTCCGCTTACTGAATTTAATCGTTTTTGACTTACGTATAGTTAAGAGGGCACCGCAGTCGTGAAATGCAGCAGCATTGAATCCGAATGTGTTATTTGACACTTTCGTAACAACCTCCTAAATGCCGTCAAAAGTGCCACCCTGGTGGCCGTGTGACCCAAGGTATTGGAAAATAATGAGAACATCAATAGTAATTGTTTAGGAAGCAAAGGAGCAGCCCTGTGGACTTTGCATCCCAACTTGCGTTTAGTTCCTCCCAACACAGTCTTTACAATATAGGACGTATAATCAATAGGCTCAGCATACAGTGATTTAAAAAAAAAATTCAGGACACTCAAATAATTAGTAATCGACGAGTATTTCAAGAATCCTCACAACCAGGTAACATAAAGTGCCACCTGTGTTGATGAACAAGGGGTTGGAATCAAGTGTCCCGGAAATGAATCTATGAACCTCATGTAAGTCCAGACCTGCATGCTACGCGCCAACTTCGAGTTAGGCGCGTAGTAATGCGATTGAAGCACCTTCATGTTCCGTTGGAGATCTAAAAAAAAAAAAAAACATTAATCGATGTTAAACAAATAGTGGCAACACATATAGTGCATCGCATACCTTATTCTTGTCCCCAGGGAGGTGTGCAGAGGAAATCTCAAAGTTATATTGACAAGACAGCCAAAATAATTGTTTAATCCAGTCCATAATAATGCGATTCTTTGACCTACCAGATGATATTGCGCAACTGACTACAGTACTGTCAGTCACTTACCCTCCCACAGCGAACGCCACCGGCGAGCAGCCGAAATGGCAGCCCACATTTCCCTCACATTAATATGAGCTGACACACAGGATGGGTCCGAGAGGGCGAAATGATGGCCCACCCTCGCTTCTAGCTCTAAGGCATCGGTGTCTTCAAACGCACTGGCAAACCAGTCGTCGGCATGAATGGCACCAAACCCATAATTAGACGCATCCGAATATATAGCTACTACTGGTGCATGGCGACCAAGAATTTTCGCAAACCCGTTAAACTCATCTATAAATTCCAGCCACCAGCCAATTTCCTCTCTGAATTCGTTAGTCAACCGCCATTTAAAATAGGGTAACTTCAGTATTGCAATACCGTTGTAAATCCGACTGCAGAACGATCGGCCACCTTTAACGACCGTGGCGCAATGAGCCAGCCGACCGGCTAGCTGTTCAAGTTGCTTCTTTGTCGCCTTACGCATCTCCATAAATGGCCGCAGCTGGATCTTTAATTTCTCTATCTTGTCATGCGGTAATCCAAGCTGTAAGGCAATTGTATCCATTTCTATACCTAAGAATCTTGCACACTGGGTCGGTGACTGTAATTTCTGGTAATTAATAAAAAATTAAAAAATTTCTTATTAAGGTAATCACTATGTTCTGATATTGTGCGCACGACTCCCAATCGTGGCCGAGCAATGCAAAATCATCCAGATAATTAATAGTGCAAGGAACCCCCCAACGTGTTGCGCAATGCACAATGCAATCCCAAATCTCTGAAAAAATAAAAGGACTTGATGACAGCCCCATACACAGTCTATTATCTAAATAATATTGAGCATCATTTCCTAAGTCAAAAAGAAAGCCTTGCCGAGGTCGATCTAGGGTGTGTATAGCCACCGATCTGTATGCATTTTTAATATCCGTGACAGCAATGAAGTCACCTTTTACCATCTCATGAACCAGAGCATCCACCCCCCTATACGAAAATGGTTTAGTCACTTCATCAACATAATTATTTACAGAAGACATGTACGGTTTAGAGCAATCGACAACCATCCATAGATCGCTGCTAGCCTTTTTAACACAAAACACATTATGTACACAGACCGGTTTGTTAGTTACCATACTAATATAACCATCATCCAATTCCTTGCGAAGCTTGTTAACAATAAATTCCCTCTCAACATCCTGCAAAGCAAAGGTTACTGAGGAGTCATAAGAGTCAGGACAATTAATATTAATGACATGGAAACCAAAAATATACCCCTTGAGCATATAATTCCAATTACAGTCTAATGTACCACGAAAAAATAGCTCACACAACAACCGGCATGGCTTCAATTGCGACAGACAACCTGCAATATAGTGAGTACAACGACAACTCCCCAAAGAACAATTTGTATCAACAGTGAACACTACAGTATTATTATAGAGTTAAGTCCACAGCTGTGACCACAAGGCACATCCATAGCACTGTCACTGATAGCTAATCTGACTCAGGCAGCTCCCAGCCCGGCGGTGCAGGCGACCCGGCCATGTTCACGGTCGATTGCACCTGCCAGTGCGTATGCGTCACAGTTCGCCTCTGCTGTAGTTGGAGCCCCTGCTGCGGCCGATATTGAGTGCACAGTCACACAATCCTCATTGGCCGCTGTCACACACACACGCGTGTCCCGATGCGGCAGCCGCATCCAATTTGCACTTGGACTCACCACTGAATCGGTCAGCAAAGTAACCCGCTGTGATGAATGTACCACACTACATGCCTCGCTGTCTCTTGTTGTCCGAACACGCCCAACCTCAGTATTTCTGCTAAAAAATTGTGGTTCATCCTCAGACCGTGTTTGCTTGCCTCGTACCACCGTATCTGATTCCTTAGTGCACACAATTTTGTTATGGACCGACGCGCCACATTTTGCACACCAGTGCCCATATTGACACTCCAAGGCTGGCAATGCACAACCGTCCTGCTTATTCTGTGCATAGCACAGCCTTTTGCCATCCTTCATAAAGACGCTCCCGGTGTCAATTGGCTGAGAGGTCGACTTACGCGTCTACATGTTTTCGAACGAGTAATAATCCAACGCATGCTCCTGTGCCCCCCTACTGAACGCCTTAAATCCAACCTTCACAGCCTCTCTCTTTACTGTGGTATCATACCCAACATGGGCCGAATGGTAAAATTTGTCCCCTCTCGCCTTACCAGATATGTAGGCGATATGGCGAATAAATTTCCGCACATCATCCACAGATGCGTCGTCCCTGTCTAGCATCCAATGGCACACTGCTTCTACCAACTCATGCGGGTTCAGGTTGGTTACACACTTCTTCTCACGTACAAGTCTTTAAAGCCCATTTACTCTTAAATTTCTTGTCAGCACTCGATGAACGGTCTCGAGAATTCGATGAGCGATGCCGGTGCTTGCGACGAGTGTCTTTAGACGCACTTCTACCACGAGCCAGTTTCTCAGTCACCTCTAACTGCGCCAGTTCCTCCTCCAACTTATGCGTACGCGCCGCCATCATCGCTAGCTTCTTACGTCGCTCCAACGGGAGTAGCCGTGGCTCCAGGACTCTCTCGTCATCACTGAAAGCCCTGTCCTCATCGATGTGGTGCACCGGCAGTCCCTCCATCTTCCTCGGTGCTTCCAGCTCCACCTTAACACCCTGCTCCTTCGCCGCCATGGCTGTCCTATTACGCACTGACCTGCGAAGTGGCCCACACGTCCTATTACACTTAGCGTTCACAGGTGCTCCATGAGTATGTCCACATGGCCCACAATACGCATCTGGCATATGGCAAAGTCCTAGCAACACCACATGCCTAATACCTGCCCTCAACTGCCCAACACCTTCCAGCCAAGGCGCCCACAGTAAAACACTCACAGCGAAACAGACTGGTAGAATCCTACTTGCTCCTCTACCGCTGCAGTCCTCACGGCAAATTCATGGTAATAGTCGTACATATAGATATATATATATATATATATACCCACCCCCACACACATTACAGTATCATTACCATAATTCTACACAAGCCCCAAACCTGTATAGCTACCTGGGACACCCATATGTGACTTAGTGTCGTAGTACTTGTATCCATTATGACAAATTAAGTGTGAAGTTTGTCGTTGGCCTCATCCCTCCCCACCGGTATCGTCAGGCTGGTGGCGCATGACCACCAATAACCACAACTGAGACAATGTCCGTAGCAGCCAACCGCACGACGACTTACATAACTGTGCTATTACAAACAGTGGTTTAATATTTCATAATTTCATCTTGTGTCTCCCACCCTATTTTAAGCTGTAAGTTGTAAGGCACTAGTATTCAAGCAGATGGGCGTATAACATGTCACTTAACTGCTCCAGCAGTTGGACCTGATAGAATTCATTATCAATTTTTTAAACATCTCCCTGAACATGCACTGAGACTGTTGCTTCAACTCTGGGAGTCGGGTGTCGTCCCCGCCTCTTGGCGGGAGGCGACAGTAATGCTGATTCCCAAACCTGGTAAAGACCAGAGTGAAGCCAACAACTATCGTCCCATAGCCCTCACCAGGCTGCATCTGTAAAACCATGGAGCGCATGGTGAACAACCGCCTCGTCTGGCTACCGCCTCGTCAGGACACCACCTGTCCAACCTTCAATGTGGCTTCAGACGGGACCGCAGCACCCTCGACCATTTGGTGCGCATGGAGACCTTCATAAGAGATGCTTTGCTTAAGAAGGAGCACGTTGTGGCTGTCTTTTTCGACCTCGAAAAAGCCTATGACACAACGTGGCAGCATGGCAGCATGGAGGATCTTCATGCGATTGGCCTTCGTGGCCACCTGCCAATTTTCATCAGGAACTTTCTAGCCTTCAGGCATTTCCGCGTCCGTGTCAAGACTACCTATTCCAGCCTACACTCACAGGAACTAGGAGTACCTCAAGGCAGCATACTGGCCGTGACCCTTTTTGGGTGCTGCTGTAAAGTGGGGGGGTCTCCTGTAGTCTTTTCGTAGACGACTTTGTTTTATATTACAGAGGTGCTAACATGAATGTCATAGAGAGACAGCTACAACCAACCATAAATGGGATCCATCGATGGTCAGTTCTGAACGGTTTCAAATTTTCCAAGACCAAAACAGTCTGCATGCACTTCTGCCTGCTGCGTAGAATGCATGCGGAACCGGAGCTGACCCTGGATGGGGATGTCATTAAAGTCGTTGAGAAAACCAAATTTCTGGGCCTCATTCTCGACGCAAAACTGTCTTTTGTGCCACATATAAAGTACCTGAAAACAAGATGCCTGAAAGCGCTGGATATTCTGAGGGTGCTGTCCAGCTCAGAGTGGGGAGTGGACAGAAATGTTCTGCTCTCCGTGTACAGAACCTTGGTTCGGTAATGAGTGGATTATGGCAGCATAGTATACGGTTCCGCAAGGAAATCATATATTGGGCTGCTAGACACGATCCACCACCACGGACTGCGCCTGGCTCTTGGGGCCTTCCGCACCTCACCGGTTCAGAGCCTTTACGTCAAAGCCAATGAACCATCACTTAACAACAGGAGAATCAAACTGGCCATGCAATATGTAGTCAAGATAAAAACTAATTCATTAAATCCTGCACACAATTGTCTATTCAAGCAACATGACGAATCCAGGTATGAAGCCAAGCCGAATTACATCCGGCCACTGAGGCTCTGAATGAAACCTCATTTGGAGGCCTTAGGAGTGGATTTGGACGTGTTGGAGGATGCCAAAGTCCCAGAACATCCCTCGTGGTTGTTGAGAAAGCCATCGGTTTGCAGACCACCTCTCCATATACACCGATGGTTCAAAAGACCAAAGCCGGGTAGCTGCTGCGGCAGTCTGGCGACGGGAAAAATTTGGTGTACATTTGCCCAATCAGAGCTCGATTTTCACTGCAGAAGCCTGAGCACTCCTTCTTGCGTTGGAGTGTATCGAGGCATCCAACCACACTAACTATGTTATATACAGTGATTCGTTCTCTTGCCTCCTGGCTGTTGCTGGACTGAACATGAATCACCCTATTCTAGCAACGGTCATTTATAAAATGAACCAACTGACAACGGATGGGTATGACATCCACCTGTGCTGGGTGCCTGGCCATGCCGGCATACAAGGAAACGAACGAGCAGATTGGGCTGCGAAGAAGGCCCTGAACTGTGATCTTGAACCGTGTCTGATCCTCACTCTGATCTGAAGCCACTAATAGCCACCCACATAAAATCCAAATGGCAACATGAGTGGGATGAAAACATTAATAAACTTAAAGAAATTGAACCATCTGTCGGAAAGCCACCACAGACTCATGCGGGAGGTCGGCGGGACCAAGTGGTCCTTACCCGCTGCCGTATTGGCCACTCGTGGCTTACACATGCTTTTCTGCTCAAGGGGGATCCTCCCCCTGAATGTATTGGGCGTCAGTCCCGGCTGACACTCAAACACATCTTACTAAGTTGCATTGATTTTTTGGCCATGCGCCAACAGTTCTACACTGCAGACAGTATGCATGACTTTTTACTAAGGTAAAACAGGAAAACATTTTAGCCTTTTTGAGGGGGGCTGGACTGTACCACCTCATATAGTTTACTAAATAGATTCTATCAATTATTAATAAAACTTTTCTTTTTCTATGGGAATTTGTTTCCCTTGACCACAAATATACGATTGTGAGCTTTCTAATTTAATGAGTGTCTATTGGCACATAATTGTCTGCCTTTACATCTAAAAGCGATGGTTTGAACAAAAAACAAATATTTCTCGCCGTGAATATGGCACGGCGTAAAGCAACCACCAATCAATAAATCAATCAGCTCCAGCTGTCAAGCTGCCATGACACGGGCGATAGCTGTCACTGCACACGTGGCGATAATACAGCGAGTAAGCTCCCATGTACGAAATACAATGCCACATCATCAGCAAATATGCTTACCTTCACTTTTCCAAGTACTTGGGATTAAGAATACTAGTGGGCCCAGGGTAGATCCATGTGGTACCCCAGTCTTCACCTCTCTCAGTGAAGAATCAACCCCTTCAAGTTTAGTATACTGTGAACGATGTTATCAATGCACCGACGGATAGTATCTTTGCCCTTGCCGGCTCAATTTTCTTCAGTTAATACTCTCTTTACAAGTCATGCTTGTTCATGAATGACAGTATTGTTATTATCACGTTGAGTTTTAATGAAGGCTTCAGCCAGTTGTTGCGCATTAGCTTTGTTGTACGCATGTTCCTCGCGTGTGTTTATAATTATAGGTGACACTGACAATTTTTTCTTGTCTTTCCGTTCCGTTCTTCAATTTAGCATTCTCAGTATTAAGTGTACAGTTGTGACAGTGTCGCTTACCTCTGCTCACCTTTAGCCACTCTGGCAGTTGTTATAAAGAACTATAATGTAGTCATGTTCACAGCTTAAAGAATTTGCTGTTAGCATTGACTTCTCCTGAAGAAGGGAATTTCATCGGGAGTACAGCCAGTCTTATTTCTCTTACTCCATTAACGTTTGTACACGCTGGTAGTGACATATACACGTGTATTTTGCGGCTTCACACCGTATGTTCAAGTTTCTAAACATTACACGAGGTATTCCACACCTGTTTGACATATGCATTAATTTAGAATTTCTTATGAAGCATTGCAACATTCTTTATTCCATTTGTTTGTGCCTGTCCAAGTCGCTTCCGCGCTCCTCACTGCTTAACTATGAACCCGACTAAGAAGTGACTATACATACGCGTTACACACTAGCTGAGTTAATAAATTGTTATAATCTCCGGGTAATGATTCGTGCACGTCTGTTTGCGGCATTACCCCGCAATTTAAAATTCATAAACATTCCACGGTCCTGGTGACGGGGCACATGCTAACTAATTTAGAATTCTTATGAAGCATTGCAACATTCTTTATTCTCTTTTGTTGTCGGAGACTGGCGCAAGTCGTTTCCTCCCTACACACTGCTTATTGATGACACTGATTAAAGAAGCGCACGGGGAGGACGCAGCTGTCACAGCGGTCACAGATGGCGAGGGCGTGTCGACGGTCCTCTGGTATGAGCGAGATTCCCCGAAACCCTATGCTGTCGCCACTGCTACTCTGCACGTCAATTTTTGCATGATAAGTATTATTCTTGGTTGACAGTGTGGTTCTCGCTTGTTGTTTTCGCGCTGATCAATCAATCAATAGTTCCGTCCTCTACTTGAGGGTTGGATGCAATGGTTCTCCACTTGTCCCGATGGTGTGCTGTTCTGATAGACTGTGAATAATTCAAGCCTGTCCACTGTGAAATATTTGTAAACCATGATGTTCTTGGTCTCCCTCTCCCTCTGCTGCCATTCACCTTCCTTTCCAACAATGTACGGTATATTGCATTATTAGGAAAGGGCAAGGACTGGTCTGCTCAGTGTCAGGATAATGTGACTGAGTGGGATATCAGGTCATGGTGCTGGCAGCCTGGTCTCCCAGTGGGGCAGCACTATAAAGTCACCATGAGTGTGCACTGTCACAAGTCAGTACCCATCCTGATATGACCTTAGATGTTGCTAGGACCTAAAACAACAACAAACAAATATGGCGTTTTGGGAAAGAGCTCTTTATATGTATACAATCTTAGGAGTGCATGCACTCACCACAACTTGTTAATAGTGTCTGTGGGGCTTTATGTAGCTGGACAAACACCTGGATCTGTGCTTTTGGATTTTGTTGGGCGTATCTGGTCTGACAAGCCTGAATCGCCATACCCTGGGAAATCCCACCGGTTTCATATCCCATGTTTGTCTGTTTGATAGAGTTTCACATCCTGGCAACATCTAAGGTTATATCAGGATGGGTACCGACTTGTGACTGTGAACTCACGGTGACTTTTATAGTGCTGCCCCACTGGGTGACCTGGCTGCCAGCACCATGGCCCGATATCCCCACACAGTCTTATTATCTTGATACTGTCCTAACCAGACCGTGTCCTCTCCTATTTACGCTGAGTGCCAGGCTAGGGAGCAACAAGTATCAATTTCATAAGTCATTGGTTTGACTCGTCCAGGAATCGAACCCCGATCTCCCGCACAAGTACAACATGATCTGTGGCAGGTTATATTGGCCTACCAGTCATTTACAATAAGAACTTTTGAGCAGGAGTGAACCCTCAGGACCGGAAGCAGTGGCCGAACCGTGCTGAAGGTCGGGAGTTCAATTCCTGGTCGAGTCAAACCAATGACTTACAAAATTTATGCTTGTCGCTTGATGGCACTCGCCATTATTAAGATGCAAGGACTGGCTGGGTCGGTGTCAGGATAATGTGACTCAGTGGGATATAAGATCATGGTGCTGGTGGTGGCCTGGTCTCCCAGTGGGGCAGCAGCATGAAGTCACCTTGAGTGCGCACTGTCACAAGTCGCTACCCGTCCCGATATGACCTGAGATGTTGTGAGGATGTAAAACTCCAACAAACAACCATCCAACAGTCCCACACGATGCATGTTCATGTTATATATTAATATAAAACAATTGACATTACAAAACTGAGCTTTTGGTTTTGAAATTACATTTCAAATATCACCATACCATGTTCAAAATAATATTCCTGGTCCCAAACTTGGCCGTAAAATTGCCAATTTAATTAAAATGTGAACTGTGAATCTGAACGTGATTCATCTTTTGTCTTATCAACTAGTCTTGATTCACGGTGCACGCGTATGCATTTAAATAAGCAATTGCTTCAAGGCACATCATTTTCTTATTTATCACAGTGAACAGTACCATTATTAGTGTAATCTTTGAAGCACAAAAATACCTATTTATAAATTTGCAGTAAACTGGTTCAAGGAACTGAACAGGACCTGTCACGATTTGCCCTATATATAGGGCGATGGCTTAGCTCCAAAAACAGGTCGATTGTGCGCTTTCCCTTAAAAGCATGAAACTTGGCACATGGTTAGAGTAACACAATATCAAGATTTTTAGTCCACGGGACACCGGAAATTGCACCCCGTATGGTGGCCATCTTGGATTTCAAAATGGCTGCCATTGTGGACCTGTTTTGTTAAATATCTCCTTAACTAGTACAGAGATTGAGATAGTTGAAACGCCTATACATACATTTTAGGGCTCTAGGAATCCAATGGTGGCATAAAATGTTTGAAAATTGTGGCTGCCATCTTGAAATCTAAGATGGCCTCCATAGACAATCTATTTTGCTGAATATCTCATTACGTAGTAAAGATGTCAATCCAGTTTTAACACCTACAGCCATGTTTTAGGGGTCTAGGAATCCAATGGTAATGTAATGGCCCACGGCCCTCCGACTCCCACTCTCGCGGTTACTCACGGAAGAACACCAAGATTCAATTAGAGTATGCTTCAACTTGGTTTATTGAACCATCTGCTCTCTGCGGCGTCAGTAGTTGTCTGACCCGCCCCCTGACTCGCCAGATCCCACATCGACTCAATAGGTGTGTGTGTGGGGGGGGGGGGGGGGGTCAGCCACACGCAGTAGAGGTCGGGCCAGTTGGGGTCTGACCGGTGGCTACCCGTGCCGCCACCTAGCGCAGTGTAGTGGTACTGCGCTGGTGTATGGCGTAGTCTCCGCTGCTATCGCGTGATAGTAGAGCTCATGTTCAGACTACTACAGTAACATTAAATATATGGTAACTATCTTATAGTCGAAGATAGCCACCATCCAAAGACAATTGGCCGTGTGGCTAACTGAGGATCGGCTATTCACACGGTGGCCATGCAGCTAACTGACGATTGGCTATTCGCACAGCGGTCATGCAGCTAACTGATGATTGGCTATTCGCACGGTGGCCATGCAGCTAACTGACGATTGGCTATTCACATGGTGGCCATGTGGCTAACTGAAGATTGGCCATTCGCACTGTGGCCATACGGATAACTGACAATTGGCTATTTGCACTGTGGCCATATGCGGCTAACTGACAATTGGCTATTCGCACAGTGGCCAACTGAAGATTGGCTATTCGCACGGTGGCTGTGGCTATTCGCAGGGGACTCAGAGGTGTCAACGTTCAATGCGAGGATATGTTTGAATCACATGATGGATCTGCCATGTCCACATTAGGTTGGTTACTCAAAATTGTATTGCGTAGCTGGAATTCTGAATTCGTGAATTGAGGTTGGTAGTGTGTGTTTAGGTAAGCCAATTGCATTGTTCCTATTAGCCGAATCCCAGCCACGTAAATAGTCACTACATAACATTTATTTTACATATGTACCTGGATATTAGCATGTGGTAAGTAAATAGGGGATCGGGACGTAGCTCAGGTGGTAGCGTGTCCACCTATGAAGGTGTGGATCATCTGGTCAATCCTACTCAGTGGACCCATTTGCAGGTTGGGCTATTTACCATTCAAACCAGTGGTCCACAACTGTTTCATCAAAGTGCTGTCCTGTCTGTGGGAAAGTGCATATAAAAGACCCCTTGCAGCTTATCGGAAAGAGTAGCCTATATGGTGGCAGTAGGTTTCCTCTAAAGAAATATGTCAGAATGACCCGATGTTTGACATCCAATAGTCGATTATAAAAATAAATGTGCCCAAGAGGCGTCATTAAATAAAACAAGCTTTATTTTTACCTTTTTTGCGTTCAGTAAATATGTTCAGCGAGATGGGAGTGGCGTGGAAGCTTCAAACACACTAAGTCAACTTATTGCTGACACAGCAAACTTACTTGCACTCCACTGGTATCCCACCTGTATTACCCTTGTAAAACATCAAGCCATAAAGCTCTTCACAAGACCAATTTAAACAAGGAATTTCAAACGATCTAAATTGGGTGCGCAGACCTTATTCTGAATTGGTCATTAGCTGGGTTTGGCATGGCACCTATAGACTGAGACCAGGAATCAATGAAATGAGGCTATATAAACTGCGCGCTGCATCTGCTGGTGGCACAACTCCTGCAGTGCAGCCATGGCTCAACTCAAGTGCGCGCTCATCCTCCTGATAGGCGTCATCGGCGTCTTCCCCATTGTGGCTGAATACCCGGGGCTTCAGATAGAAGTCAAGCAGAGAGGGCTCAATAAGGGTAAGGCGACAACAATCTATTTTCAGATCCATATCCCATGCAGCCCACCAAGCTTAAAATGCTTAAATATATATATATATATATATGCATATATATATGGAGGGTTGCGGTACAGTGAGTGGTGGTTACAGTGTGCATGGGTGGTGGCGCCACCATCACAGCTTGGGTTGGGGAGGCTGGAACAGTAGATGACTAGGACAGACTCCATCAGCCCATGGAGCTGAGTGAGTGATGAAGGAAAGGAGGGATATTCCGGGGTTATTATACTTGTATATTTCGTATACAGCATATATATGCTTATAAGCCATTATACAAGTATAATAAGATCGGAAGCTTCCTTTTTCTCCTCAGCCCTAACTCCTCCCTCAGTCATCGACTGGAGGAGCCTTGATCTAGTGATCTAATATTCTAGCCTATTCAACCTGAGATACATTGGGTGGTGCCACCTGTCTGTGTACACACCACTTTTACATTCAATTCCATGAGCACCTTTTTTATTTTCAGCACCGAGACATTTGTGTACCAGCCATTGCTGGTACAGTTGTTTATATTTCATGTTTAGGATTAACAAAAAAAAAGAGAAGGTATAGTACAGCAAGAAAAGAAATTGATTGGATAATGGTTTCATTTATATACTGTAAAACCTCTCTTAATCGACCAACCTGGGGACCGACTTTAAGTGGTCGATTTAGGGAGGGGGCGGTTTAGGGAGTTAGAATATGGTTACAATGGTATTATTGGGACCCAAAACAAGCTATTGACATAGGGGAGTGGTCGATCTGTGGAGGTGGTCGGTTAGGGAGGTTTTAACCTATGATGATTTAGCCTTAATGCAACCATATAGGGGTAATCATGAGCCATTAGGCCAAATAAAAGAAATTGATGATCGTTTCGGCCCGTGCCTGAAAAATCGCCCGCCACTGAATTAGTAAAATGTTGATAATGTGAATGAGTGGGATATCGGATATTGGTGCTAGTAGCCTGATTTCCCAGTGGGGCAGCACTATTAATTCATCATCAGTGCACACTGTCAGAAGTCTACCAAACAAACAAAAGAAAATGGGTCATTGCAACATTATAAATGCAAGCTCTTAACAGAACATGTTGCTAGGATGTAGAAAAACAACAAACAAACGAGCAAACAAAAATCTAATGTGATATTTCAGCTATGCGAGTTGCGATTCGTAAAGCTTCAGCGGGGACACGCCAGAAAGGATTCATCGATGTCGCTTCATTTCGTTCTACATCCTACAATCTGACAAAGTAAGCAATCGGAAGCAATCAAATGATTGGTTGATTGATTTTTGGGGGATTTTTTTGGTGACGAATATTTTATTTGTCTGAATACATATTTTGTCAGCGTCAGCTGTTGAAGCGATCACATTTGAAGAGTTCAGGTGCAAAACCAGGTACAGTAAAACCTCTCTAAATCGACCGACCATGGGACGACTTTAAGTGGTCTATTTAGGGAGGTGGTTGGCTTAGAGTTAGAATATCCTTACAATGGTACTGTTGGGACCCAAATAAAGCGATTGATATAGGGGAGTGGTCGATCTCTGGAGGGGGTCGGTATAGAGAGGTTTTACTGTAAATGCCAATACAAAAATTTTAATAAACATTGGAATCAGACATTCAAGAAGTTTATTTTTTCACATTCCTACTTTTTGGTTTATTACTCCATAATAATCTCATCAAAAGAAAAGTGAAATTAGTGAGAATTACAATTATTTTCAGGTAAAAATCTTTTACCTTAATGACATTTTTGGATTGGCGTTTACATGGTTTTGCGCCCAAACTCTTCATTTGGTTTATACATGGTGATGGGGAAGTGGATGTTAGTTTATTCTCAAGGACCGATTGTATTCACACCCTCCAGCACCATTTCAGCCTCGGTTGCGGTTCTGGCAAGGTCATTGTTTTTTGTGTTATCTTTGGTAAAACATTTGATTCATCAGAATATAAACTTTTTCAGTGCCAAGGCTCTGGTCTTCCGGCTGTTTACATCACATTGTAAATAGGTAGATAAGCGGGTACTTAGATATGGCATATTACTAGATTGTGAAGGGTGTTAGTGTGTAAGTGCGTTAGCCATAATAAGTTCAGTATTATTGGCTAAGATGGTGGGTCACTGCAAAAACTGTGCTGCTATTACGGTACAGCTGAGGTAAGTAATTGAGTGAGGCGGGGGAGTGGGGGGGGGGGGGGCGGACAAGGAGGGAGGCAGGGGGGAGCAAGGCAGGGCACAGGATCCACGCTATTGTGCTTGTTCAAGGGCTTGGCCAGTGAGAGACATTCTGATCAGTGGTAGGAAGGTGCACTTCTAATTGCAGATGGTAGTTTGTTCCACATCTTGCTCCCTTTAAATATTGGTGCCTTGGCTCGTTTGTCTGTGCTTAGTCTAGGAACTCTGAGGAGTGGTCCATCTCCCATTGTTGTCTGCCTGCTCAGTGGATCTCTGTATTGTGGTTCTTTTGATCTTTCATACATAAGTGACAACATGTGCAAGTCCTGCCCCTGGGCTAGCGGTTCAAGATTTGCTTCCCTGTGCATGTCCTGTACACTCAAAATTTTACCTTTAAACACAGTTCTAAGTGCTCCGTTCTGGACATTTTACAGCTTGTCCCCCTGATGTTTTGTTGCCAGGCTATAAATTTATGTATTGTTAGTTCTGCATCATCACATCAGCAAATAATGTGAAAGATGCTTTGTTGGAAATTAGAGGTAGGTAATTTATAAATATTAGAAACAGTAGGGGTCCTAAAGTGGAACCCTGTAAAACTCCTGGGGTTTTTCTCGGGTGGTCGAATTGGTATTACTTAGTTTTGTGCGTTGTTTTCTATTGCTGAGGTCATTTGTGAGGAAGCTATGTCCTCTATTGCCTAGCCCAGCTCGTTCTATTTTATGCATAGGGACTTTGTGGTCGATTGATGATGCTTTAATGCTGTGTCATCAGGAAGGGCCATATTCATGGTGAGAAGTTAGTCACATTTATTCTGGTCGTTTTGTTAAAGCTGCATAGTCCGAAGAAACATCAAATTTTCAAAACCAAAACAAATATCTAGATTTGATTGTACATAATTAACTTTTGATATGATCCACTTATTTGTTGCCACATAGAAAGGGATACTGAGGCAATTTAATAGAACCTGTTATTGCTGAAGCCTATCTTGTCAGAGTTTTTGTGTTTTTTTGCGGGTGGGGGTTTGTAATGAATTTATTTATCCTGCTCATAACAGATAAGTGTGTTAATTCTTGTTTTCACCGCTGGGCAGCACTAGTCAAATTTGTTTCAAATATTTTGAATTTAGTTTCAGTAATAATTTAGGTTTTCTTGCTTATAACTTTTGAGGACAAAATTGTCCAAGACATTAAAAATAACCCCAACAATTTCTGGAGTTATGCTTCACATAAATAAAAAAATGGCAATGGCATACCAGCTCTAGCGAATAGTGACGACAAACTAATCGTAGACGATGAAGGCAAAGCTGAACTACTCAATGAGTTCTTCGTCAGTGTGTTTACCAATGAAAATACGGATAATATCCCACCCTCTCCAGATTCAGGAGTCACAGAATTCATCAGTGACATTGATATAACAGACGGTAAAGTAGAAAAATTAATTGAAAAACTAAATGTCTCCAAGGCACCTGGGCCACATGGGATCCATGCAAAAATCATCAAAGAGTGTTCTGAGCAAATTGGACCTATTTTGACATTGCTATTCCGTAAAAGCCTATTTGAAGGGAAAATACCCAAACAATGGAAAGATGCTGATGTCAAACCCCTGCATAAAAAGGGACCAAAATGCCTGGCATCAAATTATAGACCCATGAGTTTAACCTCCCTATGCTGTAAAATGCTAGAAAGAATAATCCGAGATCGTGTCATAGAACACTTGGAAAAACTAGGATTGATATCTCCAGACCAACACGGATTAACTGCAGGCAAATCTTGCGTGACACAACGACTACAAGTGATGGAAATTTGGACTGACTGGCTGGATCATGGCCTGGCATGGGACACCATCTATCTGGACTTCTCCAAAGCCTTTGATAGTGCGTCTCACAAAAGACTATTAAACAAAATCAAAGCTCTGGGAATATCCGGATCAATTTCTGAATGGATACAGGACTTCCTGTCTGAGAGAAAGCAAAGGATAGTCGTAGGTAATAAGAAATCTTCCTTTAAGAATGTCACCTCAGGAATACCTCAGGGAAGTGTGCTGGGACCAATATTATTTGTAATATTTATAAATGACCTGCCAGGCAGTGTCTCATCAAACCTAAAAATATTTGCGGATGTCACAAAAGTCTTTCGAGCCATAAAAGATGTAAGAGACAAAAATCTCTTGCAAGAGGATATTCTGAAACTCACACAATGGTCCGAGAAATGGAAATTGCCCTTCAATGAAAAGAAGTGCAAAATTATTTATTACGGGAATAATAATCCTCATTATGCCTATAATATGAAGAACACTGTCCTGCAACAAGACAGCTATGAAAAGGACTTGGGCGTAACCTTTGACTCCCAACTCTCCTTTCAGAAACACATGAGGACTATCATCTCAATTGCTAACCAGAGAGTAGGAATAATTAAAAGAACTTTCCGTTGCCTCAACAAGAACAATTTTCTCATTCTATTTAAGTCTCTTGTTAGGCCAATTTTGGAATACTGTCCAATTTAAATGTCTCCAATGACATTTACATGAACATGTTATATGCTTAGACTGCAAATGACAGCAAATGATCTCAGGTGCAATTTCGTGGGAATTACACAGCTTTGATGTTTTTTGTTGTTCTTCTTTTGGTAAAGTATTTATTCATCTGAACATGACATTTGTCAGCACCAGAGCACTGGTCTTCCGGCCATCTTACTATTGGAATTGACAGTCTAATTAATCTAAGTTTGATTAGTGCTGTATTAGGTACAGCACCGATCCTGTAGAATTAAGGGAGTGGCTCCTGCTGTATAATGTACAGCACCAGTCACTGTAGTTCATGCAAAATTTCCATATCAATCAGTTATATATATATATAAATGCAGTAGAGTGTTGACACATATACAGTTGGAACCAATCATTGTGGAGACAAGCAGTGGATGAGAAAATGCACATATCGACAATATAACACAACTGAATAACGTAAATGAGGATGTTGATTCTCCTAAGACGCCTGAATGTTTCTTCGGCCGAGGCTGGTAACCTGACGTGCCTATGGGAAGGTGATGTTTATGTTTTTTGTTATTGGTTGAATGGTTTTAGCAGCAGTTGTGTGTTACTGCTGTTATTTTGTGTTGCCAATAACATGATGTGTGGGTGGGTGGGTTGAAATGAAGGTTGTTGCTCGGACGCCTTCCGGGAGGAGAGTGTGTGGTCAGTGTGAAAATATGACATCTGAACACTTTGACTTCTGGATACTGAATGCTTTATTCACCGTCCAGGGACCTGAACCACCGGCACACTGTGCCTCTGATGTCATCTAATTTGCATATTCCTTTGTTCTCTGTTCATGCCTGGATGTCTTTTACGCATATATTACATCTCCCCATCACAATTATTTTTGAGATATAAACATATATACTTAAAAATGGTTACATGTACATTGGGTTTACAGGTTAAAGCACAATAAGAAAATAACACATAGTAACATAATGCCGTAATGTCTTAGTCTTTGATCATGTTTAGCCAATGTCCACATGTACCCATTCACTCATGTCGTTTGGGTTATTGTCTGGCTATGTGGCCTCCCTATGACATAATGTGAATTTGAAATAAACAATGAACATATTTTCTGAAAATAAATCTTAATGCTAACATGCACATAGTGTGTCATTAAAGCTGGCAACTGTCTAACCTTTATAGGTCAAGCATGTCCATCGGCCTAATCACTCGACCTGACCTAGTTCGATTAGCTGCATTGTTTACATCTCTCTGACTTGTCGGCACATTCTGTGCCTGCCCGACTGGTTTGGGCTGAATAGCCTCCGGTGCCCTTTTGATTTGTACATTGTTTCTATACAACATGTTACCCGACTCGTTCACAATTTGGTATTCTCTTCCTGAAACTCCTGTACGCCTCAAAATCACCCTATTTTCCATTCCCCTGCATGGTTTTTGTATTTAACATTATCACCAGTTCTCAATGGCTTGTGTGCTTTGCCACATTTTCTGTCGTAAAAACCTTTTTGACTCTGTTGACGTTTCGTCATTTGTGATTTCTTTGGATTTTGGGTTTTGGGTATCAAATTACCTTCTGACATAGGTTGGTCTTCAAGGCATGAATAAAATCATCAAAGTAATAAGAGACTACAGTATAAAGAGCTTGTCTCCTGCTCATGAGCAACTGAGCTGGAGATGCATTACGCATGGGCAAGGGAGTATTCCTAGAGTTGAGCAATGACAGCTGAAAATCTGGTTTTCTGTCTAAACATTTTTTTAGCAGGTGTTTTATTGTTTTGACAAATCTTTCAATTTGGCCGTTACTGCGGGGATACTGGGGACTCGAGTATGTGGCTATAAACCCATAATGTTGTGTAAATTCTTTGTATTCATGGCTCTTAAACTGCATACCGTTGTCCGAAATTACCTGGCTTGGAATATCATGTCTTGCAAAGTTATCCTTGATAGCTTCGATCACCGTGGCGGATGACGTATCCTTCAACAAAGTGACTTCCGGGTATTTAGTGTAATAATCTACCATTATTATGTAGTTCTCGTGACTTATTTCTAATAGATCTGCCCCTATCTTTTCGTAAGGTTGACATGTTATTAGGTGACTTATAAGCAGTTCGTTATGTAAGCTTTTCCAATTATTTTGGCATGTGTCACAACGACTGACTTTTTCCTCAATTTGTTTATTGATATTGGGCTAGAACATGCAGTCATGTGCTAGGTGCTTGGACTTAGTGATACCTAAGTGCATCTCGTGCAAAGCTTCAATCGTTTCACAACGGAGCTTTAGAGGTACTATGACATGATTACCCTTCATTAGCAAGTTGTTTTCTACTGTGATTTCGTTTTTGTATGGAATGTACTGTTGTAGACATGGCAGTGTTTGTGCATGTGTAGTGTCCCAGCCATTTTCAATGTGTTATTAACATGGACATGGATACATCATCTTTATACTCTTTGACAATTTTACTTAACAGACTGAACGATTGCATGTCCACTGCAGCGATGCTGAGTGTGTCGTCAAATAGGTCAGCATGACCTAATTCAGTGCACGAGAGAAGTAAATCAGAAACAAAATGGACATAACAAAGTTTATTATTAATGTAACAAAAGTAATCAATACTCCAGGAGCGACACTAGTAGCGGTTACAGAGTCAATATAACAGATTCAATATTTACGATAATTCGCGACATCTGATAATGAACAGGACAGTTGTGGCATCAATTCAGAACGTGAAGTAGCTCTGTGTGCGCAGTGGACCAAGTTTTTCGGTCCGTGACAAGTACTAAGGCAAGAGAGAAACAGTACAGGTTATCATCACATGAAAACAGGAATATAACGCAGAACGGTTAACTCTATCTCTAGTAACAGCACTCACACCTGGGTGGGTGGGTGGGAGAGCGAAGTGGCTTGATCGGAGGGCAGTAGCGAAATGAGCAGGAGTAGTACAGTGGTTAATGAAGAAAACTACCTAGCCGTTGCCTCGTGGCCAAATTACACATGTTGACCTCGCCAACATCTCTAATTCGGCGCACGAGACAAGTAAATCAGAAACAAAATGGACATAACAAAGTTTATTATTAATGTAACAAAAGTAATCAATACTCCAGGAGCGACACTAGTAGCGGCTACAGAGTCAATATAACAGATTCAATATTTACGATAATTCGTGGCACCTGATAATGAACAGGACAGTTGAGGCATCAATTCAGAACGTGAAGTAGCTCTGTGTGCCCAGTCGACCGAGTTTTTCGGTCCGTGACAAGTACTAAGGCAAGAGAGAAACGGAACAGGTTATCATCACATGAAAACAGGAATATAGCGCAGAACGGTTAACTCTATCTCTAGTAACAGCAGTCACACCAAAAGTAAAGAGAGTGCTGCTGGCGCGGCTCCTATATGAATCGGTTTCAGGTACGTTTTTACAGCCTCGGATTTCCATGTACCAGCTTTCATGATACTTTCTAGAGTCAGGCCAGAACCCTGGCAAGCATGGGCTGAACCTCTCCGCAAGCTATGCAGAGTATAGCCCTTGTCTTTATGAAACACGACCGCTGACGCAATTTTAAGTGCCCTGAGTAGCGAGCCCGAAGCTTTGAGATGATCACTAAGGAATAGCAAAAACGAGAGTAAGTCATAGGTAGCGGATTATGAACAGTGACATTATGCCAGTTACAGAAATTTATATACAAGTTGACGTGTCCCGCTTTATTGGTCCATGTACGGGCAGCCAGTGCGCTGGAGTACAAGTGGAGCAGTCTCTGGTGATGCTTCAACGAGTAGCCTGGAAGATATAGGCAAACATACAAATATCTTCCAGGTGACATAAACTCACAATGCAAAAGCTAAGATATCTAAGTTCAAGAGTACAGTTATCTGTTCAAGCTTCAGTGATTTACAGAGCTGAGATGCCTTAACTTTACTTAGTGCCGAGTGCGGGGCTCTACTTAACGCATCTGACAGGATAAGAGTGTCCCCCGGCTTGTGTCTTATTTCCAGCTCAAAGTTCAAATTCGCCGCCAACAGCCACAGCTGTCGAGCACACGCACAGAGAAGAGTATCCTTGCCCTTGCCTGACTCCAACACCTGTTGCGATGCCACATTATCAATATTAACTAACACTTTGAAATTGTGTGGCTCATCTGGTAACAACTGAGAGACAGCGTGTACTAAGTTCAATGCTTCTAGCTGAGCTATCGAAAACTTCCATTGAGTGACCTCAGCTGAATATTCCGCTGAATAAAATTTAGCCTTAGAAAACGCGCCTCCCGCCTTCAGTGTTGAGTCGCATTCAACGACCCATTCCTGCCTCGGCACACTAGGCAGTAACTGAACTCCATTATATTTCCCTGCGAATTTCACAAACCAGTCCAAATCTAGTAGGATATCCAAGTTGAACTCGTGCAAGCCATGATATGGTGAATTGCGTAATGCTGTCAAAATCCTATTAGAAAACCGTGCAGCCGGTCTTATACATTTAGATAAATGCTGCAATTTCCCAGCTACACTCTGAAACTGCTTACGGGACGCTGTCTTCTTAACAGACCACAAAGTACAGTCCGACAGAACTTCCTTGACTTTTTCTTCTGGAAGCGTGACTGTCATCTTAGCCGCGTCAATCACAAAACCCAACCAGGTTATCACAGTGGCTGGAGCCGTACATTTCTCAAGTCCCAATGCTAACCCCAATTCTTTCGTCAGAACCGTGAACCTATCATACGCCTGCTCAGCCCTGCTCTGTGTTACCTCGATGCCTATGAAGTCATCGAGGTAACACAGTGCAAAGAAACCCTCATTCCTTAGAAGCCATACCAGATCCCGAGTCGTCCTAGCGCACGCCAAGGCTGATGTCCTGCACCCGAACGGTGGTGCCAGGGCCCAAATGTATGAGGGCGGGTTAGCGGTCATAACCCGAGCGTAGTCGGGAATTCCCCGGTTAGCGGCCGAAACTCACAATGTGTGTGCACGGGTTAGGCAAACCCCTCGAGGGTTAATGCGGCCTGCGCTAACCCCAACTTTTAGGTGGTTTATCGTCGGTGTTACGCGTGGACTGAAGATGGATGTGTGTCTCTGTGTCTGTGTGTGTCTGTGTGTGTCTCTTTGTCTCTGTGTGTGTCTGTGTGTGTCTCTTTGTATGTGTGTGTGTCTCTGTGTGTGTCTCTGTATGTGTTTCTGTGTGTGTGTCTCTGTGTGTGTCTCTGTATGTGTCTATGTGTCTGTGTGTGTCTCTGTATGTGTCTCTGTGTCTGTGTGTATGTGTGTGTATCTCTGTGTCTCTGTGTGTGTGTGTCTGTGTGTGTGTCTGTGTGTGTCTCTCTTTGTCTCTGTGTGTGTCTGTGTGTGTCTCTTTGTCTGTGTGTGTTTCTGTGTGTGTGTCTCTGTATGTGTCTCTGTGTCTGTGTGTGTATGTGTGTGTGTCTCTGTGTGTGTGTCTCTGAGTGTGTCTGTGTCTGTTTGTGTGTCTCTGTGTCTGTGTGTGTGTCTCTCTGTCTATGTGTGTGTCTCTGCGTGTGTGTCTGCGTGTGTGTCTCTGTGTCTGTGTCTGTGTCTCTGTGTGTGTCTCTTTGTCTCTGTGTGTGTCTGTGTGTGTCTCTTTGTCTGTGTGTGTGTCTGTGTGTGTGTCTCTGTATGTGTTTCTGTGTGTGTGTGTCTGTGTGTGTGTCTGTGTGTGTATGTGTGTGTATGTGTGTGTATATGTGTGTGTGTTTCTGTGTCTGTGTGTGTGTCTCTCTGTGTGTCTGTGTGTGTGTGTCTCTGTATGTGTGTCTGTGTGTGTCTGTGTGTGTGTCTGTGTGTGTGTGGCTCTGTGTCTCTGCGTGTGTCTCTGTGTGTGTCTCTGTATGTGTGTCTATGTGTGTGTGTCTCTGTGTCTTTGTGTCTCTGTTGCTGTGTGTGTGTCTGTGTCAGAGACACACACAGACACAGAAACACACACACAGCACACACACAGAGACACAAACAGAGACACAGAGACACACACACAGACACACACAGAGACACACACAGACACACAGAAACAGACACACACACAGCCACACACACAGACACACACAGAGACACACACACAGACACACAGAAACACACAGGCACACACACAGACACACACACAGACACACATAAACACAGAGACACACACAGAGACACACACACAGACAGACAGATACACAAACAGAGCCACACAAACAGAGACACATACACAGAGACACACACACAGACACACTGAAACACAGAGACACACACACATACACACACACAGACAGACACACATAAACACAGAGACACAGAGTGACACACACAGAGACACACACACAGAGACACACACACAGGACACACACACACATAGACACACACAGAGACACACACACAGACACACAGAAACACAGAGACACAGAGTCACACACTGAGGGGTGGGGGGGGGAGGAAGGGGGTGGTCCCTCCCGACTCCTACTACGATGGCCGGGTACATTCCCAGGGGGACTCCCCAAATCTATAAATAACGCACAGGGTAGCTAACAAGTGCGCGCTTGGCACACATACATTTCACATGACACATATACCAACACCGACGATAGCTACCCCGTCGGCCGCCCTTAACTCCGGCGAAGATAATTCGGTGGCTCATACATTTAGCCCCTGATCTAGATCGAATTTGTCAAGAATTGAAATGCCCAACAGCGGAAACGAGAGCGGGCACACCCTGAGCTGACGGTATGCTCGTGCCAGGTCCGCCCCCCAGAGCCATGCGTTCGGGCCTAACTTTGTTAGCCGGTCCGTTAGTGTGGAGACCGACGGCAGAGTAAAATTAAATGGCTCTCCTAAATAATACCCTTTCCGTATTCCCGCATTCACACTCTTCCCCGGTGGGAAACTCAGATCGATTATTATCCTTTTCGCATTTGAATTCTTTTTGGGCCATGTCATCATTGGGCTACATTGAAACCAGGGCGAGAACGGAGCTTCCAGAAACGGGCCCAGCAGAGCGCTATGTGATAACTTGGTATTTACAAATTTAACAATGTGGAAATCCGCTTCTGCTCCCAGGGCGTGGTTTCTAGATGTCAGTGTTGGAATATATGCCGCCGTATAATCAAGTGGCCAGCCGAAGTCCAAATGGTCAACTAACGACACATCCGGAAAATCGACCAAAAGCTCCCTCCATTTCGGAATAATCAGACTTGACTGAAGCGGCACTCTCGCTTCCAAATAATTTGGCAAACCTGTCGCCCTTACCACGTCATATATCAACATGTAGTCATTCCACCGAGACCACAGGTGCGGTTCAGGGACCGTCCAGAAACCAAGCAAAGTAGTGCTAAAATCTACTGTGGAAGGCGGGGGAATTACGGCTCCAGGCAAAGAATCATTATCAAGGGCCAATGCTACCCCGACCGGTATTCCGAACCAGTCAAAGGTCACAGGTGGAATATCAATCAAAAGAGCCCGGTTATCACAGCCCTCTGTCCTCGCTTCAAACCCCACCGGTTCAACTACCATACATGCATGCTCACCGCCTTCCAAAAGCACAGCGCCTGGCAGCCTACTTGTGTGCTGCCCCGCTACCGCCTGTGCATCACCCGCGACCACGTGGCTACTCGTAGGAGCTGGGGGGGGCGGGGTCAAGACAGGGCTGGGGTGAGGTGGCAGGGAGGGAATGCACATGGGTGAGGAAAGCGGGAGGGGGGTGGGGGGTTGGGGGCCTCACCCCACCCACCACCATGTGGTCCGGCCGCTGCGGAGGTCCCTCTAGCTGACATGTACATGCCAACGGCAAAATACAAACACATTTACGAACACTTACAGGGGGAACTGCTGGCGTGTTGTCAGAGGCTGCTTTGCAATCAGTGAACCGCCTCTTTTTAAGGCAGTCCTGTTCCCTGTGTACCAGCTGCCTCTTGAACTTGTACGCGCACCACGCGCAAATGTGTGGATAGCGCTCGGGAAGGACGCCATGGGATGCAGCAAACCCGCACTCCTTACCCCAGTTCCAGAGGTAGCACGGCTTACCGTCTACCTCCTTAGAGAAATCATCCCTACTGTTAATCGGTGTGCCTGTCGCCGCCACCGCCACGGCTGGAGCCGCCACCTGTAGGTTCACTGCCGAATGAACGGCCTGTTGCGTGTACTCGGGCACATGAAAAGGCTGCGGCCTTGCCTGCAACGCACGGACTGCCTCAGTGCAGACATCCCTCTGCAGCCCTTTAATAGCGAGACTGTCATGCCACCCTTCCTTAATTCTCCCATCAGCCACCATCTGAAACACTTTTTCTGACCACCTGCGGCAGGTTGGCCAGTCCCATGTAATCGCCATAATGGCCAGTTCTTCCTCATGGTTTAGCAAAGCGGGCACCCAATGGTGATGGAAACAGGGCTGCGCCGCAATTCTTCTTAGCGCGGCAAAATATTCTGCCCATGTGGCCTCCCCTAGTGCTATCTTCCTACAAGCGTCGCCACGCATAACAAAATGATGAGGAAGGTTACCCGTACCTTTCGGTTTTTGTAGAGCTTGGGCCGACTCCAGCAGAATGTCCGCCGTCACTTGCGGGTACGAGGGCCGCTGCTGTAGCTGCGGTGACATGTGCAGCGGTTGAGCTACCACCTGTGGCGGGGCCCCTACAGCGCCCATGAAGTGCTGAGCCGGCGCTGACGGGGGCCCCAACGGGGAATTCAGAACTTGACTTGCTGCCACTACACGGGTGACACAAGGAGTAAACCGCTCCGGCACGGGCGACACAGCGGGAAACGGTCGAGGCAGCACCGGCCTCGGTGTTGACTGAGCAGCCGGCTGCGCCCGCAGGTGCGCCGGTGTAAGCGCTGGGGAGGCGGGAAAGGGGCCGGGGGGGGGGGGGCCGTTGCCTCGTGGCCAAATTACACATGTTGACCTCGCCAACATCTCTAATTCAGCACCGCGTGCTCTGGACAGCGTGTCTGCAAAGCACATTAAGGACCCCTTAACATGGCATAGCTATATGTTGTAATTTTGCAATCGCATTCTTTGCATACACTCTGAAAGCTTATGTATCAGCTTCTGCATGATCGCCACTAATGGTTTGTGATCGGTTTGAATTTGAACTTTTTTGCCGAAGATATAGTCATGAAATCTCTGGCAGCCGTAACATATTGCGAGCATTTCTTTTTTGATAGTGGCATAGCCACACTGCACTGAATCTGGTGCATGAGATGTGAGTGCGATTGGCTTGTTATCCTGCATGATAACAGCACCTAGACCTGACTGACAAGCATCTACTTGAATGACAATTAGCTTGTCTACATCATAATATGACAATAAAGGAGCAGTTCTCAATTTTTCTTTGAGTTTGTCATATGCGACTTGATGTTCATTTTGCCAGTGCCACACGACATCCTTACCAAGGAGCGTGCATAGTGGTTTTGCGATCTCGGACATGTTTGGTATAAACTTGTGAACACAGCCAACCATGCCCAGGAACCTCTGCATGCCTTTCTTGTCACGCGGCTCTGGCATGTCTACAATCGCCTGTATTCTGTCTGGATCCGGTTTTACACCTTGTTGTGTAAGTTGATGACCTACATATTTCACTGTTGTTTTGCACATCAAAGATTTTGACTCGTTTAATTTGAGATTTACCGACCTGGCCCAGTCCAGCACTGCTTTCAGTCTGTCATTGTGTTCCTCAACGGTTGACCCATATACCCAGATAGCACACAGCCGTCGGCCCGATGGCGGCCTCTCCGTTGGGCCAACGGTGGAAATCGTCATCGGGCCGACGTTGTTTTGTCCAACCTCCCACCGTCGGCTCGACGGCGGCTGCCGCCATAGGCCCGACGGTGGCTACCGCCGTAGGCCCGACGGCGGCTGCCGCCGTAGGCCCGACGGCGGTAGCCGCCGTCGAGAGGACGGCTGGAGGTTGGACAAAACAACGTCGGTCCGACGGCGGCTGCCGCCGTAGGCCCGACACAATATATTTATTCAAAATAAATAGAAAACCTTATACAGAAACAGTGAAATATCTCTACAACCACAGCACGTAGAAACACATCGCTTGGTACACATATAGACAATATCGTTACTAAAAAGATTATATTAAATTTATAAGGTTAGCGTTCTTGATATCTATTAATTTTGAATAAAACTCATATTTTGCACCTGTAGTCTGTACGTATTGACACTATAGTGACAGTGTCTTCTCGGAAAAAACCAAGATGGCGGTCCTTCGTCAACATTCCGTACCGGGTCATTCAAATCGTATTAACACGAATAATTCCATTAATACATCGTAATAAATTACAAAACTTTCACAAAATAATCTAAACATAATGATAGACAAACCTGTTAAATAATTCCTTAAAATTCCTCCGATATTTGGAGTTATTTGTAGAAAAAGAACGCTGCTCAATGATCGCATGTGTTCCGGTGACGACTCGAGCCGAACCATCAACAAACCGTACCCGATAATTCAAATCGTATTAACACGAATAATTCCATTAATACGTCGTAATAAATTACAAAACTTTTACAAAATAATCGAAACATATTAATAAACAAACCTGTTAAATAATTCCTTAAAATTCCTCCGATTTCTGGAGTTATTTGTTGAAAAAGAACGCTGCTCAACGATCGCACGTGTGCCGATGGCGACTCGAGCTGGAAAACATATTAAACGAACTGCGCAAGCGCGGATCAACACCGTCGGCCCGATGGTGGTGGGCCGACGGCGGCCCACCACCGTCGGCCCGACGGTGGTGGGCTGCCGTCGGCCCACCACCGTCGGGCCGACGGTGGCCCGACGGTGGCTCGAATGTGAAAAATCAATCCAAACCTGCGGCGGGCTAGCGCCGTCGGCCCGACGGTGGCCCGACGGTCGCTCAAAAGTGGAAAGGGATTGAAACCTAACGTCGGAATGCCACCGTAGGCCCCATGGTGGCCCGACCGTGCCTCGAATGTGGAAAATGAATGCAAACCAGCGGCGGGCTACCGCGTCGGCCCGACGGTGGCCCGACGGTGGAAAGTCGGTGGCGACGTTGCGACCAATAGCCAACATCGGCACGACGGCTGTGTGCTATCTGGGTACCAGAATGTCGTCTATCACTATGCCTATCCCAGGTATATCGCCTATGACACGGTGCATTTTCTGAGTGAAAATGTCACCGGCTGTTTTGTTGTCAAATGGTAGACGGGTGTACCTGACCCGGCCCCATGGAGTATTAAACGTGAAAAACAGTGAACTTTCATAGTCTAGTTCGATTTGCCAATACCCTGTCATGGCATCTAAAACCAAGAAATATCGCACGTTCGCCGTTTTGTCAATAATTTTGACAATAGTTTTAGTTGTGAATGGTCCTCTTTTAATGGCTTTGTTCAACTTTGTTGGATCCAGACAGATTCTTATTTTATTAGGTTTTTTAGCATTGGTTATGGAATTTACCCATTCAGTTGGCTCATTTGGTTCGACAATAACACCCATTTTTACCATGCGTTTTAGTTTGTCATGCACCTTTTCTTGTACTGCATACCAGTACAGTGTCGGTGGGTCGACAACAGGTTGTACAGATTTGTCAATATGAATGACATTCGATTTTATCAAGCCTGAACCTTGAAAAACATCTTTATATTTGCTTACCAGATCATCGGCTCGCGGGCTGTGGGCATTGTTTGGGGTAGAAATGTTCATCCTCAACAGACCCGTCCTCAACACATTGACTTCCGTCGGATCTGGGGATTGTTCAGGGTGGAAATGTTCGTCGGCATGCCAGTGTTCATCTCATCAACCCGTGCCAACAGGTTCAACACAACACAAGCCTGTTTACGCAAAATAGGTTGGCAGTCCCGCACCACTTGGAATACAAAGTCGCTGCCGTCGATCTCGACTGAAGCCTCGCCATTGGGAGTGATCCGATGCCCCGAGAATGTCACAAGTGAACATCTGGTGTTCGTCAGTCGCACCGATGCGATTCTGTCAAAGACGTTCCTCAGAAGAACGTTCACCTCTGAGCCTGTGTCGAGCTTAAACTTGACTGGATGACTGTTCACGTGGACGGTCGCATACCAGAGCTTGGTGTCTTGTTTGGTGTTGCGCTCGATAACACCGACAAACAGACCCGTCCTCAACACATTGACTTCCGCCAGATCTGGGTCTTGTTCGACGTTGTGAGGGTTGGGATCTTCCACTGTCAACTCATCGACCCTGCCAAGTTTGCTCCGGCAAACCTTCCCGAAGTGCCTGACATTCTTGCAGGCAACACAAATCTTGCCCTTCGCCAGACAAAATCCACATCGGTGTTTGTAACCACAGTTTTGACATTGTATCTTGAATTCGCTTGCACCAGTGGCATTTCCGGCCTTCCAAGATGGTGATTTCCAAGATGGCGGCCCAGCCGGACGAACCACGGGTGCACCGGTATGCGCATTTGCATACGTGTTCAAAAAATAAATTTCTTTGATCTCCAACTGGTCAGCACTAAATTCACTGGCTTGAAGTTTGCACATATTAATGCACTTTTTGAGTGTGAGATCGGCTGTTTGAAGCATCATGTTTCTCAATGTTCTTGACACCAGCAACCAAATGATTGCACAAAGGTGATTCTTCAATCGGTCCATATTCACAATCTTTCACTCTGTCCCTGAGGGCCGTGATATATGTGGACATATTTTCGTTGGCTTGAAAATCCAAAAAAATTAACATAGACTACTAACCAGACCAACCAACTATCTATCTGCTCCTGAAATACAGGCAATCAAATACCTTATCGGCAGCTACTGTGATATATGCGTAATAGACGTCTAGACCTGTGGTTAATATATGTTAACGATATGCAGAGTTGGACATGAGATGACGTCATGGAAAGTTTAGCCGGCAGTTCAAGCATGCCCTACGCCGTGAATAAACCATTCAGTATCCAGAACTCGAAGTGTTCAGACGTCTTACTTTCACATGGTGTCAGATGAGGAAGAATGCCGCCCGCAAATACTTTGCTGGGTTTGCGGCTGCCTGGTCAGCTTGTCCTCAGCAACAACGCAAGATCGAACTGGAAAACATGGATCAGAGCATATGATATTTACGCCACGGCGGCAGGTGTCATATTGAAGACAGAACGAGTGCAATGCTGCATCTTTCTTCACGTTGCTGGTGAGGAGGCGCAGAAGGTATTTGCCAATATGACTTTTGCTCTCGCTGATCAAGATAAGATCAAACCGTTAACTGAAGCATTTCAAGTTTACTGTGTCGGGAAGAGCAGTATCATTATCACACGATACAAATTTAATTCACATAATCAAGCGTCAGAAAATATGGCTACGTACATCACAGCGTTAAGAGACAAGGTCAGAGATTGTGAATACGGTGTGGTGGAGGAGTCGCTTTTGAGCGATCGAATTGTGGCTGGCGTAAAGAATGTGAATTTACGGAACAAATTGCTTCAAACTACTGAGTTAACGTTTGTCAAATGCATAAGTATGTGTGAAATGAGTGAGTTCAGTTCAGATCTGTTGGAGGACACCAAATCAGACGTTGAGAGTAAAGTACGTAGTGAGCTTGATCGTATGGTAGAGTTAGGTGTCATAGTGGAACAGGATGAGCCTACCGAGTGGGTTAACTCTATTACGATCGTAAAAAAAACAAATAAAATTAGGATTTGTCTGGATCCGACTAAGTTGAACAAAGCGATAAAGAGAGGGCCTTTCCCTACCAAAACTATTGACGAAATTATTGCGAAAACGGCCGATTCAAAGTATTTTTCAGTTTTGGATGCAAAGACAGGGTATTAGCAGATAGAACTATATGACGAAAGTTCACGTTTGTGCACGTTTAATACTCCGTGGGGCTGGTACAGGTACACCCGCTTACCTTTTGGCATCAAAACAGCCGGTGACATTTTTATTCAGGAAATGCACTGTGTCATGGGCGACATACCTGGTATCGGGATAGTCACGGACGATATTTTGGTATATGGGTCAACGGTTGAAGAGCACAACGAGCGGCTCCGAGCTGTTTTGGACCGAGCTAGGTCAGTTAATCTAAAGTTAAATGATGCTAAATCATTACTATGTAAGACTACAGTAAAGTATGTAGGTCATCAACTTACCCGGCAGGGTGTGAAGCCTGATCCAGACAGAATACAAGCAATAGTTGACATGCCAGAGCCATGTGACAAACAAGGCGTCCAAAGGTTCCTGGGCATGGTTGGATATGTGCACAACATGTCCGAGATAGCTAAACCACTACACACGCTCCTAGCTAAGGACGTGGCATGGCACTGGCAAGTCGAACAGCAGGGTGCGTTTGATAAGTTGAAGGAGAAGTTAAGAACTGCTCCTGTGTTGTCGTATTACAATGTTCGGAAACCTATTGTGCTTCAAGTAGACGGTTGTCAGTCAGGCTTAGGAGCCGTGTTAATGCAAGATGGTAAACCGATTGCACTCGCATCTCGTGCGCTCAACGCAGCACAGTGTGGTTATGCCACTATAGAAAAAGAAATGCTCGCCATATGTTTCGGATGCCAAAGGTTTCATGAGTATATCTTTGGGAAGGAAGTTCAAATTCAGACGGACCACAAGCCGTTGGTGGCGATAATGCAGAAGCCCATCCATAAACTTTCGGCTAAAATGCAGAGAATGCGAATGCGGTTGCAAAATTACAATATTCAGTTATGTCATGTGAAAGGCTCTTTGATGTTTTTTGCAGACACGTTGTCCAGGGCGCATAGCGCCAAAGTAGGTCATGATAGCCTGTTCGATGACACGTTCTGCGTTGCTGCAGTGGACATGCAGTCGTCGAGTTTGTTAAGTAAGATTGTAACTGAATATGAAAAGGATGTATCTATGTCTATGTTGATCTCACACATTGAAGACGGGTGGGACACTACACGCATACAGACACCACCGTGTCTGAGACAGTACATTCCATACAAACACGAGTTAACAGTTGAAAATAATCTTGTAATGAACGGCAATCGGGTGGTGGTTCCTCCAGCTCTTCGTGGTGAAATGATAGAGGCGTTGCATGAGACGCATTTGGGAGTGACTAAGTCCAAGCAGTTGGCGTGGGACTGTATGTTTTGGCCAAATATGAACAAGCAAATTAAGGATAAGGTCAGTCGGTGTGACACATGCCAAAACAACCGGAAGAATTTGCATAACGAGCCATTGATAAGTCACCCGATCGCCTGTCAACCATATGATAAAGTTGGTGCCGATTTATTTGAGTTGAATCATAAGAATTACCTGATAACTGTAGATTATTACACCAAATTTCCAGAGGTAACGTTGTTGGGCGATACGTCGTCTGTCACTGTTATTGAAGCATTGAAAGACAATTTTGCAAGGCACGGTATTCCTAGTCAGGTAATGTCGGATAATGGTCCACAGTTTAAGAGCCATGAATACAAGGAGTTTGCACTGCATTATGGGTTCAAGGCCGTGTATTCCAGTCCACAATATCCGCATAGCAATGGTCAGGTGGAACGGTTTGTCCAGACAGTTACGGACATGTTAAAGAAGTGTGAGAAAACTGGAGCTGATTTTCAGTTGGCATTGCTGAATTATCGTAATACTCCGTTGCCTGTCCTGAACGCATCTCCGGCGCAGTTGCTCATGAGCAGGAGGTTGAGAGGCAGATTACCTATGGCAGAGGGCATTTTGGTGCCTGAAATGCAGAATCCTAAGAGAAGGCAGACAGCCCAGCGACAGAGTAGTCAGAAAGCGTTTCATGACCGGAAGTGCGGTAAGGCGCACAAGCCTATGAAAGTTGGAGATAAGATAAAGTACAAAAATAATGCTGGGGAATGGAAAAAAGGGGTTATTTGGGGACGGACTGGTGTTTCTGGGAGAGAATATCAAATTTTAAACGAGTCTGGCAACATGCTATATCATAACCGTGTGCAAATTATTGGAGCGCCTGTAGAGGGGCGGCCCGAGTTAGTCGTGCAAACGCAATCTGGGTCAGCGTCAGCGCCGAATGTAAACAGTACGGCTAATCTAAGTAGGTCAGGTCGGCTGATAAGGCCGGCGAGCAGGTTAGATCCATAGGAGGGCAGTGTGCTCGCGGTGGTTGCACCGTTAACATGTGCATGTACAGTTAAGTTTGTTTCAGCTTTTATGTTTACTTTATGATACATGATGGACAATTGGTGATGTCAGGCATTACGGCCAGACTGTTGAGGACTTAAGTGCATTGTGCACTCGAACATTTGCAAGTTAGTACGTATATATGTTGAGGTTGTATACTATGTGTTTTGTCATTGATATTTTGTAACATTTCATGTTTCAGAAATACTTTGAGAGGGGGATATGATATATGCGTAATAGACGTCTAGACCTGTGGATACCTGTGACCTGTGGTTAATATATTTTAACGATATGCAGAGTTGGGGACAAAGAAATATGCAAATGAGATGACGTCATGGAAAGTTTAGCCGGCGGGTCAAGCGTGCCCTACGCCGTGAATAAACCATTCAGTATCCAGAACTCGAAGTGTTCAGACGTCTCACTTTCACACCTTGTGCCTCTGACGCCATCTCATTTACATATTTCTTTGTTCTGCGCTCGTGCCTGGATGTCTTTTATGCATATATTACAGTCAGCAGTCCTGGGACTCTCACAGGAAGGGATGCTGGACCTGAGGGTGGATTGTGATTGGCTGTCTGGGAGCGGCCAATCAGAGGGCAGCTGAGTGGGTGATTGACAGCTGTCAAGAGATGTGAGACCCTGATGGTACCCTGATTTGGCTGTTGCCCCTACCCCAAGCCCCCCCCCCCCCCCCCTCCGTTGGGGTGCATGTACGTGGGGTGTGTGTGCGTGGGTGGGCCGGGGGTAGGGCTCTGCTGCCCTCTCCCACCCCACAATAACAGCGAATGAGCATTCCCCGCTCCATCCACTCCAATTAATTTGTGTGAAATGACAACAAAGATTTAACTCACAAAACATTTTATTTTGTTGTTGTAGCATGAGGGTTTATTTGGTCACCAAACCACAATCTCGTGTTTCGATAGATCGCACCTGCGGCATTGCATGGATTGCTAACCATGCTTCAATGAAGATTACTGGAAAGTGGGGATATAAAAAGAGAGTCAGGGGCTTGTAAGTATGTTTTCTATTTTGTCTGCTTAAGACTATACAGTACAACCCCGTTAAACCAAGCTCGGTTAAACCAAACGATCGGTTAATCCAAACTTTTTTCGGCGGTCCGGCAAAATACTACCATTTATCATATAAAAAAAAGTTGGTTAAACCAAAGTCAGCTAATCCAAAGTAATGGTTAATCCAAACAAAATTGTTGGGCCCCAGGGCACTTGTGGTATGGTTAAACCAAACTTTCATGTGGTTTTAAGATCATCTGAGGCTTTTTTATATGATAAATGCTAGTATTTTGCCGGGGCGGTGAAACAAATTTGGATTAACCGATTGTTTGGTTTAACCGAGCTTGGTTTAAAGGGGTTAAACTGTATATACATAAAAAACAATAATAAAAGTGTCCACATACATTGTATATGGAAGTTTTTGCCAAAGCCAAGTCAAAGTCAAAGTCAAAGCTCGGTTAAACCAATGATCTGTTAATCCAAACAAATTTCTAGGGTCCCTTCAAGTTTGGTTTAAGGGGGTTATACTGTATAATGCTAAGAAACACAAGTATATATATACAGTAAAACCTCTCTAAATCGAATGACTATGGGACCGACTTTAAGTGGTCCATTCAGGGAGGTGGTCAGTTTAGAGAGGTAGAATATCATCACAATAGTATTGTTGGGACCCAAATAAAGCGATCGATTTTGGGGAGTGGTCGATCTGTGGAGCGGTCAGTATAGAGAGACTTTACTGTAGTGCACTAATGGAATAATGTATGGAAATTGAAAATACAAATTTCTAAAATGTCTAAAATGTCACACAGATAGGTTTGCATATTAGTTCATATCAACACAGTCAGACTCCCTTGAAATTGCTGAAAATCCCAAATTGATTTGAAGCTGCATAGACTGATATGGTGAAGACATTACATTCTAAAACCAAAGCACTTAGCTAGATTTGACTATGCATTTTCAACTTAGACACTGATGTACTTATTATGTATTTGTTGTTGCATGTCAATTTAATATAACCTGTTATTGCTGAAGCCTATGATGTCCCAATTAATCTTTTAAGCTTTTACTTCAAATATCTCCTAAGCTAGCAATTTATAATAACAGCTACTTCAAACTAAAATAACATGCCTTATAATAATCAACTTAAAGCTGCATAGTCCGATGAAATATCAAATTTTCAAAACCAAACCAATTATCTAGATTTGATTTTACATATCTAACTTAGTTACTGTTGCACTTATTAAGCATTTGTTTCTGCATAGAAGGCAATACTGAGTCAATTTAACAGAACCTGTTACTGCGGAAGTCTATGGTGTCAGAATTTTGGCAAACTTGTCAAAACTAATTTTCCATGTTTGCACTCAAAATATCTAAAAAGTTTACCATTCATAATAAAAGTAACTTTGAACTAATTCACGACACTCAGACAAAGGACAACCAGACAACATTATAATCATCATTTATTGATTATGACATAAAGTAATAATTTACACAATCAGACAAGCCTCAAGGGCATTCAGGAGTCTGGCTCCGATAACTGTCACAGTGTGACGTACAGCAGGCACTGTGACCTGACAAACTGGAAGAGCAGGCTTCCGAGGCAGTGCACTAATGGTACATGACATGAGTAAAGGCACAAATGACATATTCAGGAACAGCAATCAATCAAGGTAACATTATCATAACAAAAATCAATACACACCTTCAGCACTGAACCCTCTACCGAAAGGGCTAGGTGGGTGGGGAAATCAATGTTATGCAAACTAAGGCTGGGTGAGAAGTGACCGTCAGGCAAGCTTCACGTCACATGACCAGTTTGACCTACACCTTCGTGCGCTTTGTCCGAGCGTCGAGAATTCCATATGTTGCCTTACCAACATATCCAATGTAAAGTAGGTACTAGTGATCGATCTAATATATTTATCTCAGAAAAAATACTGAAATTCAAAACCATCGGACTATGCAACTTTAATATATGTATCGCAAAACATGGCAGACACTCAAAACCATCGGACTATTTTTTTTGTTTTTGTTTGTTTTGATGAATTCATTTACCCTGCTCATAACGGATAAGTGTGTTAACACTTGTGGGGGGGGGTGCCTTGTGATTCCATGAGCCCCAGCAATGACCATTAATGAGTATCCCCACTCATTCCAACCCATTTTCAATATTCCATTATTTACACCATTCTACAGGACCAAGCGTGGCAATGGAACTTTCAAGTTAGGTTTATTCAACATTAACATCAGGATCTTTGTGATGTTGGGTAAGATCTAAGGAAATTATCGCAGCAAATTTGTCTACATAGCATGAAAGCGAAGTGTCCTATCAGAAGAAGTGTTATTATGAAATTGCAAAGACATTAACGTTCAAATCACACAAATTACGTAATCATTATATTGAACAAATAGTTTAAATGTTAATGTAGGCCTATTCTTAAATATCACACAACATAGTCTTTTTGTCTTTCATAAAATTGACAAACTTAATTGTTAAGGACTGAGACTATGCCTGTATCTGATTAAAGTGCTCTAATAATGGGAGTATGTTTTTGTATAAATTGTTATTGTGTAAACAGTGAATGTATGGTTTTGTGTCCATGTAACAACCATAATTTGTTGCTGTCTACAACATTCAATGATCCCCTGCAAAAATGTGAGTGTCAACTATCATTTTCCCCCAAAAAGAGTTGTGGGTGACTATGTGTGTACCCTGTCATTTAGGCCTTTGGATCCATGGTAAAAAGTTTATTTTTGACCCATCATGTCACACTTGTGGACCACCTTTTCTTAGAACAACACATATACATATTCATATAATACCAAACGGTGGTTAAGTTTTAGGGTCGTTCTGATCACTACCAACGCGCATCATCATACTTCACTGATGCTTCACTATACATGTATGGGTTGTAAATAGCATGTTTTTTGGTACCTACCATACACACTTCATATTAATTTTGACGGTTTTTACTAACTTTGGCCACTTCAACCAGAGTGGCATCCATTTTGAGTCACATAACCGCAAGTGGTGTTAACTCTGCCATTAGATAGAGTCACCAATATGGTTTACCACATAATGGTTCAGATGGATTCCATCAGATGGCGGCACTATATTGAAATGGGACCATGCATGAGTCCGGAATATAGCAGAGAATGTAGATATAATGGTACAGATGGATCCCACCAAATGTCGGCACTATATTGAAATGGGACCATGCATGAGTCCAGAATATAGGAGAGAATGTAGATATATAGACACAGTCTCTGAACATAGTCAGAGCCCGTGAATATATATATATATCTATATATCTATGAAGAGTTCAGGCATAAAACCCTGTAAGCACCAATCCAAAATTAAAATAAAAGATTTTTGCCTGAAGGTAATTTTTATTTTCACTAATTCCACTATTCTTGTGATGAAATGATAATAGAGAATAATGAACAAAAAATAGAAATGCAAAGAAGAACTTTTTGAAGGTTTGATTCCAATGTTTATCTCAAATCTTTGGATTGGTGTTTACAGGGTTTTGCTCCTGAACTATTTAGAAAATGACAGTTCAACACAATATTTGTCCAGGGATTGATGCGGAGCCTCGCTTTATCCCATGCACAGCATCGGTTAAAGCTAGTATATTTATGTACTATTGCACTATTGTCAGTATGCTCTGCTACATATCTTCATATTTCACATCACTAGACAGCATTTGGTACAATGGGCTTTTATTTTATCGGCCATATCATTAGTAGAGGGATGAGTTGTTGGAACTGGAACCGCCGTTGGTCTGCTTCTTCGGGCCCACTGCTGATGGTTGGATCGGACAGGACTCGAACCCTCAACCCTATAGAGTCAAGTTTTATCTAGCGGTGTGGGTAGGTGGGCGAAGAAAGCTGGATGGTGCAAAGATGGTGGCGGCTACGACGGTTGTGCGTGGAGTTCAAACTGCCGTTGTGTCACGTGACTGAAATGGCAGGAAATTTTATATGGTTTCCGCCACCTATCTATTGCGTGTATGGGTAATGACCCAGTTTGCTCCAGGTGGCGCCACCGGGGAGGTGGTGGCCACTGGGGCCATGGTTAGTTTGGGTGGGAGCCACAGGGTGGCGGCAGAGTGTCATATCATGAATGTTATCGGTTGTCCTGTCTGTGTGTGTGAATTACCCATGTTAATGATAACATGTACTATATGCCTATTTTCTCAGATAAAATTAGTGATGGGCTTCTAAGAATCCAAAGCATAGGATGTACAAGCAGCATGCACATGCCATCTGTTAACTTGAGCGGTCCCTTGTGGGACAAATTTGACATCATCCACGCAATTTCGAGAATAATTAAGAGAAGACTAAAGAATTTGGTGAGTCTTAGTTATGTTCAATTTGTTTTAAAAACAACTTAGCAAATGCATTAATCACATACGTAAAGTGTCAATTCTCCAAAACAGCTGGTGCACACACTGAATATATTATCAAGTGAGGTAATTGGTATGGTATATATTTGATTATGCTATCTATAGTTAGATACTTGTAGACAAATTGGATTTATCATCAAATATACTAAAAGTGTGCTGGTTTATTTCCATGTGGACTATTCTGATATACTATCTAAATGTGTATAATCTGAATCGCAAAAAGAGTAAAGAAGGGAACATGACAAACTGTGCCTGGGTTATCTAATACCCCAGTCACATGAGAGCCTGCGTTCACCGCCAACCTCCTTATGCCCAAAAGGTTGCCAACCACTCCCACTCGATACAGTGATTCAAAACCGTGGTCGGCGCCGCGTTGGTGCCGGGTTGAGGCCAGGTCGGCACCAAGGCAGCCATAGGTCGTGGCCAAGGCGGCACTGGGTCGGGGCTGGGTCGGGGTCAAGATGGAACCGGGTCAGCGCCAAGGTGGCGCTGGGTCGGCGCCGGGTCGCCACCCTGCCGCCGATGACACAGCATTTAATACCCCAGTGACATGAGAGCCAGGGTTCAGCGCCAACTCCTTACGCCCAAAAGGACGCCAACCTCCCAGCGTCCCATTCGATACATTGATTCAAATACGTGATACAGGCGCGGCGCCACGTCGGCGCTGGGTCAGTGGCAGGGTGGTGCTGGGTCAGTGGCAGGGCGGTGCTGGGTCAGCACCGGGTCGGCGCCAGGGCAGTGCCGGGTTGGGGAAAGGGTGGCGCCCTGGCACCAGGCCGGCGCCAGGTCGGCGGCAACTCGCCAACCAAGAGGTCGGTGCAACTTCGGCGCCAAGTCGGTGACAGGGCGCCAACCATTTTGAATGGAGCCGCCGGCACAGGACGCAAGGAGTTTGCAAGTGCAGCACTTGCAACCTCCTTGCATTCAAAATTTCTGAAATGGACACCGGGAGGTTGGCATCCTTGTGGCGCCAGCACTTAAGTAGGGCGTAAGGAGGGCGCAATGAGGACGTTTTGACATCGCGAATCGATCGTAAGTGAACGCAGGCCTCATGTGACTGGGGTAGCATGAGTTGGTGCCACCAGGTCGGAGCCAGGTCGTCAACCATTTTTGAATGGCGCCAACCAGACTGGTCGCAAGGAGGTTGCAAGTGCAGCAGCTGCAACCTACTTGCGTCCAAAATTTCCAAAATGGATGACTCGAGGTTGGCAACCTCGCAACGCCAGTGCGTAAGGAGGGCATAAGGAGGACGTTAGTAGGGCCTTTTGATGTCATGAATCGATCGTAAGCGAACGCAGGCCTCGTGTGACTGGGGTATTACAAGGATCGTTATTGTACATTGCAGATGTGTACCACCGCAAGGAAGGCAATTACTGACTTGAATGGAAAACTGTCTAAAGGGATATGTATGTATAATTGCCTTTTAAGTATATTAAATGGTCATAGTGTGGGCTTTTGTGGGTTAACAAGAGTATTTACTTGAATTGTGACTCTTTCAATGCCAAAGGCACTCGTATTCCAGTCGCTTTACATCACAGACATATATATTCCCTTACTTATCTTTACTCTTGCATAATGCGTTTTCATCATCATCATCATGCTGTCGGTCGCAATGCGACAAAGACTGCTTTTATTTCTTAAGCGCCGCTGTTTTGTGCGGTTGTGCATTTCATAAAAGCTGCTTGCAAAGTGTTGAAGTGCTGCTGGCTTTTGCAAGTTACTAGCAGCACTCTCTCGGGGAGCAAATAGAGGTCTCACACCGGCAAGAACATGTCAAGACAGGCGCAAACTATTTGTCCCTGCAGTGGCTGGTCGGGAGATGTTGGGAGTTCCATTTGTCACCGCCCTTAATGCTGCCACGGATAAGGTTTGCTCCCTTAGCCTTTGGTTCTATCAAGTACCTGTACACCACAAGGCAGTGGTTTATAACTTTGCAAGGCAGGGGCGTCAAACTCCCTGAGGTATTTTAGCAGGTAGGTACTGCAATACCCGCATACCCATACAATGCGTTTTACATAACATATATATACATACATATGAGGTTTCATATTGGTGGCAAATTATGACAGAGGTAGGCCTACACATGTTGATGGTTCCTTTATAGCCACATAATAACTTATCTAGTTCATATATATTATTTACATACAATTTCTTTATTTAAGTAGAACACCTCCCTTTAACTCAACGAATGGCTTGTTAGCCTTGGCTTATGCCCTGATAACATCTAAGGTCATAATAGGTCATATCATATAAGGTACCAGACGGTATGGCCGAATGAGTTAGAGCGTCCGCTTCCCGTGTTGGTAGATCGTGGGTTCGAACCCTGGTCGAGTCAAACCAATGACTTAACAATTGATACCTGTCGCTTCCTAGCCAGGCGCTCCGCATTATTGCAGTCTGCCGATGGGAAAAATTTGGCATACGCTTGCCCAATCAGAGCTTGATTTTCACTGCAGAAGCCCGAGCACTCCTTCTCGTGTTGGAGTGTATCGAGGTATCCAACCACACTAACTATGTTATATAGAGTGATTTGTTCTCTTGCCTCCTGGCTATTGCTGGACTGAAAACGAATCACCCTATTCTAGCAACGGTCATTTATAAAATGAATCAACTGACAACGGATGGGTCTGCATCCACCTGTGCTGGGTGCCTGGCCATGCCGGCATACAAGGAAACAAAGGAGCTGATTGGGCTGCGAAGAAGGCCCTGAACCATGTCTGATCCCTCACTCTGATCTAAAAACACTAATAGCCACCCACATAAAATCCAAATGCCAACATGAGTGGGATGAAAACATTAATAAACTTAAAGAAATTGAACCATCTGTGGGAAAGCCACCACAGACTCATGCGGGAGGCCGGCAGGACCAAGTGGTCCTTAGTCGCTGCCGTATTGGCCACTCGTGGCTTACACATGCTTTTCTGCTCAAGGGGGAACCTCCCCCTGAATGGGGTATCAGTCCCCGCTGACACTCAAACACATTTTTACTAAGTTGCGTTGATTTTTTGGCCCTGCATACTGTCATGCATACTGCAGATAGTATGCATGACCTTTTTACTAAGGTAATACAGTGATTTGTTCTCTTGCCTCCTGGCTATTGCTGGACTGAAAACGAATCACCCTATTCTAGCAACGGTCATTTATAGAATGACTCAACTGACAATGGATGGGTATGACATCCACCTGTGCTGGGTGCCTGGCCATGCCGGCATACAAGGAAACGAACGAGCTGATTGGGCTGTGAAGAAGGCCCTGTGATCTTGTGATCTTGAACCAAGTCTGATCCCTCACTCTGATCTGAAAACACTAATAGTCACCCACATAAAATCCAAATGGCAACATGAGTGCGATGAAAACATTAATAAATTTAAGAAATTGAACCATCTGTGGGAAAGCCACCACAGACTCATGCGGGAGGTCGGCGGGACCAAGTGGTCCTTAGCCACTGCCGTATTGGCCACTCGTGGCTTACACATGCTTTTCTGCTCAAGGGGGAACCTCCCCCTGAATGGGGTGTCAGTACCCGCTGACACTCAAACACATTTTTACTAAGTTGCGTTGATTGTTTGGCCCTGCATACTGTCATGCATACTGCAGATAGTATGCATGACCTTTTTACTAAGGTAAAACAGGGGGAAAACATTTGAGCCTTTTTGAGGGCAGCTGGACTGTACCACCTCATATAGTTTACTAAATAGATTCTATCAATTATTAATAAAACTTTTCTTTTTCTATGGGAATTTGTTTCCCTTGACCACAAATATATGATTGTGAGCTTTCTAATTTAATGAGTGTCTATTGGCACATAATTGATTGTCTGCTTTTACATGTAAAAGCAATGGTTTGAACAAAAAACAAACATTTCTCGCCATGAATATGGCCTATGCTGCTGACACGGCGTAAAGCAACCACCAATCAATCAACCGCATTATTAGGATAGGGCAAGGACTGGTCTGCTCAGTGTCAGGATAATGTAACTGACTGGGATATCAGGTCATGGTGCTGGTGGCCTGGTCTCCCAGTGGGGCAGCACTATAAAGTCGTCAAGAGTATGCACTGTCACAAGTCGGTACCCGTCCTGATATGACCTTAAATGGTGCTAGGATGTAAAACAACAACAAACAAATCAAATAAGTGCTCTCATGGTGGTTTTATAGTGTTGCTAGTAATGCTGGGAGGAAGGCCAGGTAGTCACAAGGATCATTTTCGTGTTTTTTTTCACGCAGAATATTATATTTTATTTCAGTTACAAAGGATATAGATCATGGCGAGATGCTGTTGGACTATAGTCTTATTAGCCCACCAGTGTTTGGTCGGGGCTACTTGCGATTGGAGCACAAGGTACAATATATATCCTTTTGTTGTTGATGAATTTATTTACTCTGCTCATAACGGATAAGTGTGTTAACACTTGTTTTCACCGCTGGGTAGCACGAGTTCAATTTGATTCAAATTTTAAAAATGTTGTTTTAGTAATAACTTTGGTTTTCTTGCTTCTTGTTTATGTCTTGGTACAATGCAAGTCATGGAACACACATATAGTAATTCTATAATGTTGCCATTAACAAAATCTCTCAGAGCAAGTGGATGCTAGGCCCTGCGCAGGAGGCGGAGCAGTGCATGATGGGGTCCCACCCCCCACACCGACAGGGGGCGGGGGGGGGGGGGAGTGCAGAACACTACAGGCATTATTACACATGATAAAGGGTTTATCACTATCCTTGTATATTTATATGCACATTGGAAATAATTGTACATGTTAGCCTAACATGGGTAATTCTTGACGTGATGGGAGCTGGGTCGCCTCCACCTTCCTTACCCTCCCGCCACCTACCGGCTCGGATGCGAACCCCCTCCCTCCCTAGGCCGATCCACCCTTCCGTTAATGCCTCAAACCCTCACTCCGTGTAACCTCCCCTCAAACCCCCCCACCCCTACTGCTCATCAGCCTGCTCGCGGCGCCCTGTCACTGTCACTCGGCGCCTAGACACGAACCCGCAAAGTCAGGCTGATCTACAAATTGCTGAACCGAAATGGCAGAGTCAACATGCCGAAACGTACTAGCAAACAAACAAGGCAGGAGGACCCGAGTGACCACGTCCAACAACCACCTGCGAAAACACGAGGAAGACCGAGGTCAGTTATTGCTAAAACTACCACCACCCGACGGGCAACATACACGGCTCCCATGCTTATGATCACCGACAGCGATAGTGACACAACAGTAATCAACAAGACAACAGGAAACGCACGGAAACGCCGAGCACACAGACACTCGTCATCAAGCTCCGACTCCGAGCCCGACAGAAGACGAGAGATTGACGACATATTCGCCGGATTAGGATCCACGAGATCGGCAAGACGAGGTAGGAAATAATTAATGCCAAACACCTTTGTGATACGTGGTGATAGGAAGGGTAAAGTTGGACTGGGGGAAAGCATGTGGCATGAATATTTCTCGGCTTTGCCGAGGGATTGGGCGGAGCAATCCGCGAGCACCAGGAACAGTTAGCCACTATGGCGGCCGACTGGGAGTGGGAGATATGTTTGTTTGGTCCGAGAGAGTTTTCACAATGGTGGAGGACCGCAGGCTGCCACCTGGCTGGGATGACATCTACACCATTAAGGACATGCAGTGCGATGCCCAAGCAGTGGGGATAAGGCTAGGGAGCAAGAAGAAGAAAAACACGGAGTACAGGCATAACAATGAACATAGCACGGGTAACTCAGACTACCCCAGGAGAGTGGAATTCTCCTCGGAGACTGATGGCCGCCCCTGCCATCAGTGGAATTGGGGGAAGGACTGTGGGTTTACCGCTCCCCACGGCTCCCTCCCCAACAGATACTGTCATGTCTGTGCATGGTGTGCAAATAAATATAGAAAAGCCAATGTCCATCGTGGAAACAAATGCAACAATAAAAAACGCGTTATGGACAAAAAACAGGCGGCCGGATCACCACAGAACAGTAACGACAACAATCGGCAGGGTTTTTGAGCAATCGGCCGGTGGCTCAGTCAGCAACACATCATGGAGGAAGAAGTGTCGAGCTGCCGTCCAGACCCCCTACCACCAGCAACCCACTCGGTAAGCCTGCTGTCACTATATTTGAAGCTGCCGTTGATGTTGATGTCATTGCTGTTAACCTTAACAGCCCTACCGCCCACCCTCCCTATCTGGTCACCTTGCATAATGACGTCACAGGGACTTCCCCCTGCACCCCTCCCATAATTAGCCACCCCACCCTCTTCCACCTCTGTTCCGGTTTCACACACCAGGCTGCGACAGTGGTCAATGGCCACCCTACCCCATGGTGGAGCTGCGCAATGTTCGCGGTGCACCACACGACATCCAACTCAATACTGGTGCGACCGAAGACCTCACGCTGTCCACACCCACCACACCCACAACCAACACCAAACCCCCGACTCACCCCTCTTTGCTCACACACCAGGCGGCGACAGTGGCTCACAGCCGCACGTCCGCACGGCGGAGCTCTCATACACTTGGCATCCAACCCAAGGCCGGTGAGAGCGGACGCCCCGGCCCCCCAATCCGCCCGTCTTATTTACACTCCATGCGCACAACATGCCACGCTCCTCCACACTCACAGCTGTCGCACGTGCACACACCGGCACTACCACCCCGCCCACCCACCACCACCACTAACTGAACCCCCATCACCCCTAATGCAGCACAACATAGCATTAGTACCGACACTTCAGACCACGACATCGATGATAATCTCACTTACGATGACAAAATTGATGCAGACAATGACGTTGATGCGATAACGGGAATCGACACCATGCCGACACCCATCTACAATCCTATGCACAGCCCCGCATCATACAAATCAACACTACTAAAAATTTGTCCTCATACTGTGCCACAGGTATGGAATAACACTCACTACCATGGCATTTATACTAAAGTTTGGGAAACCGGTCTATCTAACCACATAGCCGCACGCATACCAATTGCGTCGGGTTTTGTAATTCCCAAATGGCGTGAATACCTTAAAGGGTACCATGACATAGAACTCATCGATTACCTGTAGTTTGGGTGGCCGGCAGACTTCACTGGAAACAAACCACCAGTACCCACCATGGCCAACCACAGAGAGGACCCCGCTCATATCGTTTGGATACAGAGGTACGTCGAGAAAGAACTCGCACACGGTGCACTTCTCGGCCCCTTCACCAGCCCCCCATTTACACCCTGGGCACAGACGAGCCCGATGATGACCTGCCCTAAAAAGAACCCTGACGAGAGGCGGGTGATCGTCGACCTCAGTTACCCGAGGGGCGCTAGTGTGAATGCTGGGGGGGGATAAGGAGGAGCCAGTACCAAGGGAGAGCGACGACATACACTCTACCCAGGATACTGGACTTGGTGGATGAAGTCACCAAGGACGGTAAAGCCTGCTACATCTCGTCGGCTGACCTGGCATGCCCATATCACCAGTTGAGAACCTGCCCTCTCTCTGTGCCCCTGCTAGGAATAGTACTAGATGGAGCAACATACTATGATTTTCCGCCGCCGTTTGGATGTCGCACATCATCCATGGCGTGTGCCAGGACAACTAATGCCATAGTATACATGCTCAGAAAGAAAGGGTTTCACGCCCTGTGCTACCTCGACGATTTCGTTGGGGTGGCACCAACTAAGCACGCCGCAGACAACGCATATGAGGAAATGATGATGCTAGCCAACAAACTGGGCGTGGTGCTCTCACCAGCCAAGTGCGTCCCGCCCACCAAGGGTCTTGAGTGGCTCGGCTACGCAGTGTCAGTCACCGACATGCAGGTCAGGATACCGGACATAAAGCTTGCTGAGGTGCTGACCGAATGCAAAACATGGCAAGTGGGATTGCATGCATCCCGGAAAGGCCTTCAGCGCCTCGTGGGCCACCTTCAGCAGATAGCCAGGTGTGTCACACAAGCCAGACGGTTCATGAGCAGAATCGTGGCGGCCCTCCTCTCCGCGCCGCCCACTGGGAAACATTTAGTCCCTGACGAACTGATACTTGACATCAACGGGTTCCTGCGATACGTGGAGACCACAAACGGCCTAGTGCTGCTCCGAAAACCACCTAATAAGACATGGATAATCAAGTATGACTCCTCCCTGGTGGGAGGAGGTGCGTATTCCCCCGACAAGTGTACATTGCAGAAACTTACGACTACAACATCACAAGCAAAAACTTCCACATGAACCAACTTGAGGCCCTGAACCTCATCACGGCACTGTACGCGCTCGCGCTCGACCAACCTTGCACCTACACTATCATTGTCAACACAGACAATCAGGCATCCCAGGCGGTGTTAGCCAGCGGATCCGGGAGGGATCCTGTGCTGTGTGAGTGTGCACGCGAGGTCTGGCGCTTCGCTGCTAAGAACAGCTGTGTGGTAGAAATAGTATACAAGCCAGGCAAGGAACTCATACTCGCCGACGCACTCAGCAGGCGCTCCTTTGATAATCTGGCCCGCATGATGTGCATGGAGAAAGGGCTGGCCCGAGTCAGGGTGCGACATCGGGTCGGCACTGACGGACCGACCCTCTAGGTGGTGGAACTGGGAAGATCGTAATACTTGCCTCTCTCTTCCTAGGTCCACCAGATCCAATCAGGGCAAGGATCCTTGCTCTAATGGGCGCAGGACTGTCATCAGGCACCTCGAGAAACAAGGCCCAACAGGTAAAGAAGTTCATCACACACGCAATAGAGCGGGGATTCGATCCTCGCCGTCCATCACAGCTCGATCTGATGGGGTTCATAGCAAGCCTAACAACAACGCTGCGCTCACCTGGAACTGTCCTCAACTACTTGAGTGGCGCACAAACATGGATTAAACTGATGGGCGGGAACCAAGACACATTCGATACATACCCAGTGCAGTTGGTAAAAAGGGGCGTGGGCAGGTCCTCTGTCCACACCACCACGCAGGCACCACCATTAACGGTAGCCCAGATTGCCAGTATCATAAGGTACTTCAAAGCCGGGGGTCTGGCAGCACGAGTACTTACAGCTGCTACCCTGCTGGGAGATTTCACATCACTGCGCCAGAGCAATCTGGTAACCACACCCCGCATGACGATGAACCACACGCTCAAACGCAAGGATGTGAGCGAGGATGGCAATGGCCTGCTCGTCACGGTTAGGTCCTCCAAGACCGCAACCCCCACTGACCGTTTTAACATTTGCATCCATTCGATTACACGATCAGCGTGCTGCCAGGTGGCAGCGTGGCACCGCTACGCATCAACAGCCCCAACTGACCCGCAAGCCGCAGAATTCCGGATGCCTAACGGGAATGCCCTCACAGCTCAAGTCCTGACAAATGCCATACGTGCGGCATTGGCCGCACATGGCCACCCAGCCCCCCTGACTGTGACGCTCCACAGCTTAAGGCGCGGAGGCGCACAAGAGTGTGCTCGTGCGGGCGCCAGGCCGGAAGACGTTCAATACCTCGGGGCATGGCTCTCCCGCGCCATGTTCGAATATGTACCAAAGACTGCATTCGATACGGCCACTCGGGCACTCTCCACTTTATTTGGTTGAGTGCCCGATTAACTTGGATGATTCGAACTGTTGATTAATTGACCGTCCCTGATCCCCAACCCTCGATTGACCTCATGACCTCGATTGCCTGATTGTTATTGATTTACCTATTTCTGATTGACCATGACCTAATTGATTGACCTTGTTTGACCTTTCATCCACCTATCATATGACCTGATGGTTCCTTCCTGCCCCCGACACGCCCCTTCTATTCATCACCATTTAACATTTAGGCCCTTATGCTAGACTTTGATTAACAAGATTATCACTTGATACTTATTGATTACACTAACTGAACCATGTTAACGCCTTAACTAAGCCTATACAACATTACATTACTGCCTAACTTCTTGTCCTTCCAATCCTCATGTTCTACTTTCTTGATGAATAAAGGCACTTTTATACCACTCCCGTCTCGTTGTGAATTATCTAAATATGCAAAGCAAAATGTAGCATCATATGGTGTTCATTGTTGGAACGTCGTACTGGTATTGCAAAGTGGGTTCATTAGTTTAGCTTTACGGTATAATTCCATCACTATTTGGAGGATTTAATCAAATATTAGTATGTGAAAGTGATAATATTAATGATACTCTGTAAACAAAGTCATATATTGTCCATCCTCTCAGGTCAGGTCAGAATTTAATCAATTTAAATTGACTTTCATTTTAACATTTGGTTGGTATCCTCCAACGGATAGGTCAAGAGCGCGACGTAGCTCAGACAGTAGAGTGTCCACCTGTGAAGGTGTGGGTCATCCGATCGATCCTGCTCAGTGGACACATTTTCAGTTTGGGCTATTATCCATTCCAACCAGTGCTCTACAACTGGTTTATCAAATGCTGTGGTGTGTGATGTCCTGTCTGTGGGGAAAGTGCATATAAAAGACCCCTTGCTGCTTTTATCAGAAAGAGTAGCCTATCTGGCGGCAGTGGGTTTCCTCTAAAGAAATATGTCAGAATGACCATATGTTTGACATCCAATAGCCGATGATAAAAATCAATGTGCTCTAGAGGTGTCGTTAAATAAAACAAACGTGTTGGTATCCTCCGAGGGGGTACTCTTCCTGATTGTACACCCATCACTAATCTTATCGCAATGCAGCAGTTTTCAAATTGACTTTGTCATATACAGGGTGAGATTCGCAGCACAAATAACGCAACACCCTTCGATGTTACCCCGACAGTGTTCCCATTTATGCAAAAAGCTGTCCGTCGCATGGTTTACATCTGGGGAAGTGACAAGATCATCAACTCATTCGCCCAGACCGCTTTCAACCAGAGGAGAATCAATAGGCAGATAGCTCCATGGAATGTAAGTCCTTTCATTCATTCATTAGTTGCATAGTCCGATGGGTTTTGAGTTTCTGTCATTTTCTGAGATAAACATATTAGGGTGATCGGTATAATCTACCCTACTTTCACTTGAAGGAACTTTTATTTTAAATAGCTAACTTTTGAGATATTTAAAGTGCAAAGAGGCAAAATTAGTTTTGGCAAGCTTGCCAAAACTCTGACACCATAGGTTTCGACCAGATGGGATGGCCGAATGAGTTAGAGCATCCGTCTCCCTTTCTGGTAGATCGTGGGTTCGAACCCTGGTCGTGTCAAACCAATGACTTAAAAATTGATACTTGTCGCTTCCTAGCGAGGTGCTGGGCTTTATTAGGATTGGGCAAGGACTGGTGTGCTCAGTGTCAGGATAATGTGACTGAGTGGGATACTAGGTCATGGTGCCAGTGGCCTGGTTTCCCAGTGGGACAGCACTATAAAGTCACCATGAGTGTGCACTGTCACAAGTCGGTACCTGTCCTGAAATGACCGTAGATGTTGCTAAGATGTAAAACAAAAAAACACAAAAAAACAGGTTTATGCAGTAATAGGTTCTATTAAATTGCCTCAGTGTTTCCTTCTATGACAATTGTTTAACAACTGCACCAATATTTAAGTTTGATATGTAGAACCAAATTGAGATACTTGTTTTGGTTTAGAAAATTTGATTCTTTATCGGACTATGCAGCTTTAAGGTGGAGATACGACTGGTTTATACCAGCATTATATTAAGTCTATTGTTTCTTAGGTTAAGTGATGAGCACTTTCGTAATGTTAAAAGGGCCTGTTTTTATTATATTAATGGCCTAAATGCCCCTAATGTCAGCTCCGCCCCTATGCAGACTCGAACCTTACAACCCTACCCTATTCCCCTTATCCTAGTGGTGTGGGTGGGTGATTTTTTTTAGCAGATGTTGAGTGTCCAGGGTTTGAGCGCTGAATGGCGATCTGCACAGGGCGCTGTCACGTGACAATGTTTCTGGTGGGAAAACCCACGTGAGTAGGCGGGCGACCCGAGAGGGTCGGCAGTAGCATCAACGGGGCGCCATCATAGGGGGTGCAGACACTGGGGCTAATGTCCGCTGGTTTGCGGGCGTCGAGTATGGAAGAATCTCTGCGGTTCGGCGATGGTCCAGGGTTTATAGTGCTGCTGAGCTTGGTGTAGTCGTCGTGTCCCCGACCATGAATTAGCTAGTTTTTATCGTTTTCTGAGATAAATATATTTGATGGATCATTGGTTGTAATGCGAAGCATTGCGCTTGATGCGTGGAGAGGAAGAGACCCTCCCCCGCCACCCCGGTCGTCGCGCAGCATTCTCACCTCGCGCGACGCCCGCCTCTCAGCTTTCTTCCTCCCCCTCCCCCCGCCTTGCTTTCGCACCTCACCTGTCACCGCCCTCCTGCCCTCCCTTATAAGGCCGCCCGCCGGCCTCTCTCAGTCATTCGCCTTCCAGCCATCCTCCACGCTCTGCCCTTTTTTCCTGCTTTGGACCTCACCTCGCCGACTCCACCTCGGACCGCTGCAACTCCTCAGGCCGCTCCAAGCATACCAGGACAAGGCAAGGGCTCCCGGACGACCGCCCTGGCCACGCCGGGGCCCTCCTCAAGATCACCGCGGGGCGCTTCACCCTCCTCGGCCCAGGCGTCCCCCTTGGCGCCCTCGGACCGCACCTCGGGCGCCGACACGACGGCGATCATGGAGGCCATCCAGCGCCTCCAGACCCAGTACTGCCAGACTACCGCCCGTATGGACGCCCGTATGGACGCCCTGGAGTCGGGGGGACCCCGAGCCTCCCCGGAGACGCCCCCACCTCCACCAAGGCGCCAGCACGCCTACACCACAGCGCCCGCCCCGGCACCTCGGGCGCGTGCCCCGGCCGGGGCTTGGCCCCCGCCGCCACCTCAAGCGATCACGGCCCGCCTCGACGCCCTGGAGTGCGGAACCGCCCGTGAGCCCGAGGGGACGCCACCGCCCACCACGAGGCGGCGGACGGCGTACAGCACACCGCCCACCCCAACACCTCGGGCACACCTCGCCGGGGGGGTGCACCCTCCCCCGCCACCTCAAGCACCGCGGAAGGGAGCCCGGACGACCGCCGCGGCCACGCCGGGCCCCTCCCCAGACAGCACAGCAGCCGCCGACGGAGCCGCCCGCGAGCCCGAGGGGACGCCCGCGAGCCCGAGGGGACGCCACCGCCCACCCCGAGGCGGCGGACGGCGTACAGCACACTGCCCATCCCATCACCTCGGGCACGCGTCGCCGGGGGAGCGCACCCCCCCCCCCTTCAAGCACCGCTCCCGGGAGCACAGACCCCGGCGGCCTCGGCGGATTTTTGATCCGCCCCCCCCCCCCGGCCGGCCGGGGGGGGCCATCTCCGGCGCCTCACCCATGCCGACAACCTCCTCACCACTACCGACAACCCCCCAGAGATCACCGATCGAAACGCCACCCAGACAGAGCCGGGGATCATCACCTCGCACCTCATGCCTCAGACACAGCCCAGCCTCACGAGGAACCCTCCCCAGACGCCGCCCATCCTCAGGATGAACCCTCCCAGGACAACACCGCCGCCGACCATCACGACCACCGACAACCCCCCAGCGACCACCGATCGAAACGCCGCCCCAGACAGAGCCGGGGATCATCACCTCGCACCTCACGCCTCAGACACAGCCCAGCCTCACGAGGAACCCTCCCCAGACGCCGCCCATCCTCAGGATGAACCCTCCCAGGACAACACCGCCGCCGACCATCACGACCACCGACAACCCCCCAGCGACCACCGATCGAAACGCCGCCCAGACAGAGCCGGGGATCATCACCTCGCACCTCACACCTCAGACACAGCCCAGCCTCATGAGGAACCCTCCCCAGATAGCACAGCCGCCAACCTTCATGACACCGCCTTCGTCAAACCGCCCGTCCCGACCCCCACCCCACCCAGTCCTGAGGACTTCGCTGCCCCCCTGCTCGACCCTCGCCGGACCTCCTCACCGGATCTCTCCAAGGAGCGGGCCTCCTCTCTCTTTGGCCGCCCACTCCCTGTCGACGTAGGCCCCGGACACTCGCCGCCCACACAGGGAACCTGACCTCTGAGGCGGTGCGTGCACATGTGCCCCGCCTCGCCCCCCCTCGGGCGCCCCTCGAGCCCTCTCCTCCGCTTTGGTGGAGGGCTCCTCGGCGCCCCCTCCCCTCACATGAACTATTACCTCTGCTCCGTATGAGCCCCTGTATAGACTCTCTTGTTCTCTGGTCTCTGCTCCTCATGAGCCTGTTACCATGTACCTGCTCCTCTGGATCCTTGTCACTGTTGCCCTGTCTAACCCCTCTGTTGCCAGAGGCGCCTCAATAAACGCCTCTTTTTTCCCACCCCCGCCTTGCTTTCTTCCTTTTCGAGCATCACAATCTACATTGCTTGAGTTCAAATCTAGATGATTTGCTTTTTGGGGTTTTGAAAGGTTTATGCTCTTATCAAAATATGCAATTGTAATCAAACTGAAAAACTATAGGTTCATTAAAGAATATATATATACCCATCCATGCAATTATTCAAATCAATTAAATAAAAAAATAGAATGCTATGCTATGATCTTCTCTGATTGTTTCATGGATAAACCATATTCTTTTCCCATATAATCTGTATTCATTGTGTCTTTACCCAACATTGCCTTGATTGCAGATGGGAAGTGACCTGAAGAAGTATATGCGAATAAAGTGCCCGGGGGAACGCTGCTTTGGAACCAGCTTGCCAAGGGTATGATGACCACTACTTTGTAATAACTCCGTCTTAAATCAAATATAATTCTGCGGTGATTTTGTTTGTTTGTTTGTTGTTGTTTTACGTCCTAGCAACATCCAAGGTCATATCAGGACAAGTACTGACTGTAATGTCCGCAGGACGTGATCATATACTGACTGCACGCATTGAGGTCTAGTATCATAATGGCTTTATTCTGGTGCCTCCCAGTCGGCGCTGGTTAGCCCGTGCGTGGTTTCGGTTTCCGTACATACACTACATCTCCCTTTTCGCCTCGTCTGGATCCTGGAGTCGGAGCACCATCTGACCGACTTCCAGTGTGGTTTCAGGCGGGGGAGGAGTACCCTCAACCACTTGGTCCGATTGGAGTCATTCGTTCGAAATGCCTTCATAAACAAAGAACACGTCGTGTCCGTGTTTTTCGACCTCGAAAAGGCATACGACACGACATGGAAGTACGGCATCCTGAAGGATTTGTTCAATATGGGTTTTAGAGGGCGCTTGCCCATTTTCATTTCTAAATTTTTATCAAACCGGAACTTTAGCGTTCGGGTCAATGCTACCCTCTCTGATCCTTTTGATCAGGAGATGGGTGTACCTCAGGGTAGCATTCTATCTGTTAGCCTTTTTGGCATTAAAATTAACAATATAGTCAAATCCATTAAGAGTACTGTATCCTTCAGTCTCTATGTAGATGACTTTTTAATATGTTATAAAGGTAAAAATATGAACACTATAGAACGGCAACTCCAATTAAATATAAATAGCCTTTCCTCATGGGCAATGGAAAATGGTTTTAGATTCTCCAAATCGAAAACCGTTTGCATGCACTTTTGTCTTTTACGGACTTTGCACCATGAACCTAATTTAACAATTGGAAATGATCCCATAAAAGTCGTCAAAGAGAACAAGTTTTTAGGAGTCATCTTTGACAACAAATTATCTTTTATCCCTCATATAAAGTATTTAAAGTCCAGGTGCCTTAAGGGACTGGACATTTTAAAAGTTCTAGCCCACACACAGTGGGGAGCAGATAGCACTGTTCTGCTCCAATTATATAGAACTTTAATACGTTCAAAATTGGACTATGGCTGTATTGTTTATGGTTCAGCCAGGAAATCATACGTATCACAGTTAGACACTATACACCATCAAGGCCTTCGGCTGGCCCTGGGGGCGTTTAGAACCTCGCCCATCCAGAGCCTTTATGTCGAAGGCCGAGAGCCTTCCCTTAAGAGTAGAAGGCTCAAACTGTCTATGCAATATGCGATAAAATTAAAAGGAAATATTTTAAATCCTGCATATAACTCCATTTTTATGCCACCATATGAACGCCTCTATGAATCAAGGCCAACATACATAAAACCGTTAGGCCTCAGAATAAAGCCTCATTTGGAGGCCTTGAGGGCAAATATACATAACATAGCACCCTCACAATATTCAGATGTTCCTCCCTGGAAGCTGAGGAAACCAAACATCATCCTCCAGCTGGCCATGTCAAGGAAAAGTCAAACGCACCCACTTTCATATCATGAAAGCTTTATCGATGTGCGAAGTGCTTTTAGCGCCCACCTAGCCGTTTACACGGATGGGTCAAAGACAGACAACAGAGTCTCTGCGGCAGCAATCGTCCACGGACGTGAATTAGGTACGCGTATTCCAGATCAGAGTTCCATCTTTACTGCTGAGGCACGAGCACTCCTACTCGCGTTAGAGTGCATCGAAACCTCAGCCAGTCATAAATTCATCATTTTCACTGACTCTTTTTCCTGCCTTCAGGCTTTAAACAATAGGAAACTGGACCACCCAATACTACTTAAAGTACTCATTAAACTAAACTCTCTTTCAATAGCAAAATTTGACATTCACCTATGTTGGGTGCCTAGTCATGTTAGTATCCCAGGAAATGAGAGAGCAGATCAAGCGGCCACTCGAGCCCTGACTGCTCCTTTGGAACACTGTCATATTCCCCACTCTGATCTGAAACCTACCATTCAAAAATACATTTGGAACCTATGGCAGATCGAATGGGATGAACACCCAGACAACAAACTCCATAGAATTACCCCCTCCGTGAACGGACTGCCGCAGAGTCGCCTGGAAGGGCGACACGACCAGGTTGTTTTAACAAGATGCCATATTGGCCACTCCTGGCTAACACACGTGTTTCTGCTCAAGGGGGAGCCTCCCCCTGAATGTATTGGATGTCAGTCCCCACTGACATTAAAACACATTTTATTAAACTGTGTGGATTTCATGGCCTTGCGCCAGCAGTTTTACACTGCAAACAACATGCAAGACCTTTTTACTAAAGTAAAACAAGAAAAGATTTTAGACTTTTTGAGGGCAGCTGGTTTGTACCAACTCATATAGGTTTTTAAACAAATTTCATCAGTGAATAATACTATCAATTAGACTTTTATTCAGCTATATGATTGTGAGTTTACAAAATTCATGAGTGTCCATTGACACAAAATTGATTGTATGCTTTTACATGTAAAAGCGATGGTTTGAACAAAAACAAACATTTCTCGCCGTGAATATGGCCTATGCTGCCGACACGGCGTAAAGCAACCACCAATCAATCAATGAAAACCCTTTTCACAAGCTGTTCGCATTTTTCGACAGTTAACATGACCTGGGTATCAACAATGCATGCATATATATTCCACTCCGACCTTGTGTTCCTGTGTTCTCATTCGGCCTGGAGGGTCGGTATTCACTTGTCTTTACCTCTGTGTGATACTTTATTTTACATTTCTAACTTGGCCGGGTCGTCATTTACATAGTTCAACATGTTTCCTTCCTTCTCTGGAAAGACAAAACAAAATGAACAAACAAATAAAGTTGAATCAAGGTTCACATGAAACGTTATACGAGATGTGATTGTAATGTGTCCTTTATGTTGGGTCTCCCGCTAACACTAGTTGCGCTATACGGCAATGTCTGATAGGCTTGGCATGTTTATTGGTACCCCAGCCTTATCACGGGTTTTACTTGGCGTCCTTTCTTTGTTACATATGGACTTTGGCCCGTGGCTTGTGGGTCAATGTGCGCATTTTGTTGTGTGTGTGTGGTGGTCTGTTGGGGTGTATCGTTATCCTGCAGTGAGTGCAATATGTGTTTCCTGTTTCTGATTATGTTTGAATTGTTTTGATTTTGTATCTCATACTTTCTCGTGTGGCACTCTCCTGACCTCGTTATAATTCCTGGAGCCCATTTTCCTTTGTGTGTCAAGTATCTTATTTTTGTTCGGGTTTCAGACCTGAGAGAGCCATTTTGCTTCACAGATTTCCACGTCTGACACCATGTAATGTCGTGATGAATACCCTTCCGCGGGACGTGATCATATACTTACTGCACGCGTCGAGGTCTAGTATCATAATTGCTTTATTCCGGTGCCTCCCAGTCGGCGCTGGTTAGCCCGTGCGTGGTTTCGGTTTCCGTACATACAATACACCGACTTGTCCCAGTGCGCACTCATGGCAACTTTATAGTGCTGTCCCACTGGGAAACCAGGCCACTGGCACCATCACCTGGTATCCCACTCAGTCACATTATCCTGACACTGAGCACACCAGTCCTTGCCCTGTCCTAATAATGCAGAGCACGTGGCTAGGAAGCGATAAGTATCAATTTTTAAGTCATTGGTTTGACTCGACCAGGGTTCAAACCCATGACCCATCTTCATCTTACCCAGCAAAAGTTGGGGTTGGTGTCACAGTGGGCTCTACCCTTCACTGTAAATTCACTTTGCATTTATAATCAATCAGATGCCACCTGATGACCAATCTTGATGAGGGTGTCATCATATATTTGCTGCTGATGTAGATTGCAGTGAAATTGTCTGAACAGATATTCTAGATGAGATAAACTTCCACTTGCTGTATTGTGGTGTATGTGTGTTCACCATCTCATTTGCCATGTAAGTTCTAGCTGTGACTCAGCCTGCTGGGTCGCAGCTTCAGTCCGGGTCACAGCTTCAGTCCTTCCTGAGGGATGAGTGGAACACATGCATTGGGATTTTTGTGGTGAGGTTGTGTGTATTGGTTGGTTGTTGGAATTTTACATTCTGGCAACATCTAGGGTCATATCAGGACGGGTAATGACTTTTGACAGGGCACACTCATGGTGACTATATAGTGCTTCCTCACTGGGAAATCATGCCACCAGCACCATGATCCGATATCCCACTTAGTCACATTACCCTGACCACTGAGCTAACCAGTCCTTGCCCTATCCTATTAATGCTGAGCGCAAGTCTAGGAAGCAGCAAGTATCAATTTTATAGTCATTGGTTTGACTTGCCCAGGAGCCGAACTCCTGACCTTCCGCATGCGATGCCCATGCTTTACCGATTAGGCCAACGCCTTTGCGCATTGTATTACTGTATGGTGAGATGATTACCACTGTTACTTGATCACTGTGATTATTGTCATCTCTATTTATTGTTTTATCACTGGAGTGAAATGTCATTGCCATATCATGTCCTGCCATATCATTGTAGTATTCATGCCACTATTGACATACAACTTGTCAGAATATGTCCCCACTGCAGTCTCAGACTTCTGATCCATTCATTAGGCCACACAATACAAAGCACTTGTGAAAGGATCCAACAATGGGCTGGTTTCCCCACTTAGTATTGGTGATTGGATCCACTGATTTGCATATTTACACTATATTGGAGTTATGTTATATGTTTTGGAAAAAAGAAGGGAAAAAAACAAAGGAAGAAAGAAATGTTTAAAGAAAATTCTATAGACCTATTTCATATGACATCAACATAGGTATTTAGGTCAGTGCGCGCGCTGCTTGGCTGCAGGACGACACTCTGTCACACTGCAAACTCAATGGCTATGAGCAATCTTCATAGAGAAAAGGTGAAATATATATATTTTTTAAACACCACCTAGACACAAACCAATTTTGAACTGCGTGTATCCGCAAACTCAATGCATTGTCAATGCCCATGAGCAATCTTCATACATAAAAAGTGAAATATCTCTAAAACCACACCACCTAGAAACAAACTGCTTGGAACACATATAGAATATATATTTAACAATGAGATTATATTAAATTTATAAGGTTAGGGTTCTAAATTTCTATTAATTTTGAATAAAATTGACGTTTTGAACTGCGCATATCGGCAAACTCAATGAGTCAATGCATTGTCAATGGCCATGAGCAATCTTCATACAGAAAAAGTAAAATATCTATAAAACTACACCACTTAGAAACAAACCGCTTGGAGCACATAGAAAACATATTCAACGAACAGATTATATTAAATTTGTAAGGTTCGGGTTCTGCCTTTCTATTAATTTTGAATAAAATTGACATTTTGAACTGCATGTATCCGCAAACGCAATGCATTGTCAATGGCTGGGAGCAATCTTCATACAGAAAAAGTGAAATATCTGTAAAACCACACCACCTAGAAACAAACTGCTTGGAACACATATAGAAAACGTATTCAACGATGAGATCATATTAAATTTATACGGTTAGTGTTCTGTATTTCTATTAATTTTGAATAAAACTGACGTTTTGCACTAGGCATACCGGCAAACTCAATGGCGGTGTGCCTTCCTTCTGCAGCCAAGCTGTGTGCGGATACACAATGTTTATAAACATTGAAAGGGGTCTATAATCATGCAATATCATGTGATTCATATTCACCAAATGCATAATACTTTTATTGAACTGGAATTGTATGTAATCACTATTAAAACTAATAGTTTGTTTATATTATGTATACTACTTTTATTATCAAACAGGATTGTGGTTATTATTGCAACTGATAGTTTCATTTATGTACCAACAAATTGTACTGAATGACCAGAATACCTGTGCTCTAGTACTAACAAAAGGCATTATTCACTGAATAAACTGCATTTTAGTCGGTTAAAAAAAATAAATCCAATCTACAGAGCGAGAAATCTGTCTGTTATTTTTATAGCTGGGAGCAGCGTTTGCCAATGCGGAGGTGTCCTTCTACCTGCATGCTACCCGTGCCCCGATCGTGAAGAGCTCAGCAAATGCAATCGAGGCTTCCATTCATGGAGATGTAGTTGTTTTGGTGAAGAATGGCCCAACAGCACCGGCAGTCGAAGTAATTGACTTCAGCGCAGTGAGTGTCTGGTAAAGCAAGTCATGCTACATTATACAGTAAAACCTCTCTAAATCGACTTTAAATGGTCTATTAGGGAGGTGATCAGTTTAGGGAGTTTTTTTAATTATTACAATGGTATTGTATGGGCGATCATTTGGGACCAAAATAAAGCGATCAAGTGGGAGTGGTCGATCTGTGGAGGTGGTAGGTTACAAAGGTTTTACTGTATTTCCATTAAATGTTCTCTGGGAAGCAAAATAGAAAATGATGTGGTTGTCAATAAACCATCCGTATTCAGTTAAAAAACAAGACAGTAGTCCACCATGAAATTCCATATTTAGTCTGAAATCTTTTCACAGTTGAACTTCTACAATCCAAATCCTCAATACCAATAAATATATATTATCTAATTCAATTAACAGCTTTGATCAAGAATAACAGAGTATTATATCTTGTAGATGATGCACAAAGTCCAACTTAGTCTTCCCTGAAGCTCCTGCTCTACACATCTATGAAACTTATTAGATCATAACATCTGCTATGTATCCTAACACCCCCATCACACCAAACTAGTTCTCAAAACATACGACCCCGTTCTAAAACGGGGTAGAACATGGCCGCAAATAATTTTGAACATGCTCAAAGTTCTAGAGCACCCTTCCATCCTTGCCCATCCATGCAGTTCATAAAAAGTTAGTAAAACATTGTGACTACGTTCACTATGTTCGCACACAGTTTGAGCCCGTTCGGCAACATTTTCAAGAATGTATTAAGAACTACTTTGGTGTGATGGCGGGTATTACTCTTTGAACTGAATGACATGAATTACTATTTGTATGATTTGGTAAGGAACAACGCAACAAAGAAGTATTTTCAGGTGGACAGTCACACTTGAATCCATAGTAAGCTGTAGTAGTAGGGTGGTGGGTGGAAAAGATTATATAGAAGTACAGTGGTGGTGAATGTCTGTATCACTGGTTTGCCGATAAGTGATGAGAGGGGTTAGTCAGAGGCGGTGGGACGAAAGGTGTGAAAGTCCACTGGCCAATCAGGTCAACAGAAATGGGCTTATTCGTTCACCTGAACTCAAGTCTAAAAAAAACATGGGATGGGGGCAGCGGCATGTTGTTCCCGCTGAAGCAAATACAATGAAACACTGCAACCCATGCCTACTTCTTCTAATTATGCATTTTTTACCATTTTTAGGCACTCAGCATTAAATTGGGAGTCACGCTTTCTAATAGTGTCGTCAAAGCTTCAGTCCAATCGATCAGGTATGCAACATTAAAATGCTTGAATGGATGTGTCTTTATGCAAGTCAATGCTCAAAATCATTCCTATTTAATGGTTGTTCATGTGATTAATGTTGGATAGTCTGATGATTTAGAGTTTTTGCCATTTCCTTAGATAAATATATTAGATTGATCAATATTATCTGATTTACTTACATTTAACTAACGTTATCTCAAATGGCTAACTTTGGGGATATTTGAAGTTAAAGATAGACAATTAATTTTGGCATTCAAGTTGAAACTCTGACAACATTGCCTTCAGCATAACAGGTTCTATTAAGTTGACTTTGCATTCTTTACTATGCAACAACAAATGTTTAATAACTTAAATAGGTGCACCATTATATGAGTTTGATATATACGATCAAAGTTTGATATATATACGATCAAATCTAGACACATATTTTGGTTTTGGAAAGTTTATGCAAATTTAATTGCCTCTGAAGGAAGGCAATGCTCTAACATTGAAACTTTTGCTAATTATTTCAATTTACTAGAATGTCCTGTCAGTTGGTTTTCTTATTCAATTTATCACATGCTGTAATGTTCTTTTTAGGTGTAATGTGACCCAGATTAACCGATCCTCCATCGGTAGTCTGCAAGTAAGTACTGTTCTCTCTATGCTTACATGGAACTGCAAGAATGATATTCTTTTAATCTGGAGCAGCAGAACGAACGAGGACCAATTGTATACAAGTGAAATTTCCGCACCTTAATAGATGAATAAATTAATAAAAGAAAAATGCAATAAAAGTTCATTCATGCAAGATCTTTAAGTTGCATAGTCCGATGGTTTTGAGTTTCTATCATTTTCTGAGATAAACATATTAGGTTGATTATTATAATCAATGTTACTTTAGTTCGAAATAACTTTTATTTTAAATGGCTAACTTTTGAGATATTTGAAGCGCAAATGTGCTAAATTAATTGGGGCAAGCTTGTCCTATGTTTTGAGTTTCTCTCATTTTCTGAGATAAACATATCAGGTTGATCATTATAATCGACCTTACTTTAGTTTGAAATAACTTTTAATTTAAATGACTAACGTTTTAGATATTTGAAGTGCAAATTTGCTAAATTAATTTGGGCAAGCTTGCTAAAACTAGGATTCTGCAGTAACAGGTTCTATTAAATTGACTCAGTATTCCCTTCTATGTGATGGCACATGTTTAATAACTGCACCAGTATCTAAGTTACACATGTAGAATCAAATCTAAAAATTGTTTTAGTTTTGAAAATTTGAAGTTTTCATCGGGCCGTGCAACGTTAAGTAACAACATTATTAAGCCTTACTTAGGGTAGCATAGTTTGATAAGAGCATAAACTTTTCAACAACAAAAAAAGATTCATCTAGATTTGAACTTATCATAATCAATATCAATGCGATATGCTTTTTTTCATATCAAATAATGACGATCCATGCAAAATAGAGAACATTAATGGTGTAACTTAATCGTCTTGAGATAAAGTCTCTCTGATTGCCTAATTATTTTGTCAACAAAGCTGAGTGAAATTTAGAGATGTGTCACTCTATTACAATCATTCCATTATGAGCCCAATACCACATGGTGGTGCTCATTCTGACTGCACTGACCCTTGCCAATAAGACGCACCGGCAGGTTGCAGCACACTAGCAGGAACAGTCCCAATGATGGACTTTTCCACCCATGGCTAGAGACCACCCCTTACTGGACGTTACCTGTGACCTGGCTGGTGGTAGAATGCTGCCAGGAACAGTCCCAATAATGGACTGTTCCACCCATGGCTAGCGATCACCCCTTGCACAAGTTACAGGAGGCTCCCTGTGACCTTGCTGGTGGTAGAATGCTGCCAGGAACAGTCCCAATAATGGACTATTCGAGCCATGGCTAGCGACCACCGCTTACTAGATGTTAACTGTGACCTGACTGGTGGTAGAATGCTGCCAGGAACAGTCCCAATAATGGACTGTTCTACCCATGGCTAGCGACCACCCTTTACAAGATGTTACCTGTGACCAGACTGGTGGTAGAATGCTGCCAGGAACAGTCCCAATAATGGACTGTTCCACCCATGGCTAGTGACCACCCCTTACAAGACGTTACCTGTGACCAGACTGGTGGTAGAATGCTGCCAGGAACAGTCCCAATAATGGACTGTTCCACCTATTGCTAGCGATCACCCCTTACTGGACGTTACCTGTGACCAGGCTGGTGGTATAATGCTGCCAGGAACAGTCCCAATGATGGACTGTTCCACCCATAGCTAGCGACCACCCCTTACACAATTTACAGTAGGCTCCCTGTGACCTGGCTGATGGTAGAATGTTGCCAGGGACAGTCCCAATAATGGACTGTTCCACCCATGGCTAGTGATCACCCCTTACTGGACGCTACCTGTGACCTGACTGGTGGTAGAATGCTGCCAGGGACAGTCCCAATGATGGACTGTTCCACCCATGGCTAGTGATCACCCCTTACTGGACGTTACCTGCGACCTGGCTGGTGGTAGAATGTTGCCAGGGACAGACCCAATGATGGACTGTTCCACTCCCTACAGGAGGTTATCTGACATTGGCGGAATAAACAGGGGGATGGCTCGGTGTTTGAAGCAACTTTGGTGTTCCCTTGTTATTACTCAAGTGGAGTAGAACATGGTCCATCACATTTTAAATAATAGGCATGGATGTAGATCTTTGGAATATCTTTATTAGCTCATTGGGGATGACTGACATGACTATCTGGGTTAGCTAAGCTGGTTGAAGCTTATTGCAAGATATGATTGATCAAATTCTCTCAATCTAACACTTGTCATTTCAGGTCAGTGAACTGCAGCCAATGCTGAACAAACTTGGATATCACTACATCATCCCGAAGCTGAATGGTACTACTCATAATAGCTATTGTGAAATAATTTAACAAGGCGGAGTCATCGAGTAATAGTGGTTAAAAGTCTTTAATCAGCCAGGAATGGGTAGTCTTAGTTCCAACATGACAGATCAGACAGCTCCGGTATCAGTAAATACGTTCATATCTACCGTCCATAATGGGCGGAACCCGACCCTCAACCCGACCCTAGCATATTAGCCCGGTAAAAAGGTGTGGGTGGGTGGGAGAAAGTGAATATGTGTGATCTGGAGCTCGGATAGGGAGGTTGTGGTAGCGGGACGAGCCGGGAAGCGCACCCGTGATCGATTTGGCGGGAAGGGTCAGCTGGTGGGGTCGGGTCGGATCGCCCCCTAGCGTTACTGGAAGTTAGTAGTAGTGGCTCCACCTATCGCTTCCTTATGCAGGGTTCTCCACCCGTAAATTACTCATGTTACCTGTAACATGCACAATTTAACAAGGCGGAGTCATGGAGTAACAGTGGTTAAAAGTCTTTAATCAGCCAGGAATGGGTAGTCTTAGTTCCAACATGACAGATCAGACAGCTCCGGTATCAGTAAATACGTTCATATCTACCGTCCATAATGGGCGGAACCCGACCCTCAACCAATTAAGTGAGGCGAGGGTTGCCGCTCCCGATGATGTTTTTCGGGACATAGTGATGTACTGCCACGGATGTCCAGGAGCCGAGCTGCATAATCTCGGCGAGCGAGCTGCCTGCCGCTGCACAGGCCTGCGCCCCGCCCCTTCTGAGGCTGTGGAGCGTATAGTCAGTGGGCGTCCTTACGCCGATGGCAGCCAGACCCATGCGGAGGGCAGCAAGCATCACTTGTGGCCGGAGAGGGACGTCTCGAACTAATAGGAACGGCGGATCAGATGGGTGCGGATGTTGGAACGCGATGTATCGATCCCATGCCGCCACGGGGCAGCACTGGGACCCTGGTAAGCTTTGGATGGCGATGCGGTACGCTTGGTCCGGCCTCCACCTGGTCTTGGTGGTGCGGACCAGTACCGCGAGCCCTTCCCGTGTTCTAGTAATGTCTGCACGTCTCAGGTAGTGGCCCGGGTCACGAGAGGAGCCACTCGCAAGCAGGTTACCCTGGCGGAGTAGGGTTATGTAGCCGATGAGGAGTGCCACCACAAGTACTCGGGCTGTTGGACCCGCTGCTGTCAGGTAGCCTGTCAGTGCCGTGATGTGTTGCGGAGTGAGCGGTGGGGCCGGTCTTGGAGTGCGGTTCGCTAGACGTGCCAAGCCCCTTTTCATCAATGCGACTGGGTAAGTGTCGGAGGGGGTTGGGGACCCTCCGAACATGAGCACCCATGTCTTGGCCCCACTGAGATAGTTCATGGCGCCTCCCGGGGACGAGAGGGTCTCCTTTAAATGCAGTATATATGCCATCACGTCGTACTGCGTGGGGGCGAGTGGGTTGAAACGATGCCGAGCTGCAAAGGTGACATATTTCCTCGCTTGGACCGCCTTGTTCCTCCAGGTCCCACTCGCCAGGCCCGCAAAGTATACTTCCAGGATTCCGTCGTGTGTTTGTTCGGTGTAGCCTGTGAATAGAGGGAGCAATTAATACGAAATTCGCAGGCTTAGTTATAGGCCGTGAGTAAAAATGTTCTCAAAACGGACTTCAATTTCAGTAATGCTCATCTCTCTAGTGAGGCGACCTGCCCTGACGCCAGCGTCTAAGTCAAATGCCCTCCTGCTCAGGGCATCCGCCAGAACAAGGTCCCTTCCGGGCTTATGCCTTATTTCGATTTCACATCCATTTGTTTGCCGCGAAGAGCCATATCTCCCTGGCGCATGCTGTTAGTATGGGGTCTCGGCCCGCCCATGATTCGAGTACCTGTTGGCTGGCCGCGTTATCGGTGTTTATGATGATGAGGTATTCCTCAGGGTGTGGGGGGGCCAGTGCCCTCATGGCGACGACCAAGTTTATTGCCTCTAGGTGTGCAATATTGCTGTATTTGGAAATGATACTGTCCGGGTATGCTTTCCCGTATAAATGCGAAATATGTGTCATGGCTGCCGCCATGGACGCCGCCATCCTTGATTCCTATGCTGTCATCACTGATGCTGACCTTTTGTATGGTCGCGGTTGGTGGCTTGGTCCCAACGGCGTATTCTGTTGGCGGCCAGGTATATGTTGCGCCGGTGGCGCCGCTTGTCTTAACTTCCTGGAAGCGGTGGTGCTTACTTGAGGAATGCATGGCATCGGGGATGCCAAGTTTTCTTTCAGGTTTGAGTGCCTGACTGCGTCTGTTTCTTGGCTTGTCGAGCGTCTGAACGGCCTGTTCTACAGGTGGCTTACCGTTATCCGTAGGGGCCTGTGTGGCATTGTGCCTGCCCCAGAGTTTGCCTGCGCTTGCTGTGTGTGGGCTGGTTGCCTCAAGTTTGCATTGCTTAAACTTGACAGGCTCCTCGTCTGCCAAAATGGTGACGCGCGGGGAGCCCCATTTAAAAAAACCTGAGAGGTCTGTTGCGCGGATGATGAGGCTGCTACCTTCTTTTCGAGGAAACGCTCTTTATTTATGCAGTCTTTCTCTCTATGGTTGTTCGTGCGGCGATACTTGTTCGTGCACCAAGCGCACACGTGTACCTTCCTGTCTGGCATCGTTCCGTGTGTCTCCGCGAAACCGCACTCGTTGCCCCAATTCCAAGGGTGGCATGTCTTCCCGTCTGTGTCGCGATTAAATTTGTGATGGTTCTCTGTGGCTCTGCCCGCGCCGCCAGCTACGTGGGTGGTGTTGTAGATGTTGCGAGTGCTCTTGTTAAGAACCATGTTATGGACCCGCGTTCCCAAGGCAAAGACGTCTCGCTGCACATCTTTGATCGCATATTGATCTATCCATCCATTTGGAAGTTGACCATCTTCAATCATTGAGAAGACGCGCTCTGACCATCGGCGGCATGTCTCCCATTGCCAGTCCTTCGCCATGGTGGCTAGTTGGTGAATGTGGTCTATTAAAGGGTCTGACCAGGAGTCCGGGATCTCGGGTGCCCTGAGCATAGTGCATAGCGCTTCCAGGTACTCAGGTCGCCTCAGCCATGCCAATCCTCTCCCTTCTATCTCCGCGAATTACATAGTTATGGGGGAGCCGTAATAATTTACCTTTCTTCTTTCCGAGTGCTGCCCCGGCTGCCACCAAGAGTTCGGATATGCTGCCCGGGTCGTCGTTGTCCTCGATTCGATCCCACTCATTACATTCCTTGAGACTCATCCGGCCTCCTCCCTTGATTGGCACCGAGTTATATAGGTCCTGGTATTGCTTGCACCTGTCTGCCTTGTCCCCATAGGCTGCTTTGCTTTTTTGTTTTTTATGCTTGTTGACAGGGGCCGTCTTCGGTACGGCGAAGTCTTCTGTTGCTTGAGTCTGTTGTCCGGCTGATTTGTAAGTGATGTGTTGTGTCTGAACCGCACTGTCACTGTCACTATCAGGTTCCCCCGATGATGTGCTTTCCTCCTCCTCTTCCGCTTTCCTTCCTGCTCGCGACTTGTGTTTGAGTGCGTCCATCTTGTCCGCTATCTCAGACCTGAGGGTGGCCATCTGTGCCTCCATCGCACGGCTAACCGCTGCATTTACCGCATGTATTATTGCGTCCGTAGCTGATGCCTGTTCCGATGTTGACGTTTCTTGCATTGCCGAGATTATCTTTTTACTACTGTGATTGCTTACTAAATCACTGTGATTGTCCAGAAAAAATATATATCTGCAAGAAATATTGTAGTAGTCTGCACTGACCTCCAATGTATGGAGTCACATAGACAGATAGGCATGGATATAATTAGTGTTTGTAGGAATGATATTTCCTTCTTTTTTAATAGTTATTCTTCTGACATTTAACACGCCTTGAGGTTTTAATTCAGAGGTGATTTCAACCGCATCGATACCCTGGAGTTCTCTAGTATGGATTACTCCTTTACTAGAGTTCAGGGATCGGTGAGGTGAGGCCTTCATGCCGACACCTGCCAGTATTTTGCAATGCAGCAGGTTATCAGCATGGGCCTTCTTACCACACTCCACAAGAATCTGTCCAGAACGTAATTTCTTTACTGAAGTCACCATGCCTGCTATCTCTAGAATGCCTTTGTCAATGTCAAATGGGGACAGCTTGCCCAGAGGATGGGATGGATCGGTTGCCTCAAGGACAACAAATCTATCTGTGTGGTAGATCATGCATGTGTAAGAATTGACATTATTAAAGCGGATTAATGGCAAATAACCAAAGATGTTATATCATTTGTTTTCGGGCACACCATTGAAATTGCATTATCTATTCTTAGTACAAAAATCATTATTCATTGGGCGTGAAAAACCTAAAAACGCTTAAAATAGCACTTTGATTTTGCATTACCGTATTGGTTATATTAAATTCTCGCAGGCTAAGAATCTATGCTATACTATTAATATAAGCATTGTCATCGAACCTGTACCACTCGAGTGAGAGAAGACGGATGTGTAGGGTCGATAGAGTGATTCTATTCGACGAACGTAATCTTTTCGCGAGTATACGGTAAGGTCGATAAGAAATCTAAGGTGCGAGCTGGGAGTCTATTTCTTATCGGGTGTCGACGGGCAACACGCGTGAAGCGATAAAACAAATTTATTTGGCGAGTATGAAGCAGTAGTTACAGATAATTCACCGAGGCGTGAAACTAAATTGGACATAACATGATTAACATGATCGATTTGTCTTAAAATGTCGCTAATCTTCATGGTGGTTGACGAGATTCGGCGGAAGCATTTCGTCATTGACTGGAACTTTGGTAAAGTCTGGGTATTATGTTTTTTTACTGATTAAAGCATAACTAAATAACTATGATACTTAGAAGCATGAACTAACTTAGCTAAGACATCTAAAGTATCTATTCTATGTTATGTGTGTATTACAATACATATAACTGAATATAACATTATGAAATAAGACATTTAAATTGACTTTTTAAAACATTCTTTTATTTTCTGGCAAGAAATTTATTCTATATGTTCATATTACTTAATAATGTGATATACATTATTAAAAAAAGTATATATTTAAAAATAAAAATAAATAATGTTCTTGAGTTTGATTCATATGGATGAAAAACCTAAGCAGAGAGTTGATACTTGTAGACTACAATTTGATATGAATGACTTTCTGATCCGTATTTTCCAGGCAGAAACCTATACAGTGAAGGGAAGTAACTGCATGACTGCACAGTGAACGGAAGTAACTGGTAGTTATGAGGATTTTCTGACCCCAGGTTCAGGACAGATCGTTGCCTTTAATTTCAATTGTGAGGTCAAACTTATAGGTACTCGATTTTGAGGAATGTCTGACGTGAAGATCTTTTTTCATTCTGATCGAGTGATCTGCAAGATTCTTCCACTTTTTTTCTTCCTATTGTTGCTGAGCAAGACATGATTTGCTTTCTACTGCTTATCAAGTGGAGAAGATACCTGGGGGGTAACAGTAATGCCTAGGATATTGAATGAACTAAATTATTTTAACAAAGGCGACTGTTCGTTGGGAGGTCAGCTAAAATAATTATAGGGATTTCACAATTTTTTTTTATAAATATGTTATGTTAACTTTGCAAGAGCAAGATGATCAGATCTAAAGCTAAGAGTTGAACTAATATATATATATCTTTTTATATGATCTTTGTCAAAATGATCAGTATTTTTTTAGGTGAACTGGGCACAGTTGGTCTTAAAAATGTGATTACTATTTTTTATCATATACTTATTGAGTTATCTAGAGGGATACTAGGCATAGTTGGACCTTTGATTATCATTATGTATGATGATTCACATATCTGGCTTGAGGAAGTGAAACTGATTTTCAGCAGGCTGCACAGTGAAGGGAAGTAACTGATGGCAGTAAGACGACAACTCTGAACTATTGGGGAATGACTTTCTGATCACTAAAAATGGCATGAACTAATTACTCTGTAACTCCATTACAGGACAGATAGATGCATTTACATTCATTTGTTATTTTGAAATCAGCAGGTCTGAAGAGTTAAATATATATTTTTTTATATGTTTCTTTAACTTGAGGAAGTGCGACTGTAACTCAGCAGGGCTGAAGGGTAAATTAACATATATTTCTTTTTTGAGATCATAAGCAACTTTTTTTTGCAATATATCATACTATTATTATTAATTAACTAATATTGCTAAAGCTGTATAGACATTAGACTATATTACACTGCATAAATGTTTTGCTATTGATGATATAAAATGATACAAGCGATGACTAAAAACAAAATTCTTTGAGGTTTGACTGAGAGTTCCTTAAATGTTAAATTTTGTTAAATTTATTCAAATGAATGAAACTTACCTGGTGGATAGGCCACATAAAACTTGTGTTGGATCGTACAGTCACATGGACTGTTAAACTCTGCTTAAAATTATGGTTACATAGGAAGATTGTTTTCTTGATGATACTAGGGGTATTATCTTCTTCTTCTTGTAATGCAGTGGCATTCCACATCCTCTGATGTGAGATGGCACTGTAGTAGGGTTGTAGTATAGTGATGCCCAATATGCTACATGTTGAATCTTGTCATAACACGACACTGTCCACTTCTTGTCCATAGGATGGATTAAACTCATGAGGTGAGATGATACTGTTGTTGGTTGTATTAATGCCACACAATCTACTGCATATTGTAGTATGGCATATTCTTTTCTTGTCATAAGACATAACACTGTCCAGTTCTTGTTCCATAGGGATGGAATAAATTTCTTGTCATAAAACACAACACTAGCCAGTTCTTGTTCCATAGGGATGGAATAAACTCATTATGTTACATGTTCTCATGTTGTCATAAGACACAACACTAGCCAATTCTTGTTCCATAGGGATGGAATACACCTAAGTTCTTTTGCTGAAGGAAGATCTAAACACATAGTACAATTCCGTGTTTGCATAATGTAGGCTTAATTTAAGTGCATTGGGGGGGACAAGAGATAAAAAGCCACATAGACAGGTAGGCATGGATAGGGTGGCGACATCAGGGAGTCTAGGTGGTGTAATGGTTAGTGCACAAACCCGGAATGCAAAAGATGTGGGTTCAAATCCTGCTCTAGGCGCAATATTTCCCAATTCCATCACACACACACCCATGACATGGGTTTAAAGTGGCTGTCACCCCTCGCCAGATTGACCAACGGACAGAATTGTCTAGTCCAGTGGTGATAAGTATCAAAATGTATTAAAATGTGTCAAAATGTTGCGCTAACGAGTCAACGGCCGCTGGACGAACGGACATGAATGGATAGCCAATGGACGAAACTGACTCAAACCGGACAAGAACCGTAGACATCAGTTCGGCGGCATCTATTCCTAGTTTTGTGCATGTTCAAAACTTGTACGGACAAAAAATGGACTTTGTTCAGTTTCTGTCCGTTTCCCCCAATCTGGTGAGGTTTGACAGGGCCTTTACTGTTTATACCTGATGTCATATTTGATTATTAGTGACTGACCTATTTTTCCTATTGCCCTAGAACTCGGAAAGGCAGGCCTTGAATTCCCACAACTGTGGGGGTATCATCTCATTCGGCCTGTGTTGAAAAGGTTCTCGGTAAGTACAATAGATCTATTTCAGTGTTTACAAACACCCGTGAACCAGATGTGTAAGCATGCACACGGAGCATAATCGATTAATCAACTCAGGTCATCCGAGACACTTTTTTGGCACATGCGCAGAACCTACACACTCGGGTCGAATAATCGAACACGCTTCAGGCCACGCTCGGTGTGGGGAAAAGGGTCGCTTAATCCCAAACCTTTTTTTTTTTTTAATAACCGATATAACTACAGCAAAATAGGATTTAAAGTATGTTATGATGGCATAGTTTAGTTATATTTTCATTTCATTAATCTGGGTTATTACCAAAAAAAAAGCCATGTAGGACTGGTACTGGTAGCTGTTATCCTGCAGGACGGTACCAGCACAAATGTGACGTCATCGTTCCTAGCCACCCCCAGCCAAGAGGTGGGTTACTGTGGTCGGGTTGGTTTGCACACAGCATGTGTATTTTTCTACTCTACTCGCGGTATTCGATTTGAAATTCTAGCAACTCAGGTGACCCGAGTCGCCTGGATCGTGTTAATCGAATAGGCTACAAAACATTTCATGTCTGATGAACCGTAATGGCAACAACAAAGCAATCATTCTCGTGCTCAGCCCTGATGAATAGCTAATGGCACTCTGATGACACTATCATCATCAGATAGATAAACATCTTGTCTCTGTATGTGAAACGCGAGTTGATGTTATATTGTGTGATTTTGTATATATTTGAATTTTTCTGAGGCGCAAAGTCATCTACTTCATCTGCCAGCTAGGTCACATGACCAGAATGCAGCATTCTGATTGGTTTGTCACGTGCTATTGTTTACATTTACATGATGCAGGCCATGTGCTTTTGTTGAGCTTGTTGTTTTGTGTATTTCTTAACTAATAGTTGTCAGTTATTTATCACAAATGGTGCACATGGATTTAAAAGGCACATTTTCTATTTGACTGGCACATTTTATAAAAGGTTGCTTGAACAAAACAAATTAGATACCATTACAGCTGGACAGATCGATGAAATTGAAAGCATCAAGTTTGCGAAACAAAGCACTTGCTCAGATTTGATCATACATTTCAAACTATATACTGGTGCACTTATTGAGCATTTATTGTTGCACAGAGGGAATAAATACTAAGTCAATGTAATGTAACCTGCTTCTGCTGAAGTCCATGGTGTCAACATTTATATATGCACATCACAATTAATGTAACATGCATTGAGTGGAAATATCTTCAAAGTTAGCCATTTAATATATAAGTTACTTCCATGTAAAGAAAGGTAGATTATGTATTTATTTCAAATTAAATGACAGCAAGTCAAACCTATTGGACTATGCAACTGTAACAGACATCTCATTTACTAGAGGTACTGAGACATTTATTATAACTATAAAGCAACTGAACTTCACATGTTACAAAAAAGAACCTGCAGTAGCAATATATCTCCAGATTCATCAGATAGCAATTTTGGGGTATACAGGTCTAGCCACATTTCCTCAGTAAAAGCCTTAATAAAAATATGCATCACCATGGAAAGGAGGTTTCCTAATCTTGCTAATATTTTCATTAATTAACACAAAAAACTAATTTGCTACATATTTTTATTAAAGCTGCAAAGTCTGATCAAATCATAAAAGAAATGTCAAAGCCTGAACTACGGTATACTTAAATCTACATATCCAACTTAGATACAGGTGCTTTTATTACCGGTAAGCATTTGAGGCAGAGAAGGGGATACTGGGCTAATTTAATAGGACATGTTCCCCCCGATGCCTTGTTGGAATTGTTGGTTTAAAAGAAATTTAAACGCAACACGTTTAAACGCCCCTCCTGCTAATTTGTAAGATTTTGAATTTAAACTTGTCTGTAATAATGAGGGTGTATAGTGGCTTGTAGACTTGCAGTTCTTGTCATGTGTGTCATTCTCTTTTCTAAGGGTGGAGTGATGTTTGCTGCAGACATTAAATGGATTTAGGAGACGATTGCATTAGGAATAAATGGTAATGTGGATCCATTTTTTTCTTCTTGTTTTATTGTTGTTGCTAAAACAGTTTATCATCAGAACATGGGAATGCAACATGCTTTGTTCCAATTTTACTAAGAGCATCATCTCTAGTTATCACATGCACTTTCACTAGGTTTTTACACAAACTACGGCCAATCTTCTAAGCAAGAATATGAAGTGGCAAATGTCTCTCACGCTCACCCAAGCCAAATGCCACCCAATGCTCATGCAGACCGTGTTCACGCCACTGAGTGATAAAGTGCAGCGGTCTTAAGCCCCAGTCACACCTACCTGGATCAAGGGCCGGATGAACCCCGGACCGTGATCCGGCATGGTACGTGGCGATCCGGAGTGATCCGTGGCTCATCCGTGGCTGGTCCTTGGTGATCTGGCGTGATCCGTGGCTGGGCCGGCCTCGTCTGGGGTCTGCCCCGGATGTTTTTAAATGTTTAAAACATCCGGGGTGGTCCAGGGCATTTTGCGATCCGGGCTCGATCCGGCATCGTCCGGGATGATCCAAGGGTAATCCGGGTGTGGTCCGGGTAGTCCGGGGTGGACCAGGAGTAGTCTGTGCCATGTCCGTGCCAGTCTGGGGCTGTTTCGCTCATCCGGGGCTAACCCAGACCAGCCCCGGACTTGCCCGGACTAGCCCCAACGTACCCACGGACTACTCCCAGACTGCCCAGATAAGACCCGGACACACCGGATGACCACAGATTAACCACGGATCGCCATGGATGACCATGTATTACTCACGGACTACCCCAGGATGAGTCCTGCATTTCAGGTTATCATCCGGGGGTTGTCCGGGGCTCGTCCGGGGGTTGTCCGGGACTAATCTGGGTAGTCCGGGATTGTCTGGGGCTCATCCGGGGTGATCTGGGCTTGTAGTCCATGGCTCGCCTGGGTACGTGGGACCGCGAGGCCAAAAATGACCAAAATAGCGATTTTATCCAAGGCTGTCCGGGTGACTGGTCCGGGGTTGGTCTGGCTAAAAATCCGGGGCTCATCCGGGTAGGTATGACTGGGGCTTTACTACTGCGTCAGACCTGTGTACCTTCCTGATTTTTTCGGATTTGTTCCGGATTGCAAGGGTAAATACGGAAACACGGTTTCTCTCCCTTTGTTCCGGAAATTGGTGTATTTGTTATCACACTAAAACCCATTGATTTTTGTTTAGACTCGCATGTGTGCTAGCCACTGAACAGCATTCACAACTTGCTATTATTCTTAGTAGATGCATTGTTCATGATGAAGTTGTCTCAGCTGAGTTTATAAGCCTGGAGTCATCCTCTGTTACTTCTAACATGGACATGCCAACTGGCAGTGTAGAAGAAGCCGATGGTAGGCTGCTACTTCATTATGCTTGGGAGGTGGCCCAAGGCAGTGAGCGTCTCCTGGTTATATCCAATGACACAGATACAGCAGACCTCGCAGCTTTCCATATTGCTAAAGCTATTTTCCGTATTCTTGAATGACTTTCGATAAAACATTTATTTTGAAAAATAAACAATTACATAATATCCACAAGCAAACTGTTCATGCTTGATAATAACCTCCCTTCAAAGCCACAAACCTATTATTACATACCTGTGCAATACTGAGTTATATTTGAAAGATTTCTTTAAAAAAAATGTGTGTGTGTGGTTTTATGGGGTTTTTGCCCATTGTTGTGTGGGTTGATTATTCCAGGCATGTGCCGCCATGGCCAGTACACTTCTCTCATAGATGTTGGTGTTACTTATTGCTGTCAGTAGCACTGGGGCTGCCATTTGCCTGGTGTCCCTATGGAGGGTTGCTGTGTAGCCTGGTTTATGGTGTAATGGTGTGCCAGTATTTTGAGGTGGGTTTCCCTTCTACTCGTTAGTAGTGTTGCATTGCATTTTTTGTGTAATTCGATTGTGAGATATCTTTTGTTCACGTGAAGGCATACATTGAGGGCTCTATTTTGAAGCACCTGTAGTTTGTTTAATAGTTTTGTATTTCCTCCCATGTATACTACAACGCCATAGTCAAAGTAGGGGAGGATCATGCCTTTATATTTTTTAATTGCCATGTTTTCAGTCATGTAGTATCTCAGTTTAGCCAGTAGCCATATTTTATGGTTTACTTTTTTGATAGTATTTGTTATGCAGAGGTCATAATTTACGAAGGCGGAGTCATAAAGTGAATAATGGTAAAATTCTTTAATCAGAACGGGACGGGGTTAGCTCTTAATTCTATGAGGACAGTTCAGATAGGCTACGAATCGATCACTATGTTCATGTCTATATGCAGTCGTGCCAAATGTTATTTCTCATTTCCAGGCAACAAGTGGGCAGAACCAGAACCATCAACCAATTATATGAGGGGAGGGGGGCCGTCCACAAGGATGCTTTTTGGTACATAGTGATGGACCGCAGCCGATGTCCACGCGCCGAGCTGCATGATCTCAGCAATCGAGCTGCCTGCTGCTGCACAGGCCTGTGTACCGCCCCTCCTCAGGCTATGCAGTGTGTATTCGGTGGGCGCCCTTACACCGATTGCTGCCAGTCCCATGTGGAGGGCAGCAAGCATCACCTGTGCCCGGAGGGGGACGTTTCCAACCAATAGGAAGGCCGGATCGCTTGGGCCAGGGTGCTGGAATGCGATGTATCGATCCCAGGCTGCCACGGGGCAGCATGGTGACTCTGGTAGGCTTTGGATGATGATGCAGAATGCCTGGTCCGGCCTCCACCTGGTCTTGGTGGTGCGGACTAGTACTGATAGTCCTTCCTTTGTTCTGGCAATGTCCGCCCCCCTCAGGTAGTGGCCTGGGTCAAGGGTGGATCCGCTTGCGAGTAGGTTACCCTGGCGAAGTAGTGTTGCGTAACCGATGAGGAGCGCCGCCACGAGTACTCTGGCTGTTGGACCCGCTGCTGTCAGGTAGCGGGTTAGTCCTCTGATGTGCTGCGGAGTAAGTGGCGGGGCCGGCCTGGGGGTGTGGTTCGCTAGGCGTGCCACACCCTTTTTCATCAGGGCGACCGGGTACGTGTCGAAAGGTGTCGGGGACCCTCCAAACATAAGTACCCATGTCCTGGCCCCACTGATGTAGTTCATGGCGGCTCCCGGGGATGCGAGGGTTTCTTTTAGGTGGAGTATATATGCCACCACGTCGTACTGCGTCGGGGCGAGTGGATCGATGTGATGACGGCCTGCGAACAGGATATACTTCTTCGCCTGTACTGCCTTGTTCTTCCAGGTCCCGCTTGCCAGGCCCGCAAAGTATACCTCCAGGATTCTTTTGTGTGTTTCGTCGGGGTAGCCTGGGAATAGAGGAGCAATTTAGTACGATATTCAAGGCTCACCTAGAGTCCTTGGGTGAAAAACGTTTTCAAAAGTGACTTCAATTTCAGAAATATTCATATCTCTAGTGAGGTGACCTGCCCTGACTCCAGCATCTATGTCAAAGGCCCTCCTGCTCAGGGCATCCGCTAGGACAAGGATTTTGCTGGGTTTGTGTCGTATTTCCATGTCTGGATCGTCTGTATGGTTGGCGGTGCAGGGGACAGGGGGCTCAGGAGCTGCATAGTCAGCGGGCCATCGATATTCAGGAAACTCGACCACCTGGCTATCGTGATCCGCCCCGGGGTCGTGTAGTGTTGGTTCATCATTGTCTGCATTTCCATTATCTGCCCTTCCGTGGGTTGTGACATATGTGTCATGGCTGCCGCCATAGACGCTGCCATCTTTGATTGCAGTGTTGTCCTCACCGGTGCGGTGGTCTTGTATGGTAGCGGTCGGTCGTTTGGTCCCAACGGCGGTTTCTGTTGGCGGCCATTTTGTATTTGTAGTCATAACTTCCTGGAAGCTGTGGTCTTTATGTGAGGGATGCGCGGCATCGGGGATGCCGAGTTTGCTTGCATGTTTGAGAGCCTGATCGTGTCCGCTTTTTGGTATATCACGGGCCTGAACGGTCTGTTCTGCCGGTGGCTTACAGTTATCGGGACGTACCTGGTTGGTAGTGTACCTGCCACAGTGTTTGTCTGCACATACCGGGTGTGTGCTGCTGAAGTTGGTGTTGCAGTGCTTGATCTCGTCAGGCTCCTCGTCTGTTAAGTTGGTGATGCACGGGGAGCCCCATCTCAAAAACCCTGGGTGGTCTGTTGCGCAGGTGATGAGGCTGTAAGTTTTACCTTCTTCTCGAGGAAACGCTTTTTGTTCATGCAGTCCTTCTCTTTATGGATGTTCACACGGCGGTACTTATTCACGCACCATGCGCACACGTTAACGTTCCTGTCTGGCATCTGTCCATGTGTCGCCGTGAAACCACAATCATTTACCCAGTGCCAACGGTGGCATGGTTTCCCGTCCATGTCGCGGTTAAATTCCTGTCGATTCTCAATCACCCTGCCAGCACCGCCAGCTGCCTGGGTGGTGTTGTACGTGGGGCGAGTGTTCTTGTATAGAGCTGTGGTGCTGACACGCACTCCCATGGCAAAGACATCCCGTTGTACATCTTTTACTGCATACTGATCCAACCATCCGTTCGGCAGCCGCCGATCGTCTCTCATTGAGAAGACGCGCTCGGACCATAGACGGCATGTTTCCCACTGCCAGTCCTTTGCCATGGTAGCTAGTTGGTGGATATAGTCTATGATTGGATCTGTCCAGGAGTCAGGGATGTCAGGTGCCCAGAGCATAGTGCACAGTCACAGGTCGCCTCACTGAGGCCAATCTTCTCCCTCTTATCTCCCAGAATTACATGGTGGTGTGGAAGCCGAGGTATTTTACCTTTTTTCTTTCCGAGTGCTGCGCCGGCTGCAACTAGGAGTTCCGATATGTTGTCCTGGCCGTCATCGTCCCCCAGGTGGTCCCAGTTACGGCGTGCGTTAAACCTCATGTGGCCTCCTGCCAGGATTGGTGCGGAGTTGTAGAGGTCCCGGTATTGTTCGTCATTGTTCGTAACGCCCCCATAGGTTGTTTTGCTTTTTCGTGTTTTATTCGTGGTGATGGGGGCCGTCCTCGGTGCGGCGAAGTCCTTTGTCACTCGAGTTCGATGTCGGGTTGCTTTATATGGCATGTGTTGTGGTTCGTCCTCACTGTCACTGTCACTGTCAGATTCCGCGGACAGGGTGTTGTCCTCCTCTTGCGCAGCTTTCCTCCTCGATCGGGACATATGCTGAAATGCGTCCATCCTACCAGCTATTTCGGACCTGCTGGTTGACATCTGAGCCGCCATGGCACGGCTAACGGCTGAGTTTACCGCTTGGAGGATCACGTCTGTACCTGTTGCCTGGGTCGATGTTGACGCTTCCTGTCCGTGTATCTCAGATGCGGGTTTGCTGGCTGGAGGGCGATCCGGAGATACATCTGTAGTATCGTCATGGTGGTCCGGTTCCGATTGGGCCTTCCTTGGTCTCCCATGCGGCTTCGGGGTATCGTTCTTGCACGCTTTCCTCAATGTTTTCCTTGTGTTCGGCATATTGGGCTTTGAGAACTGTCACTGATAATAAGTGTAAGTATGTAGAGCACCGTGACACAGAGACTTAATGTCAAGTATAAAAATATATATAGGCTTGTTGTCAACGCGTTTATGAGACGAATGGCATCCGGTAAATGGGGTAGTAAAGGTGTGAAGTAAAATTGTGAAATAACTTGATGATTAGTCGTTGACAATGTATTCTTGGGTGAAGAGACACCGGTAAATGGGGTGCAGTCAAATGTAAATGTGTATAATGTAAATGTAATAAAATATTGGTAAAAAGTCAGTAGTATAAAATAAGGCTACAAAGTCAGTAGTATGACATAAATAGTATAAAATAAATAGTGGTGTAAAACAACCGCTGCTCTCCGACGATCCCTGCCGATCTCGAAGTGTTTTTGTGCGCTTTGCCGCTGTACTATGGCAGATACCTAGAACCTTGGGCCTGATAGCAGCATACCAAGTCCGTACCTCGCCTGCTAAGTGTAATTAGTAACTCTGACAGTAATTACTATTATTATCGTTCATATTATCGTATCGGCGACATACGGCAGTACATAGAAAGTCAGTAGTGAAAAATAAGGCTTCAAAGTCAGTAGTATGACATAAATAGTATAAAATAAATAGTGTAAAACAACCATTGCTCTCCGATGTTCCCTGCCGATCTCGAAGTGATTTTGTGCGCTTTGTCACTGGACTATGGCAGCTACCATGAACCTTGGGCCTGGTAGAAGCGTACCAAGGTCCATACCTCGCGTGCTAAGCGTGATTAGTAACTCTGACAGTAATTACTATTATTATCGTTCATATTCGACACACAGGTCGACACAATGTGATAGTTGAACCTCACAAATACTGTCGAATATATAGTGAAATGCTTTTCTACGATACCGTCAGGCCGGATGAACCGACAATGCAATCGTCGACACACAAATCTCTGAGGTCGAGTATTTGAAATTGTATATCGATTAACGTTTTCTGTTCCGCGCTCGTTCCTCCTTGTTAGCAGCTGAACATAGGCGTCGACACACAGGTAGTCGACAAGTAATCGACACACAGGTCGACACAATATGATCATTGGAATTCAGAAATACTGTCGAATATATAGTGAAATGTTTTCTACGATACTGTCAGTCCGGATGAAGCGAGACACAAGTCGTCGACTCACAAATCTTCGACACACTGGAACGGCAGGGGAGAAGACAGCAGCAACACAGGTAGCATGTAGACTGTGTTATATAGTCGACACTCATGAAACTCAGGAAAACTGAACAGGTATAGCATTGTCTGCAGCCGGGCGGGTTGTGGTGGTTTGAACGAGACGGGGATTGAACTCATGACCGATTTGGTGGGAATCAAAGCCGGTCGAGTCGGGTCAGATTGCCCCTAGCAGTCGTGGTGGAGTTACTGGTCCCTACGCTAGGTGGCGCCACCTATCGCCTCGTTATGCAGGGTTCTCCACCCAGTAAATTACCCATGTTACGAATAAAATGCACAATTTAGGTGTCTGTCTAGATCCACTCCCAGATATCGGTAGTTGTCTACTTGTTCCAGTTCCGTGTTTCCCAGAAGACACTTTATTTTCTCGTTACTTGTTAGCCTGGTACCAAATAGTACTGTTTTTGACGCTGTTGTTTATGGTTATCCTATTTAGTTGGCGCCACTCGATTAGTTTTGTTAGTGTTAGATTCAGTTTTGTTTCTATTTCTTCGGTTGTTTTGCCTGCAGCATATACCACAGTGTCATCTGCATATAGTTGGATGTTTTCAATTTCTAGCCAGTTGTTTAGATCGTTAATATATATGAGGAAGAGAAGTGGCCCCAGGACTGACCCTTGGGGTACTCCGCAAGTTATCTTTTCCTCATTGGATTTGGATCCATTTACTGTGGTGCATTGCTTTCTGTTTTCTAGATAGCTCGCTAGCCATTTTCCTGTTACCCCCGTTATTCCCATTTGGGTTAGTTTGCTCCTTAGGATAGGGTGGTCCACCATGTCAAACGCTTTGCTGAAGTCTATGAACGCTGCACCCACTAGGTTCTTTTTATTGATACTGTTTGCAATATCAGTTATTAAGTTAGCAATTGTTTTTATTGTCGAGTGGTATTTTCTGAAACCACCCTGTTTACTGTTTAATATTTTGTGTTTGTTTAGGTGGTCCATAATATGTCTATGCATTATTTTTTCCATTAGTTTACCAGGCAGTGGGAGTATGGAGATTGGTGTATAGTTTCCCAGTACCTGTTTATCCCCTCCTTTGTGGAGCGGTGTTACTTTGGCTAGTTTCCAGCAGTCCACATAAGTACCTTCTATGAACGATTTGTTGTATAGCTCACATATAACATCTGGGATGCATCCGAATGCATCTTTCAATACTATACTTGAGGTATGGTGTATTTTCAATGCCCGAAGGCTTGTTGCAATCAATTAATTTTATGAGCTCACTTATCTCTTTTATTGTTGTTGTGCAATCTCCCATGTCTGTGTTTAATTGTGGCGCTTTCGAGGTCCAGTTTGTGTTGAACTGTTTGGATAGTTTATTGCCTATATTAGACAAATGTTTGTTCATTATATTAGCAGTATCGTTATTGCTGATTTCCATCCCCTCATTGTTGTAAAGGGTAATCCATTCTTTATTTTTGTTATTTGGCATTAGCATTTTCACATTGTTCCAGAATTTGTGCAAGTTTTTTCCCCATTGCTGTTCTTGTTTGGCAATGTACCCTCTTTTGGCTTTTCTCACTGATTTCTGGCTATGATTTCTTGCTTTATGGTAGTTTTCTATGTCTAGTAGTCGCTCGCTTGCTTTAGCTAATTTACCTGTTTTATATTTGTCCATAATTAGGTTGATTAATTCTGGGGTTACCCATGCATCTTGGTTGTTTTTGATTTTAAGTTTTTTTATTGGGCAGGTAGTTTTCTGACTCCCCCAATGATATTGTTCCATTGGTCATTTACACCTATCTCAGTTGGAAATGGCAATATCATTTTCTCTTTCAGATGAGTTTCTAGTGCCTCTTTTGTGTAGTTTTTGTATGATCTACCCATACGGGGAGTAGTTCTGTTTTTTCTTTTTCTTTTCTTTTTAGTAACATATATCAATTCATGATCGCTAATGCCCCAGTTTCTTGTTCCTGAGGTGTGGGTATGATTTGAGTCTGTTATTATTTGGTCTATTATCGAGCTGTTTTCTCCAAGCCTTGTTAGCTCACTCATTTTTTGCTTTAACCCTCTGCCTTTGATTAAGTTCTCTAGTGAGTGTTTGTTTTTATTGTTTGTTTTGTAGTTTATGTTGAAATCCCCTAGTAAGAATATCTCAGCCTTCGTCAGTTTCGACACACTTTCTAGGGATGTCTCCAGTTGTGCGATGAAGTGTTCAATGTTTCCATTTGGCGGTCTATATAGACTCCCTACAGCTATATTAGCTTGTTTCTCATTTTTTATGGTCCATTGAACTATTATTTGTCATCTCTCTCAAGTTATTCGAGATGACAAGAACCTCATGAAATATGAACTGCCATTAAACCACAACTGCTGTTTCTTGTCTGGCCCAGAATTCCCCATACCCTTAGGTACCCTTTGGATAGACTGATCTAACTTCATGTCTGGTGCCACAGCATTGTAGCATCCATCACAATCTTTCACAACAAACTTGCCACCCAAATATTATCAGATAACCTCAGGATGTGTACTATGTAGGACCTTTATAGTTTCAATGTAGAATGAATCATATCGAAGGTCGTTAAGGAAGTCACTCTCTTGGAAGATGGGAAGAGACCTCTCTATAGATGTAAGATGCAGAGCAAAGTTGCCTTCATGGTCAGAAGAGATGATATGCTTGATATTAACGGCCATTTGCTGGAAGACCACTCAGTAGTGGCATACCTCCAACTTTTAATTACAGTCCTTCAGGAAGGATTCAAACAATTTGTAGAGTCTAATGCTCGGATCTGTGGCTGTGTACGTAGGATATAAGGAAAACAATACAGACAAAGAGAAAGGAAGAGAGTAAAGTATAAGAGAGAGAGTCCAGCCCTCTGATTTATTGTTATATAGTTACATGGGTTCTTGGTAGAGTATCATACCACCTCCTTCCACCAATGGGAATCGAGCATTCCTGGTCTCACCAATAGGAATCGAGCATTCCTGGTCTCTATGGATACCAGTGGTCTGCCCACCACCAGTAGCTGTATGGCCCCTTGGCCACCACCAACCTTGACCTTTTAAGTGTGGTGACCCCTACCCCAGCAGAAGGGCTAGGCCCTGAGTGCAATCACACCCAGATCTGCCAGCACCACTATGTCTATTTACATCCCACTCAGGCATCACCAAACCATATATATATATTTATATATATATATATAGATATATATATATATATGCACCTGGCCAAGTGCACTGATCAGTAATAGAACAATTGCATTCCCCCTTGCTGAATATCAGAATATTTTACAAATTGTTGAATATGACCTGACTGTGCAAGCAGCTCAGTAAACCTAGCAGTTGGATTGCTCTTACTCTTCCCAACCAAGGCCGCTCTTAGTTCCACTGAACCTGCCATCACCTCACCATCTACCTCACGATCCTGCTGTATGATCCACGACCAGAACCCCTCCCATATCAAGGATGTGATGATATTTGAGACAATCAGTAGGCCTTGGAATGATCTTACATAATGCGAGCCTTCCAAAGCAGAAATCAGGATCAACTTGCCAAACACCTCTGTCTCAATAAGCCCATCTTCACTACTAGAACCTCGCAGATATGGTCCAGCACACCTAAGCAGTACATTCACCCAATGGAACATCCCCATCATGGCATCTATGAACCAGGGAATCATAGGGGAATCCCATCAAAATCCCATTAGCCATGTGGATTTCTGTGAGTCCTTATAAGCTAATATGGGCCATTTTGTCATGCTATTTTATCTATGTAATGTTCCCACAACATCTTTGGAATGTATTTTATCATTATATAATGTATTAATAACAAAATTCTTCAAATTACCATGTAAATCTGACCAAATCATCCTAACTGCTCTCCACTTCTGACAAGGATCCAGTGACATAAAATATCTAGGGTGAATAAACGATAGCCATGAAAAGCCAGTTCGATGCCAAATGTGTGACCCATCTTATATGTTTGGGTGTGTGTATGTGTGTGTATATATGTGTATGTGCAACATTTGGAGTATCAGGTACAAAGTTAGAGTAGAAAATGGGTTTTTGACACCCTCTAATTAGGTCAAATAGTCCATGACATATGACCGTGGAGGATATTGGTTGGTTGCTAGGGGCAGTCATCTTGGATTCCAGGTGACCTAGATAGCTGACAACATTCAAACCCCCTCCAGTGACTGGGGCAACATAGATTTTGTGGGTAAAGACACATTATTCATCCCTCTAGATCAAATACATTTTAAGTTATGACTGTTTGAAATGTTTAACCGGTTGCCAGGGATGGCCATCTTGTCTTTCTGGTGACCTAGACTTTAGGCAACCTTAAAAAATCCTTTAGTGACTCAGGTTGCCTTGATTTGTTGAGGAACGACCCCAAACCCATTCCTCTAGGCAAAATAACTTTGGAATTATAACCATTAAAATTTCACCAGGTTGCTATGGGTGGCCATTTTTAAACATGTCCATTTCCAGGTTTTGCACGGGTTTTCAAAATTCCACCGAGTGAATTTTTAAAGCTATATATGTCTATTACTCAAACCACCATTCAAATTCTCCTCTTCAGCAGTTGCATACAGGTCTCTATGGCAGGTCCAGGACTAAACCAATCATTTGTAAAATTGATACCGTACTTGTCACTACCTAGCCTGGCGCTCTGCATTAATACGATAAGATAAGGACTGGTTAGCTCCGTGTCAGGATAATGTGACTGCGTGCGATATCAGTTCATGGTGTCGGCAGCCTGGCATCCCAGTGGGGCAGTACTATAAAGTCACCATGAGAGCGCACTGTCACAAGTCGGTACCCGTCCTGATTTGATCATCGATATTGCTAGGACTAAAACAACAACCAACAAAAAAAAGCTAATATTATTGCTTTAAATGGTGTTCAGCAATTCCAAATCCAATTCAAAAGTAGTTTTGGTTATGTTGTGCTAAATGTGGTTAACTTAGACACTGTGATGCTATTTCTTTCCATTTTCCAGATCTATGGTATCGGACACAGACATGGACACGAGATAGAACCAAGTAGCGACATCTGGTGAAGAATCCAGTGCCAGACCTTTTCCAAGACCGTTGGTTCTAAACACATCCATGACAGTGACAACAACACCCAAGAACAGAAATGCTCACAAGATTTAGATATATATTATATATATATATATTATATATATATATTTTTATTCATGCATATATATATATATACTGATTTCATTACAGTGTTGTATACATGTGGCCAGCTGAACAAAATCACACTGAAAAGGTTCTGAAAATAACACAGCAAAGAGAATAAATACAGCCTGATTTACAGACCTTTAATTAAGTTTTTAGATAGCTCACGTAGTTTAGTATTTAGATAACTCAAAATGTTGCATAGCCTTCATACTTGGTAGAGAAAAGAACGAGCTAGACCAACAAAACAAGCATGAACTTTGGTTTTAAATGAAAAACATAGTAGAAATATGCTTAGTAGATATGACTAATCCTAGATATGGGCTTAAGGTTTCACTAGGTTCTTAAAACTGTGTTTAATTCTTTTATGCTTATAGATTTTCTGTGACTGGACATGTGCTAGAAGCTTATGATTATGTATACACTTAATTACTTTTTCTTGAAGATTTATACTGCCTATCATGGATAAGTGTGAATAGTCTTGTTTTCACCATTAGACATTTGGTTGATAGAAAGCCCAGCCTACACTTTTACCGACCGAAAGGATTTTTAACCTCCGACACCACATAGACATGGTATGAGAGCAACTGGCTTTTGATGATGCTGTAAGTTATACACATCGGTGGAAATCCAAATTGGCAGAGGTGGGGGCACAGGGAAATGAACCATTGACCTTCAGATTAGGAGTCCGACCTAGAAAGAAAGTCACTCTAACTACTCCGCCAGAGAGAACACCACATTGAACATCCATTTAACTTTTAAGGCATACATGGTAAGCTCATGTCACCAGATCTTTAAGGCAATGAATGACCAGTAATATCTCCACTAATACTAGGTATCCCAAGAGATTTTTTAAAACAGTTTTAAGTTCGATTTAATGGATTCCACAGTTGGAATATTGAATTTGACCCACAAAAATGACATGTCAGTTGTCAAAATGGATCTAATATTAAAGAAGACATGGGCTTTTTACGGGTTGTTACTTAATCATCCCTGCCCGAAGCTAAAAAGACACTAATACTTGCTTGGCACCTTCTAAGTAACAACTGACTTCTTATTCAGTGCCTTGCAAATTCCGATTTTTAGAGAGTAGATATTAAATGTACCAGACTTTGCTAAAGGAATCGTTTGACACAATCTATTAAGGAATAATAAAGCAACACATCTCAAAAGGCAACAAGATATCTTTGTGTTTCTGTATTTTATGAGACAATTCCACAGTGTCATGATGACAATGTTATATATATTTAATTATTAAAATGCATGGAGTTTATATTTATTATTATTTAAATGTAATTTGTATTATTAAAATGTTTCGAGTTTATATATTTTTATTATTAAAATGCTTTTAGTTCAAAACTAACCATAACAATGAAACAGCATACAATGTGAAATCAGTAAAAGAACACCCGCTCAATATTAAAACATAGACTAGGAAATCAAAGTGACAAATAATCCAAAATATGTACAATTATTGCTCTGGAAATAATTATAAATTGTTGCAGATCTCTCAGCATATCAACCGGGTGTTGTTTTTGAATCACAAGGGGCATAATTGATTAATCAACTCGGGGCCGTAATCGATTAACATGACCCGGGCAACTCGGGTCACCCGCGTCGTCAGAATTTCAAATCGAACAATGCGAGTAGAGTCGACAAATACACGTGCCGTGCACAAAATGATCCGACCCAAGTAACCCACCTCGTAGCTGGGGTTGGCTACGAGCGATGACATCACATTTGCGCTGGTACCGACCTGCAGGATAGAGCCACTAGTACCAGTCATACATGTGGTATAACTTAGATTAATGAAATGGAAATATAGCTAAACTAGGCCATCATAAAATACTTTAAATCTTATTTTGCTGTAGTTTTATCGGTTATTTAAAAAAAAAAAAAAAATTCCACCCGAGCACGGAGTAGCGTATTCGATTATTCCACCTGAGTCTGTAGGATGTGACGTCATCGCTCCTAGCCAACCCCAGCCAAGACGTGGGTTACAGGGGTCGGGTCATTTTGCACACGGCACGTGTATTTCTCGACTCCACTCTCAGCATTTGATTTGAAATTCTGATGACTCAGGTGACCCGAGTCGCCCGGGTCATGTTAATCGATTACGGCCCAAGTGAGAGCATTGGCTTCCCGTACAGAATCCCACCCCAGTCAAAGTAATGGCTTACATAATTGATGCCTGTCAATACCTGGACAGGGGCTCTGCATTACTAGGATAAGATAAGGACTGGGTTGGTCAGTGCCAGGATAATGTGAGCTTCATATATTGATTACTTGTTGTTAGAGTTATATGTATATATATGTATGTATATATATATTATATACATCTATTTGCATACGTACGTCAGGTATAAACTACTTATGCAAATATTACTCATGTATGTAATTCTCCTGCTTTCTTATTATGTTTTTATTATCTGCATCTACTCCTGCAACCTCCTTTTTCATATGTTCTTGGGTTGTTGGGTTACTTGAGGTGGGGGTGCAGCCTGGAGACCTGGAGGTCTGCCCTCAAGCAGCTCCCCTAGCTCCCCATCTGCCCTCCACCCCTCTACCATCTGCATATTTCACCTCTGATTTTGCTCAATAAATATAATGGTAGGTCTTTTGGGCGAGCCAGAGTCTTAGACTTGATCCATTACCTGTGGTCTTTTAATTTGTTTTAGAAGGAATTACTCATATCTATATGTATCTATATCACGCCACATTGCCCCACATTCCAGTGGTGACAGGCCATGCCTTCCACCCACATCAGTCGGGATACTGGTATATTGTGGCGCCACCCGGAGGAAATATCCCGCACTGTGCGTGTGTGCATAGTTCCAGAGTTAGAACCAAGGTGGCAGCACGTCTGAAGACGGACACCTCGGTCTAGATCAGAAAGAGATGTTCTCGGAAGCCAGGCTAGCGCGAGAAGCACATGGCACATGCCAATACACTAGGTGCAGCTATGAAATGTGCTAGTTTCAGCTCATCTCAGCTGTTGTTTGAAATATAGAATACCAACTAAAAAATATATATAATAAATTAAGATATTAATCTTTTATCCAGCATTGCATTTACATCAATATAATATGCACATCTTATGCCATGTGCCAATCATTTAGATTTAGACAAATCTGGGCACTCAGATTAGTGTTAGAGCCATAGCCAGAGTCAGTTTTACTTATTTTATTAATGTTTGTATTTATTTCCTATGGTTAATGACATATGTAGAACTAGAAAATTAGTAGGGTTAATCAGATATTGGTTATATATTTCTCTGAAAGAAGTGTATGTTGACACATTTGGCATTTTAATATTTAGAACAAGAATTAATAATGGTGATGTGGATATCACTGATTGTTTTGTATGGAATTGTATGTTTCTTAGCTCAAAATGTTTAACTATGGCTAGTTTTGTCTTAGCTATATTCATCAGATCATTATATTGCATGTGTGCATACATGTTTATGCCAACTTGTTATGTATTTCTATTCATTTTGTATAAAATCGAAGTTTTTCCCTATGCCTATTGACAAACTCAATGGCCATTCGCATTTGCTTTGCTGCCAAGGCCGTTTTCAGCGCATGCGCAGTCGGAACCGTGATCCCGTCTATTACTTACAAAATTGATACCTGTTGCAATTTATCCTGGCGTTCGGCATTAAATATGATAGGGAAATGATTGCTTGCTCACTATCAGGATAATGGGCATGTGCTTAGCGTGGGCTGTCGTACACAGATGGAATGAAACGATATAGAAATAAAACGCGATGGAATCAAACACTATAGACCTATTTCATATGACGTCAGCATGGGTATCTAGGTCAGTGCGCACGCTGCTTGGCTGCAGGACGACACTGTCACACCCCGATCTCAATGGCTAAGAGCAATCTTCATACAACAAAAGTGAAATATCTCTTAAACTACACCACCTAGAAACAAACCGGTTGTAACACATATAGAAGACATATTCAACGAATAGATTATATTAAATTTATATGGTTAGGGTTCTGCATTTCTATTAATGTTGAATAAAATTGACGTTTTGCACTGTGCGTATTGGCAAACTCAATGCGTTGTCAATGGCCGTAAGCAATCTTCAAACAGAAAAAGTGAAATATCTCTAAAACTACACCACCTAAAAACAAACTGTTTGGAACACATATAGAAAACATATTCAATGAACAGATTATATTAAATTTATAAGGTTAGGGTTCTGGATTTCTATTAATTTTGAATAAAATTGACGATTTGCACTGCGCGTATAGGCAAACTCAATGCATTGTCAATGGCCGTGAGCAATCTTCATACAGACAAAGTGAAATATCTCTAAAACTACACCACCTCAAAACAAATCGCTTGGAACACATATAGAAAACACATTCAATGAACAGATTATATTAAATTTATAAGGTTAGGGTTCTGGATTTCTATTAATCTTTAATAAAATTGACGATTTGCACTGCGCGTATAGGCAAACACAATGCATTGTCAATGGCCGTGAGCAATCTTCATACAAAAAAAGTGAAATATCTCTAAAGCGACACCATCTAGAAACAAACCGCTTGGAACACACATAGAAAACCTATTAAACGATAGATTATATTAAATTTATATGGTCAGGGTTCTGAATTTCTATTAATTTTGAATACAATTGACGTTTTTCACTGTGCATATCAGCAAACTCAATGCATTGTCAATGGCCGTGAGCAATCTCCATACAGAAAAAGTTAAATATCTCTAAAACGACACCATCTAGAAACAAACCCCTTGGAACACACATAGAAAATATATTCCACGAATAGATTATATTAAATTTATAAGGTTAGGATTTTGCATTCCTATTAATTTTGAATAAAACTAACGTTTTGCACTGCGGGTATCGGCAAACTCAATGGCAGTGTGTCTGCGTTCTGCAGCCAAGCTGCGCACGCATACACGATGTTAGTAAACATTGAAATAGGTCTATAAAACATCATATATTTTAATTATAATGAAACAATATTTTTGATCTCAGGCTACACGCAGCTGCGTATACTGCATATATGGAAGCAAGCCCCCCTGATGAGGCTGAGTGGGACATGATGCCGGCGATCTGGACTCCCAGTGGGGCAGCACTATAACGTTGCCATGAATGCGCTAGATGGTACCCGTCCTGCTATGACCGTAGAATGTTGATTTGTTGCTGGAGTTTTACATCCTGGCAACATCCAAGGTCATATCAGGACGAACACTGACTTGTGACAGTGCGCACTCATGGCGATTTAATAGTGCTGCCCCACTGGGAGACCAGGCTACCAAAGTACCAGGTCCATGATCTGATATCCCACTCAGTCACATTATCCCAACACTGAGATAACCAGTCCTTGCCCTATCCTAATAATGCTGAGCACATGGCTAGGAAGCGACTAGTATTAATTATTAAGTCATTGGTTTGACTCGACCAGGGTTCGAAGTCCATGGTCTACCAAAACATGGATCCTCTCTCAAAATGGATCCTCTCTCTTCTGTTGACCACAATCAAGTGACAGTTACAGGACTTTTATTCCATATGATCAAAGCGTGACATGATGCGAGGGTAAACAGCCACTATGGCAGGCCGATGGGGTGCCGTTTCTGTAATAATTACATATGTTACCAGCAACATATCCAATTAAGTAACAGAACAAGGCGACCTCATTTGTGGGCCAATAACATTTTATTATAGTGAATAAAATTGTTTACATCCCAGAATGGATCATCAATATTATAACGACAACATCAATTAACAGATATGCATGAGATATACGGAACATTAAGTACAACAAATAGCGATCACTCAAGAGTACTGGTCGATCCACAAAAGCATTGTTTATAGGAGCTTCAGCACTAAGCCAAATAGCGAAGCGAGTGCTGAAGGACCTGTTTTGAAGCTACGCTTATCCACGTAATTAAATATGCAGGACGAACGCCAGTTGCCGAGTTCCTGGACCTGTTCCAACGGGACTCCAGCTTCCGCACACTCTCTAGCTGCCCCCTGTCTGACACTGTGGGCCGTAATCTTCTTACCTTGTAACCCACACTTATCACCTGCCAATCTGAGGGCGAGCAGGAATAAGCGAGCTGTCAAGGGCTCCCCGGAGCACAGCAGCAGGGCTGGACCCGACTTAGAGATGGGAGTTACGGCCTTGTACTGCCTCCAAAGGTGCATGGGGCAGCAGATGGAGCTAGGGATCCTCGGAAGCCATACGTAGTATTTCTGGCCTTGCTGGCATGTCGTCTTCATGGACCGGACGCGTACCTTGAGGGACCTCTAGTGGATACCTATGTCGTCGCCTGTAAGGTAGTGCCCCGGATCACAAGGGGACTCCGAGAAAAATAAATTGGAGTGTCTTAGTAATGTGAAGTAACCACTTATCAATGCCACATTTAACACACGGCCATATGACCCTAAACTTTTAAAGTACTTGAACATCTGCATAACATGTTTGACATTTAGTGGAAACCCTCTCGGCACAGAAACCTTTTTTTTTTTTTTACATTCAGCACCCCCTTTTTTATGAGGCCAACACAGTATGAGTTAAATTCCTTGGTTCTTCCCCCATCATCATAACATATGTTTTCGCGCTACTGAAATAGTTGTTCACCGCACTCGGTGACCTAAGGCTATTTGATAAGTGAGCGAGGTACAACATTAGATCATATTGTTTTGGAGATTTCTTATTTATATTAAAATCTTTACAGAACTCACTACATTTATCAAACTGGGTACATTTATTACGCCATGTACCTTTTGATAATCCATGTCTGAAAAGCATTTTGACAGTGTGGTGCAGGTCAGTATGTCGAGCTGTCCAGAGCAAATAAAGAAAAGTACTACAGTGAGACATACTGAACCTGAAGGTTGAGGGGTAGGCTGAGCATTACAGTTCTCGATCAAAATAGAGATATCATGGGTCACACGAACCCTCGATAAACCCAATTCCGAACATAACTTCTGTGACCTGGCATAAGCTGCCTTATCGAAAAATTCCGACTTAGCGCATCAGCCAAGACCAACGACTTACCAGGTTTGCGGGTTATCCAGACTTCACAGCTATGGATAGCCGCAAACCTCCGCAATTCACGTGCACATGCACACAGAAACGGGTCCCTGCCCATCCCAGAGGATAGAACCTGATGTGAGGTCTCATTGTCAGTATAACTACACACAGGAACCCAGTATCTTATATCACCCCCAATGATAGCTGAATTACTGCAGGTCTAATCTGTGGCATAGTATCGGTGGAATCTGGACATAACAATATTAATGGCAGATCACAGAACATTACGTGATACTTTTTCAAAGTTTGTCTGATTGCATTGAAACCATGTTAAATCGATAGAGCTCATTGTTACAAGGGACGTCTTAACACCGTGAGTTCTGTAATGTAACTGTCTTTATTTAGAATGGATCCTCGTGACGTCACACGGTATTGAAGTGGGGGTGTTCGGATAACTACATACATTACACCTTCCCCTTTTAACAATAGATACCGTTTTTACGAATATTAACAAACTCACATCAAATAACCTCCTTACGCACTCTACAAGCTATATGATCCAATGGTATCTCCATAAATATGTTTCATACAGCAATGCCTTAATAATTATACTTAACTATTCTTTTTAGTCTTAATTACTCTAACTACCATCGATATCAACAGGTTATCCTCGTGTTGTTTTAACAAATGTTATAATGTCATATCCCCCTTCTTTAAATTAAACACCATAGATAACCGAATGTTACCTGATTTTGTGATGTTTAAATTCAATAATATTTCGTAATAACGCAAATGGCATCGTACAAGAACATCGAACATATCTTATTATCATACCACATTATATCTATATGTGTCTCCTAAGTTTAAGAAGAGAACCATGAAATTCTTAAATGGGAAACTATTCTACATGTAACATCATACAAAATCACGTCTTAGAAAGTAATACAATGAATACGTAGTAAGGGTCAGTTGTCGCTTCTCATATGTACAATTGTTTTGTCTCTTCTTTATATGACCCGAACTACGAGCGTATTTTCACGTAACGTTGTATGCAATTCATAACTCAACATAACATGGTGTTTGCGAGTAATAACAGACATTGGTACAGCAATAATATGTAATTGACAGTTTTAATATACAAATTGTATTAAGCAGTGCATAGTAACCATACTAGGCTGTGTAAATCTAACCTGCAGCACTCAACGTATTCATTTTTTTCATTTGCAAAAAGCCCGGAAGGACAAATTATGTGATTCTACTAATGTGAACTGAAATGTACTATACTCTATATGATCAGTAACCCATTTGAATTTAACGATATTAGTACGAAACGTGAACTGAACAAATTTGTATCGACTAAGAACTATACCAAGTAAGTTCTTAAACAACTCGTCATATCTATACAGCGCGTACGTACAAAGACAGTGGATAAACGAATATATTAGTAACCTAACCGAACAGTAGGCCGAGATACTCTACCATACCGTGTAGTGTAATTTGAAGAATTTTGTTTCTGAAGGGGTTTGAGCTCAATATGGTTATCAGTCGATCGAATAGATCGATTAATGGTGTCTTTACGACAACCGTAGATACATTTCCTGTTACGGCGTACTGCATGTAGTCACGGTCATTTAGTATTTTGTAATCCCTCAGGCATTTTCTGTCAGTACACACAATTGTCCCTTTTTTCCATTCATTTTTGTGATCCTTGTATCGGACCTTATCCCCATTATTTAACAAAGGTTGCTCCTTACCTGACCGTTTGTCATAGTACAATTTTTGTAATGTTTGCTTGTGACGAAAATGAAGTATTTTAGATGATTCTGCCTTTGCAGTCAATTCACGGTCTATTACCGGAATGTTCTCCTTAACTTCTGTGACATCAGCAGTTGCGCTGGTGATGCACCAACGCCATCTAGTGATGTGTTTCTGTAATTGAGCATGGCTATATTGATGTCTCCCCTGTCTCTAATACATTTTTTTTTATTATCCGTTTAATTGTCTGCACATACCGTTCAATTTGTCCATTGCTTTGAGCATGCATAGGATTTGTGTACACTGAATTAAAACCATATACAACAGCAAACTTTCTAAATTCCTCACTTGTGAACTGAGGACCATTGTCCGAAACAACTACCTTTGGTATGCCGTATCTTGCAAAAGTCTGTTTTAACGCCTCAATAACAGCTCTACTAGACAATTGTACCAATTCTATGAAGTCAGGAAACTTGGTCGTAATGCGAAGCATTGCGTTTGATGTGAGGAGAGGAAGAGACCCTCCCCCGCCCCGGGCTGTCGCGCAGCGTTCTCGCCTCACCCGCCGCCCGCCGCTACCTCCCCCGCCCCGGGCTGTCGCGCAGCATTCGCGCCTCGCCCGACGCCCGCTGCTCACCCCTCCCTCGCCCTCCCCCGGGCCGCTGCTTTCACACCTCACCTGCTGTCGCCCTCCAGTCCTCCCTTATAAGGCCGCCCGCCGGCCTCCCTCAGTCACTCGCCTACCTGCCGCCCTCCAGTTCTCCCCTTTTTCCTCCACCCACCCACCCATCTCTCTCTTTCTCTCTCTTTTTACCTTTCCTTTCAGCTGGTGGAGGGCTCCTCGGCACCCCCTCACTGACCTTCTACAAACTTTTACTCTGCCCCCTAAGGGCCCCCCCCCCCTGTACATACACTTGATGCTGCTCCTCATGAGCCCATGTCATTGCATTTGCTCCTCATGAGCCTGTTTACTTGTTTATCCTCTGTATACTCTTCCTGTTGAGGCGTCCAATAAACGCCTTTCTTTCCACTCCCGCCTTGCCTTCTTCCTTTTCGCGCATCAGCGTAGTAGTCAACAATAAGTATGTAGTTTTTACCTTGAACATAAAACAAATCTACTCCTATCTTATGAAACGGTACATCTGTGATTGAATGACTTATTAATGGTTCTTTTGGCTGTTCTTTTCTAAATTCTTGGCAAATGTCACATCTTGAAATTTTGTCCTCCAACTGACTACTGAAACCAGGCCAAAATACACTATCTCTGGCTAGTTGTTTACATTTCACGATACCCAAATGGGATTCATGTAATTTTACTAACATACTGGGCTGTAAGAGTTTCGATATTATTATTTGTTCACCTTTTAATAATAGTCCGTCATACCATGTTATGTCATGCCTAAAAGTAAAATAGAAACATGCAGTTTATTTTTAGGCCACCCATCCAATGTCAAACGCCTCACTTTGCTTAGCGTCTAATCCAAATCGGTGTATTCCCTGAGTTGTTGGATATTATCAATAATGACCTCTACTGATGCCACCGACAAGTCATTATCATATAAATCGTCAGGTGTTACACTTGAGGTGTGTGCTCTCGACAGAGTATCTGCAAAATATAAAATTGATCCTCTTAAGTATGTTACCTTGATGTTGTAATTTTGTAACCTCATACGCATTCTCTGCATTCTGGCTCACAACTCATGGATAGGCTTAAGCATAATATTAACCAGAGGTTTATGATCAGACTGTATAATTATCTCATTGCCATAAATAAAATCATGAAATTTCTTACATCCAAAACATATAGCTAGTAATTCTTTTTCTATAACCGCATAGCTAATTTGAGTGCTATCTAATGCTTTGGAGGCCATTGCAACTGGTAATCCACCTTGAAATAGGGTAGCCCCTAATCCATATTTAGAAGCATCAACTTGGATTAAAAAATTTTCTTTCTTATCAAAATATCGTAAAATGGGTGCCCTAGTGAGAAGCAAGCCCCTTCAATTCTTGAAATGCCTTTTCTTGGTCTTCATTCCAGTGCCATGCTACATCTGTTTTTATTACCGTTCTTAAAGGTTTTGTAATTTCTGCCATGTTAGGAATAAATTTACTAACATATCCAACCATTCCTAAGAAACGTTGTACTGCTGCTTTATCTGATGGAATTGGCATTTCAACAATTGCTTGTACTCTGTCAGTACTTGGTTTCAGACCTTGTGAGGTAACTACATGACCCACGCATTGAACACTATTTTTGCAAACCTTTGATTTTTTAGGGTTCAACTTTAGGTGAACCTCCTCTGCCCGTCTCAATACTGCTTCTAAACGAACATTATGCTCCTCAACAGTAACACCGTGAACTAATATATCATCTGATATCACATGAACTCCAGGCAACCTCATCAAAATATCATTTTCTGAATGAAAATATCACCCGCAGTTTTTATACCGAACGGCAAACGTGTATACCTGAATCTCCCCCACGGTGTATTAAAAGTACATAACTTAGAACTAACCTCATCCAATTTTATCTGCCAATACCCGCTATTAGCATCCAAAACTGAGAAAATTCTAGCTCCATGCAAATTTGCGATTACTTCTTCCACAGTTTGTACAGGGTACGGGCTCCGTAAAATTGCTCTGTTCAATTTAGTCGGGTCAAGGCAAATCCTGAGCTTATTAGGCTTACAAACAATCATGATAGAATTCACCCATGGGGTCAGTTCGTCCTGTTTGACTATCACCCCTAAATCCAACATCCTGTCCAATTCTTTTTTAACATCATCAACAATAGCCAAAGGTATTCTACGTGGTGGGTCAACAACAGGTGATACAGTGTTATCAATGTATATCTTTGCATTTACTTTAATCAAGCCTAAGCCTTTAAAAACATTAGAATATTTCTTTACCAGTTTGTTTGCCTCCACATCAGGTACATTGTCCACAGTGTCCAGGCGTGCCAACAGACCCAAACGCACACATGCCCATTTGCCCAGGATGGCACTTCCTTCATCAGTGACTTGAAACATTAAATTATTACCGTCTAGCCTTAGTGTAGTCACACCTGCAGGTTTGATCCTGTGACCATTATAAGTTATTAAGTGACACTTGGATGAGGTCAAACTATCCTTACATATCCTGGTGTAAGTCTCCAGAGGCAAAATATTTGCTTCAGAGCCAGTATCTAATTTAAAAGATATTTCTTGACCGTTGACACTGAAAGCAGCATACCACAGGTCATTATCATCGACCCCAACACGGTGAATCGCTCCGACGAACAAGTCGTAACCATCCTCCACTTCACCTGGCACATTCTGTTCCACGCATCCACTATCACGATCTTGATCCACTTCAATCTGATATAACGGCATATTCCGCTGCTGACTTCTCTGTTGACGGCACACCTTGATGAAGTGTCCCACCTTGTGGCACCCAGAACACTCCTTCCCCCTGGCCAGGCAGGCACCTCTTGGATGGTTATATCCACATTGGCCACAACGTGTAACCATGGAACTCTGTTGAAGACGACTTGTTGATGGTCATATCCATGGAGATTTTCGTTCACCTGGTCCCCCGCGCTTGACATATCGCATAGACATCACATCGACATGAATATTCCCGTTACCACTTATTTGTGCAGCTTTATTTTCACTTAAGCGGCACAACTGAATACATTCTTCTAATGACAATTTAGGAGACTGCAACAATTTGTTCCGTAAATCATTGTCCTTCACACCGCAGACAATGCAATCACACAACAACGAAGATTCCAGCGTCTCATAGCAACAAAATTGTATCCGATGCTTCAGTTCCCTTATGTAAGTGTCAATATTCTCAGAAGTCTGATTAAACGTATTAAATTCATATCTCACTATTGTTATATTGGTTTTACCTTCACAATACTTGGTAAATGCAGCTACTAACGGTGCCAACTTGTCCTTATCCACATTTTCAAACTCGAAAGTCCTATAATTCTTCTGGGCGTCTCCACCAGCGACATGCAAAAATACACAACATTGAATCTTTTCCGTCTTCGTAGCCACTCCCGCAGCTGTCAGGCTGCTGCATATATGTCATATGATTGAATCCACGATCTCCAATTGATTGCCATGTTTTCATCCAAGTTCAATGGCCCTGGGGGTTTTAATCCATGCAAAGCCATATTGAAGATCCACCCGTAATATCTGACACCATGTAAAGGACGTCTTAACACCGTGAGTTCTGTAACGTAACTGTCTTTATTTAGAATGGATCCTCTTGACGTCACACGGTATTGAAGTGGGGGCGTTTGGATAACTACATACATTACACCTCCCACCCACCCACACACCACCACCACATCGGAAGAGGTCCTATTGGGGTGCCCATACTTCAGGGTCTTCATGGTGATGTAAGATGCCTCAGGTGTCATAGATAGGCAACCCGCTGGCATCAGTGACCTTGGTAACGGCGCCGTGTGTCACCTGTTGCCATGGTTACCTAACCCTGTGGCATAGGTTACCATTATTTGCGACGTTCTCCTATACCACACTCACCGCTCTCAATCATCTTAATCAAGTCGGGATTGTGTATTTCAATTCCTATGGCCCTTCCACCCCCACTCACACACCCACAAATCTGTTTGTTTCCGGTCACGTGCTCAACAGAACGTCCCCTCCCACCCCTCCCCACCACAAAAATAAACTTCTGTGCAAACTTGTACCTGTTCGTTAGATTTGAAACTATAAAATATACATTATTACTACTATGGATTGTAAAATAACAATTATAAATTTTGTTGAAGATTTATACTGCCTATCAATTGTATCATGGATAAGTCACAATATACTTGTTTTCACCATGATACAATTTGTTGATAGAATTAGAAAGCCCAAGCCTACACGTTTCCTGACCCAAGGGATTTTTAACCTCCCACACCACATAGACATGGTATGAGAGGAACTGGCCTTTGATGATGTTGGAAGCATGGTAAGTTATACACAGCAGTGGAAATCAAAATTGGAAGAGGTAGGGGCATGGGAAATCGAACCGCTGACCTTCAGATTAGGATTCCGACCTAGAAAAAAGTCAGACACTCTAACCACTCCACCACAGAGAACACCAAATTAAATAACCATGTTGTATATACATTTATGTACAAATATACACACATGCAGATACATAATTATATACATATACATACACATATCCACATATATATACCTATATACATAATTATACATATATACATTTATGTATACATATATACTTATATAGGATGCATAATCTATTATGCGGATATAAATAGACTGTGTAGCCTTAATTATTATTATTATTATGGAGCATTTTGTATTATGTATATTCGCCAAGTATGTCAAATCGAGGGTCAGCCTGCTCTTGCTCCGTATTGCCTGTACTAGCACCACCAGCGGCCAGTTCCAGTGGTGAGCGCGGCAATCTATTCATTTTCTACCTGATTTTCAAACTTAACTGTATACATATATGTACATAATAAGGAACTCAGGGGTAACCAAAATAGCAGAAGAAGAAGAAGAAGAAGAAGAAAAAAAAAAGAAGACAAAGGAGAAGAAGAGGAAGAAGAAGTAGAAGATTTTCCTCTAGGATTAATAGTTTGGTGAGCTTACCCTAAATATATATAGCTATTCTTTTGTACTAAGGTTTGCAAAGACAAAAATATCATCACATAAAATGCTAAAACCAGTTGTACTAACTATTCACACATGTGTTTGCTTTTTGTTTGTTTGTTGTTATTTTACATCCTAGCAACATCTAAGGTCATATCAGCACAGGTACCAACTTATGACAGTGCACACTCATGGTGACTTTATAGTGATGCCCCACTGGGAGACCAGGCCACCAGCACCAAGACTTGATATCCCACGCAGTCATCTTATCCGGACACTGAACCAAGCAGTCCTTGCCCTATCCTAATAACGCCGAGTATCTGGCTAGGAAGCTACAAGTATACATTTTTTTGTCATTGCTTTGACTTGACCAGTGTTCGAACCAACGAACCCATGGGTTCAGATCCCCCGATCTCCCAAAACAGAAGACGGACGCTCAACTCATTCGGCCATCCCGTCTGGTGGTGCACACGTTTGCTAACACTGTAACAGTAACACGTTAGTAAGACAAGTGAAGCAACGAGAACATGGTCTCGCTCGTACACAAAGTTCCTCGGCAGCTTTATGGGTTGTCATCCCCTCCCCCATAGCTTTTGTCTTTTATGTTTGCATTGCAAAGTAAACCTACCCCCCCCCCCCACACACACACTCCCCAATAGCTTTGCTTTGGGTTTTTTTATATCAGGGGGGCACTTCCGGTAGATTTGTCACTGAGCGGGTGACACCCCCGCCATTTTCCACTACCCGTCGCCCCCCCTACCTGCGCCCTCATCCCTTACCCTCCGACCACATACTCCCCCCCCCCCCCCCACCCCAACCATATCTTGATGTCCTCAATAGATCCCGATGACACGCGTACACCTGACACAAAACTGGCCGAATTTAGATTTTGAAGCACAAGTGTTTTTGGATCTCTCTGTCATCTGTGTCACCATTGAGTGCATGTAGCCTCGCTTCCGAATGCACTCAAGGTCAGCGCTGAGAGATGTGTGATTGCACTAAATACCTGCCTAGTGAACCACTGGAGGTGCAGATGCACTCGCCAGTGCAGCTGTAATTACTGACAAAGCTTTTCTCCCCACACACTGCTGAAAGATCTGCAATTGCTCTTATATTCGCCATCCATGTGAGGAATCTTTTGCTCTCTGTGTACTGCTTGTTCAGAAATATAGCCTCTGTATTTCTGGATAGGGCTGGGAGGGGACACCAACCCCAACTTCCGCTGCAATGTAAGCATAAGCTGCGACCCGGCATGCTGAGTCGCAGCTTCAGTCCTCCCTCAGGGACCAGCCACATTCGGAACACACATGTTGGTTACATACATTGTTAGGTTTTGATTGATTGATTGATTGATTTATTGATTGGAGGTTTCTTTACACCGTGTCGGCAGCATAGTCCATATTCACACCGAGAATTCGTTGGTTTTTATTCGACCATCGCTTTTACATATGATGTAAAAGAATACAATAAATTATGTGTCAATAGACACTCATGAATTTGAAAAAGCTCACAATCACAATTAATATAAGTTGTGGCCAAGTGGAATACATTCTAGATAAATGTAAAAGGTTTTATTAATTTTAATTGTTAAATTGGTTTAATAAACTATATGATACATTCTTAGGAAGGGTTATCTATTGTACTATTACTAACTATATGTTGTACGGTATCCAGAGTTTGATGCCCCTGCCCTGCACAGTTGTAAACCACTGCCTTGTGGTACAGGTTCTTGACAGAACCGAAGGCGAAGGGAGCAATCCCTAAACAGAAAACTATGTTACTGTGGCAGCTTCAAGGCTGGTTGATGTATGGAACTCCCAACATCTCCCGACCAGCCACTGCAGGGACAAATACTTTTGAGCCTATCTGGACATGTTCTTGCTGGTGTAAGACCTCTATTTGCTCCCCAAGAGACTGCTGCTGGTAACTTACAAAAGCCAGCAGCACTTCAACACTTTTGCAGGCAGCTTTCAACTATCTGTTAGACCTTTGAGTTTGAGCAGGCACACGCCAACAGGGTACATAGGCTAGTTTGACTCATGTTCTGACATAGTTAACTAAAGGAAAGTTTGTTATATTTAACGATGCCTCTAGAGCACATTGATTTTTATCATCGGCTATTGGACGTCAAATATATAGTCATTCTGACATATTTCGTTGGCACCACCTAGGCTCCCTGATGCAATCACCCTGCCCATGTCTACCTGTCTATGTGGCTACCCGCCTGAGGGGTCAGTGTAGTACTACGAAGCCACTGATGAACTTGCATTTGTTATGTTTCATAGTCTGATAAAGGCCCAAATTTTTCGAATGCTAAATATTTATCTATATTTGAGCCTACATATCCAACTTAGATACTGGAGCTCTTAGTAATTTGGACCTACATAAATCTATCCAACTTAGATACTGATGTGCTTATTAGGTATTTGTCACTACATAGTAGGGTATAAAAAGTCAATATAATGGAACCTATTGCTGTTGAAGTCTATGGGATAAGAGGTTTTGACAAGAATGCCAATATCAATTTGGCATGTTTACACTTCAAATATCTTTGAAGTTGGTCATTTTAAATCAGTGTTACTTAAAACTAAGGTAAGGCCAAAGAAAAAAAATTCATGTTTCCGGATGCCGGAGAAATTCGTCTTGGGTCGGTCGGTAGTTTTTTGTTAGTTTTAAATTGTTTGTCAAACCACACACTGAAAAAAAACTGCACTCCAGATTCTGGAACCAATGTAAGAATGCAATATCTTTTCTTTTTTTTACTCAGAACGGAAAAACAAAATTGAGTCGGAGGGTTCTAACATGGTCGGTCAGCAACCGGAAACATCAATATTTCTTTTTAGGCCAAAGGTAGATTATAACGATGAACCTAATATATATCTCATATCTCAAAAAATGACAGAAGAAGCTCTAAACCATTGGATTACTTTAACAAGACTGTATCGTCATTTAGGCTCCTAGTCCTAGTGGATCCGAACTGGACTGCTCAATCTACTCCCCGCAACTTCAATAGAACCACCCTCCCCCCTCCCACCTTCCGTCAGTCCACCCCCCCCCCCGCCTGCCACCCCCACTACACACATTTCCAGCAACCAGGTGCCACTTGCACACAGATAGGCTGAAGGGAGGGGGGGGGCGGAGGGGGGCTGGAAGTGGTGGTGGACGGTGGGGGGGGGGAGGTGGGCGTGGGGGCGGAGTGGGCGAGGTGGGCTTCCCAGAACCGGAAGTCATCGCTTTGTCAGCGCATCCGGCCGCCATTAAAACAATTGATACCTAGGCTGATGTGCGCATGCGAGAACCTACCCGTCCTTCCTGCGCGTGCGGAGGTTATAGGAGGAGGGGGGCAGGGAGGAAGCGACGGCAGGTGGCACCACTAGCAGCACGGGATGGAGGCGGGCAATTACTCAAATGGGGAAGGGCAGGACGGAACTCATCCCGCGAGGGGAGGGTTGGGGGAAGGGAGGGGAGGCAGGAGAGGGAAGGGGAGGGAGGGAGAGGAGGGAGGGGAGGGGAGGGGAGTGACGGGGAGAGGGGGAGGGAGGGAGGGGGGGTAGGCTGGGGAGGGAGGGACAGGGAGGCAGGGGAGGGAGGCAGGTGGGAGGGGTGGAGGCAAGGCAGCGGCGGGAGGCAGGTATGGGGGGGGGGGGGGGGGGGGGGGGGGGGGTGGCAGGGGAGGTGAGGGAGGGAGGCGGGGGAGATAGGGGAGGGGAGAATGGGGAAGGGGAGAGGAGGCCGGGGAGGGGGGAGGCAGGGGAAGGGAACGCAGGGAGGAGAGGGGGGAGAAGGAGGCAAGGGAGAGGAGGTAGGGGACGGAGGCAGGGAAGGGGCAGGAGGCAGGGAGGAGGAACAGGATAACGGAGATAGGAGAAAGGAGGGGATTCAGAGGAGGTTGAGGGGAAGTAGGAGAGGTAGTAGTGGGGGCAGGGAGGGGAAGCAGGGGAGGGTAGCCAGGGTGGAGAGGGGGAGGGCACGCCGGGAGGGGACATGGAGGGGGTGGAAGAGAGTACTAACGGGGAGGGAGGGAGGGGGCGCGGGGGGGGGGGTAATGAGGGGGGCATCAGGGGGTGGAGAGGGGTGCTGGAAGAAACTGGGAGGGAGGGAAGGGAGTGTGTGTGTGGGGGGGGGGGGGGAGGGGGGGGGGGGGGGGGGGGGGGGGGCGTCTAAACACAATTCGAACGAATCTCGTTTCTATTCTATTTTCGCCCAACACAATTAGCTAGATCCTTCGGGAGGAGACCGGGGCTTTGAAAATAGAAACAAGATGCTAAATAGGTAGAAATGAGCCACACACACTGGCCATAACGAATAAACAAAATGGAAACTGGGGGCTGGGGGGAGGGAGGGAACAAAGAATAGGGGAACAAATCCAAACAATTGTAATTGTCCATTGTTTTAAACCAAATGGCGATTTTGTGTCGTATATAACTTATAAGTTGTTAGGCTTATGTACAAACGCAATGTTTTCTTTGTGGTGTTTTAGAATTTGTACATCCATGCCAACATTATTGTTATTGTCTAATATCAGAAAAGACAATTATGTAAAAGATAATGAAAGAGTGCACCCGCCACCTGCCACCCAGTCCATTAACTAGATTTTGTTTTGTTGGGGTGTTACATCTTGGCAACACCTATGGAATATCAGGATGGGTACCGACTTGTGGTATGCAGGTATTGCAGGTATAGCAATACCTCAGGGAGTTTGACGCCCCTGCCCTGCAGAGTTGTAAACCACTGCCTTGTGGTACAGGTTCTTGACAGAACCGAAGGCTAAGGGAGCAAACCCTAAACAGAAAACCATGTCACTGTGGCAGCATTAAGGGCGGTTGATGTATGGAACTCCCAACATCTCCCGACCAGCCACTGCAGAGACAAATAGTTTTGCACCTGTCTTGAGATGTTCTTGCCGGTGTGAACCCTCTATTTGCTCCCCGAGAGAGTGCTGCTGGTAACTTGCAAAAGCCAGCAGCACTTCAACACTTTTGCAGGCAGCTTTCATGAAATGTCTGAAGCTGAGAGACATTAATACCGACTCATGGACGCAACTCTCACAGCAGAGAGCTAAATGGAGAGCGGCAGTCAAGTAATGAAAGCAGTCTTTGTCGCATCGCGACTGACAGCATGATGATGATGACCGACTTGTGACAGTACGCAGTACTGGCGACTTTATGGTGCTGTCCCACTTGCAGACCAGGCCACTAGCACCACTCAGTCGGTCCCCACTCTGTCGTCACATTATCCTGATACTGAGCTAAACAGTCCTTGCCCTATCCTAGAAATGCAAAGCGTCAGACTAGCTAGTGACAAGTATCAGTTTTGTAAGTCATTGGTTTGAATAGACCGTCAATCAAACTCCTGACCTTCTGCATGGAAACCCTGCGCTCTACCCATTTACTGACTGAATATATATATACAGTGAAACTTCCCTAAATCGACTGACCATGTAGCCGGCTTTAAGTGGTCGATTTAGCGAGTTATCATATCTTTTCAATGGTATTGTTGGGAGCCAAATAAAGTGATCGATATAGCGGAGTGGTCAATCTGAGGAGGTGGTCGGTTAGAGAGGTTTTACTCTCTGTCTGTCTCTCTCTCTCTCTCTCTCTATATATATATATATATATATATATATATATTTATATATATGTATCAGGCATGTGATTTCTCTGGTTTTAACCGGAATTCCCGTTTTTTTAAATTCTGTTTTTTTCCCCTGGCTGCCGAAACACCTCTGAAATACACTATTTGCATCCCTCTCGCAACTCAGTGGGATGCTGTGTGTCCCACGATAACCTAAAATGTCAGGTTTTTGTTCTTGCACCCAATCACATGCCTGATATATATGTACATAATATTAGGAGCTGCCTCTACATCCCCTGACTTATTTATCCGCATGTCTTCTTGGTAATCAATGGTAATTAGAATGTTATATTTAGTCTACTTTAGCATAACAGCAAGGAATCATGGGAAATGTACATGCTTTACAATGTAGACTCCTGAGTAGGGGGCGCCACGTGTCACGACATGCGCATTGATAACACAATTACACCCCACCCTATGACCATATAAGGAACATTTCGATGAAAAGGAATACATATTTCCCAGCCATAGATACCTAATCCATGCATTGTAGTTCAGACTAATGATAATAATGATAATAGTACATGAAGTAAACAGCGACCACATTTCGAGAGGTGGCGTGGAAACGAAGGGATGGGGCGCTGTGGGTCTTCAGTTTATTTTTGTATTTCAGTGTTGTGAACTGTGTTAGCTGAATACTCGGCGTGCTGCAGTCAGCCAGCATCCCGGCGTCCCGGGAACAACCACTTCCGGTGCTGTCGCTGGTTCTCCGCAGGTAGCGGCTAGCTGTGGCAGCCGGGCAGCCGGGAACCAGCCGTCAACTTTGTCAGAATTGCCTTCAAATAGTCAAATAGGCCTCGTCTAGATAACGCTGTGAGCGTTCATAGATGGAGATGAGAGCTGGGCGGGGGGGGGGGGGGGGGGGGGTGAGGGAGGCGGGGGGGGAGGTGGAAAATCAAGTGAGTGCAGAGGAGGTTAGATTGAAAGAAATGGCGGGTCGGGAAGGGAGGATAAATGTTGGGCTATGCTGATCAGGAAGGGCGTAATCAAAGATAAATTTGGGGATATGTGGGTCGCGGAGGGAGTAGTCGAAGATAAATTTGAGAATATGCTGGTCGTGAAGGGAGTAGTCGAAGATAAATTTGGGAATATGCTGGTCGTGAAGGGAGTAGCAAAGGTTAAATTTGGGCATATGTGGGTCATGGAGGGAGCGAGTCGAAGATAAATTTGGGGATATGCTGGTCGCGAATGGAGTAGTCGAAGATCAATTTGGGGATATGCGGGTCAGGAAGGGAGTAGCCAAGGATAAACCTGCGGATATGCAAGTTTACGACCTTATTTTAAGCACACTGCATAACAACAGAAGTGAGAGACAGCAAAAGTGACCCACTGTTTGAACACAAGAAAGACATTCAATTAATTTAATCCTGTGTTTCAATTTGATAGAACTTGTTTATTGCTGCAGCCTATGGTGTCTGAATTCTTATGTGGTTGCCAACATTGATTTGGCTTGTTTTCACTTTAAATTACTCCACAAGTTACCCATTGAAGACTAAAGTTACTCCAAATTAAAAGTAAAGTAGATTATAACAATCAACCGAGTGTATGTATTTAACCCAGAAAATGGCAGAAAATCTCAAGACCACCGGACTACACATCGTGATGCGACTTCAACTAGTCACACTGGTGAAGACTAAAGCTGAGATTTCTTACACATGCGGTATGCGGTATGCGAATGCGAATGCGCAAAAAATCGAAACGCCTTGAAGTCAATGGGCTGCAACCCTTACACGTGGTATGCGAATGCGAATGCGAATGCGACAACTCGATCGGCCCCTGTAGCGATCGGTGCGGCATGCGGCATGCGGCATGCGGCATGGGGGTGCGAATAGAAAACCATCAGTCGCATTTGTCCATAGGTTTAAGGCAGGAGGAGGCAACTGATAATTACGGACACAAGGGTGCTGATGGGAGGTGGTCACCCGGGAGATGGACATTACATCACTTCATACACTATGTACACGACATACACTACATACATCAGTCGCACTTGTCCTTTAGGTTTAAACGAGGAGAGGCGACTGAGCATTACGGAATGGACACACACAAGGGTGCAGATTGGAAACATATGGTAGTGGTGGTGGTTGGGTTACGGGTTCGTAAAAATGCTACCATAGCCACATAAATATGAATACTTATCTATAATTTGGTAATTATAAAGGTAGGAACCTCCATGTGACGTACCAAGAGTTACATTGATATAAATGCCATATTAGGCCATATACAGTGCAGTATGGAGTATACTTGTCTATTTTTATTTTTTAAATATAGCCAGTCGTGTGCCGCATGCCGCATGCCACATGCCACATACCGCGTCGAAGGAATCTTCCCATTCGCATACCGCATGCCGCATACCGCGTAGAAGGAATCTCAGCTTTACTGCGCAATCAATCAATTAAAAAAAAAAAAATTTTGGTAATAGGGCATAGAGTTTATTTATCAGAACATGCATTTTCCAAATGCAAGGCAGTGGTGTTCCGGTTTGTTTACATTACATTGTAGGTAGGTAGGTCAGTGGGTGCCTAGGTATGGCGTAGTAGAAGATTAAGGAGGTTAGTGGCTTAGCTATTGTAAGTTCAATATTACGGGCTAAGGTGGTAGGTCGCTGCAAAAACTGTGCTGCTATTATGGGTGCAGTGTATGCGATTCGGGTTTGTTTTAGGTGGGGGGTCGGGAGGAGGGGGGGGGGCAGAGGCAGTGTTGCGGATTCCGAGGGACACCAGTTTGCGAGGGACACATCGCTTCTGCACATGCGTCAAAATCGAACAGCATCATCACTAACCTTATAAATTTAATATAATGTTTTTGGTAAAGATGTTTTCTATATGTGTACCAAACGATTTGTTTCTAGATGGTGTAATTTGAGAGATATTGTATTGATATTGAGAGATGGTGTATTTTCTGTATGAAGATTGCTCACGGCCATTGACAATGCCTTGAGTTTGACGGTACGCGCAGTGCAAAACGTTACTTTTATTCAAAATTAATAGAATTCAAGAACCCTAACCATATAAATTTAATATAGTCTTTATGGTAAAGATGTTTTCTATATATGTACCAAGCGATTTGTTTCTAGATGGTGTAATTTGGGAGATATTTGACTTCTTCTGTATGAAGATTTGCTCACGGCCATTAACAATGCATTTGAATGGAAGTGTCCCTGGCAAACTGGTGTCCCTCGGAATCCGCATCAGCGGATTGAGCCATCTCTCACAAGTCACTACACTCCGTCTGGTTTATTCGGCTGGGCAATGAGGACTGGACCAAATCATTGTAAATATGAGACTTACATGGCTACTCAGCGCGTCACGTGATACAAGTTGTGTGCGTGGCGGGATGGACCAATCAGATGCTGAGGATGATGGCGAATGGAATGTAGGCGGATGGACGGGACGGGACGCAGCTAGGCGCCATCACGTCACCTGCTCGTCTGCGCATGCGCATGTTTCCCTCCCACCCCATTCCCACCCCGACCCCCACACCCACCCATGCTAACCAACCCATCTGCCTCGCCCCACCTCGCCCCGACACATGCCGCCTTGCACCACTCCGTTTTACACTGCCTCGCCCCGCCCCGCCAGGCCACACCGATCCCCGCCACGCCATGTCATCCCGCCCTGTCCTGCCCGCGTCGCCCAGCCTAGCCCCGCCCCAGCCTAGCCTGCCTAGCCCCACCCCGCCTCGCCCAGCCCAGCCCTGCCCCACCCCGCCCGCCCCGTCCTGCCTAGCCTCATCCTGCCTCGCCCCGCCCCACCCAGGCCCGCCCCGCCCTGCCCCATCCCGCATCACCCCACCCCACCCCACCCCACCCCACCCCACCCCCACCCCACCCCACCCAGCCTCACCCCGCCCCGTCTAGCCCCGGGCCGCCTAGCCCCATACAGCCCAGCCCCATCCTGCCTCGCCTAGCCCTGCCCCACCCAGCCCCGCCTCACCCAGTCACACCCAGCCTAGCCCCATCCAGCCCAGCCCCATCCCCCCTCGCCCCGCCCCACCCAGCCCCACCCAGCCCCGCCTCGCCTCGCCCAGCCTCATCCCGCCTCCCCCAGCCCCGCCCCGCCTCCCCCAGCCCAGCTCCGCCCAGCCCCGCCCCGTCTAGCCCCATCCCACATCGCCCCGCCCCACCCAGCCCCGTCCCGTCCCCTCCCGCCTAGCCCCGTCCCACCCAGCCTCACCCCAGCACGCCCAGCCCCGCCCCACCCCGTCCAGCCTAGCCCCACACCGCCTCGCCCCGCCCCACCCAGCCACGTCCCGTCCCCTCCCGCCTAGCCCCGTCCCGCCCAGCCTCACCCTACCCCGCCCAGCCTCACCCAGCCCCGCCCAACCTCATCCCGCGGTTCTCCGCCCCGCTAGTCCAGTCGCTGATGGGGAAATGATGTTTTTAAGTGAATCGATCGTTGAAGCATTTGAAACTGTCTGATTACAGCTGTGGGCGCGCCGGGCACGGGCGCGGGCACGGCACGGGCACGGGCATGTGGGCAGCTGCCAGTCTCCCTCCCCCCCTCCCCACCCCCACTCCACCCCTCCCACCATCCTACAACCCCCCCCCCCCCCCCACGTCCGTGTGTCCTCCCCATTAAACCAAGGCCTCGGGGCGGGCTGCTTTCAGTATGTGGCTGACGTTTAAAAGACACACAGCCTTGCGGCGTCACCCTGTAAATGATGTCCCTTACTCCACCCACCCACCCTGCCCTTCCCCATGTCCCTTCCCCTCCTTCCCTCCCCTTCCCAAACCACCCTCCCCCTCCTCCTCCCCCTCCCTATGCCCTTCCCCCCTGCTCTTCTTTCTCCCCATGCCCCTCCCCCCAACCCCCTCCCTCCTTCTACCCATCCACTGTCCCCCTCTGCATCCCCCCACCTCGCCCTCCCCCATCCCCGCTCTGCGTGTGTATGCGACCGCTGTACTAAAGATACACAATCCGATTAATACTATAATAGGGTCGTTACGGGGCCTGGAAAGTCTTGAAAACTTCATTTTCCCCATTTCAAGGCCTTGAAAACCTCAAATTTAAACTATTTTTTGGTCTTTAGTCTTGAATTCCTTTAAACTGTCCCCACTGATCTAAATTAGTCGCCATTGTTTTTTTCCCTGAAATCCAAATGAATATAGTCTCAAATTCCTATCAAAAACAGCATTGAAAAGCCTTGAAATAGCCTTGATTTCCATATCTTCAAATGTGTTCGGACCTTGTTTTAAATTTCTGCCATTTTAATATATATTTTTTATTAAATAAATATTGTTGGTTCATCGTTATGATTTGCCTTACTTTAATTTCAAGTAACTTTGATTTAAAATGATGACTATGACTAACTTTGGAGATATTTGAAGTGAAAACATGATCAATTAATGCAGAACAACAGATTCTTGCATTGAGTCACCGACAGCAAATGTGAGTGCTTAAGTGATAATATTTATGTCAGTGCCATGCACGACAAGGTTGTCCCTTTCTTTGTTTTAGTCAATGCGTGATGGTGTGACTATTTTTTTATTTATTTTTTTGTATGTGGGATCAGCAGTGGAACTAAGCCAAGCAAGTAATTTTGTGTTACGACAGTTGCGTGAGTGGTAAGCGGCCTCCCGCCGGCTGGCACCATGGTAACGAGTCGCGATGCGCGCGATTGTCAAATGCAGAACACTTTTATTAGCGGCTTGATGCGCTATTGCACGATTCTGAACTGAGCGTTGCGTGTTACTATTTTTTAAAATCTGTTTGAGAGTGCCGGTTGATTGGTGAAACAGTCCGCTCTCACAGGTGGCGCCGCAGTGGCCGAAAAGGGAACTACCTATATAATAAGTCCTTCCCAGATAGCAATGTTGGTTGGTTGTTGGAGATTTACGTCCTGGCAACATCTAAGGTTATATCAGGACGGCCAAGATAATAAGCAAGTCCTGTGTGCAAGTGGGGAGACCTCTGTTTGTTTGTTTATTTATATTGATACATAGAAGGAAACGCTTAGTAAACTTAATGGAACCAAAGACCCTATAATACTAAGATGGCTCACTCCCTATCTCTCCCATGGTAATGTACAATTCGCAGTGCCACCTTGTGGTGGGTTTGATCAGCCCAGCTGCTGGTTGGTGTTTCACATGTAAACACATACAATTATATTATACACGAGATAGGTAAGTATGAATACACATCAATATGAAATTGTTATGAACAAATACACATCATCAGCATCATCATCATCGCCATCATCACACATCTTTCACATTCATATATTCATATATACATTTATACATATAATATAGCACCTGTTTAACTAAGAGAACAGCCAGCGCACCAAGTGGTGGGTTTGATCATTTTGATTACACAGTACAGGCTGAGTGAGCAGTCTTTTTTTTTCTTTTCTTCTTTTTTTTTTATATTGAGGCTGTATTTATACTGTCCATAGCATGTAAGCCCGGGTATCCAGGCTTCTTTTCAATGCTGGCCAGCTGTAGTGTTGGTGTTGTCTTACCAAGCAGTAGCTGCTGATAAGTTATTTGATTGTCTGCATTTCAGTAGCAGATAGATCTGTTGGTACATTATACAGAAGATAACTTCTTTTTTTAATAGTCTTAGTATTATAGGGTCTTTGATGGAACCTAGCTGTTACTGTTGAAGCCTATGGTGTCAGAATTTTTAGATGTGTGGCTAAATTAATTGTATATGTTTTCACTTGAAATATCTCCAAAATTGGACATCATTTATTTGTACATAGAAAGACATATTAATTCAATTGAATATAACATGTTAGTGGTACTGCCGAAGCCTATGGTGTCTGAACTTTAACTTGCACGATAAACTTAATTTGACATGTTTTCAATAAAAAAATATGTCCAAATTTAACCTCTTACAATAAAAGATATTTCAAAGTGAAATAAGGTAGAAGATAGATTATAATGATCAACTTACTACATTTATCCAGAACTATGGCAGAAACTGAAATCCTTCGGAATGTGCAACTCTAAGTGAAGTAAAAATAAAACTTACACGACTATTAAAGTTGCATAGTCCGATGGATTTGAGTTTCTGTAATCTTTCTGAGATACTGATAATAAATACACAATATTCACAATGCATGTAACATCTGACGGCGACGACGAACACTATGGTTGTGGGACCGTTGCCACAGCGCATACAAAAACTATGGAAATTACTAACTTTCAAATGCACGTATGTCAGTCAAATTTTGGGATATTTTGACAATTCCAAAAGTATATTGCTTTTGGGTCATTGGCGCTTCCACGACAAAATTAAATTGTCATGTTTGGACCTTTTGAAAATATTAGCAGGGTACCAAACTAATCAGTCACTATTAATACACAATATTCACAACGCATGCGACATCTGATGGCAACAACAAACACTACAGTTGTGGGACCATTGCCACAGCACATGCGTGTGAATATCATGCATTGATTTACATAACATACCCTGCATTAGTTTGAATTAACTTTATTTTAATTGGCTAAGTTTTGAGATATTTGAAGTGCAAACAAGTAAAATTACTTTTGACAAGCATGACCAAACTCTACACCATAAGCTTTAGCAGTAACAGGCTCTATTAAATTGCATCAGTATTCCCTTCTACATGGCAACACATGCTTAAAGTATCTAAGTTAGCGATATATGCATAATCAATTTTAGATAATGTCTTTAGTTTTGAAAAATTGATGCTTCATCGGACTATGCAGCTTTAATGTGGAAATGCATGTCTTGGTACGCCATTATAGGGTTGCCATCCACTAAGTGAGTGTCAATAAAACCGGTGACGTAACAAGGAAGTCGGCGACTGACGTCATGATCCAGCCACTGCCTGCCTGCGCACGCTCCTGTGTGCACGTCGAGCAACCCGTTGCAACGCCCATCTCACCACCTGCAGCGGCGGTACCGGACGGGGTGGCCGAATCGACAGAGCGCAGGCTTCTAATGTGGAAGGTCGGGAGTTCAATTCCCGGTTGAGTCAAACCAATGACTTATCAAATTGGTGCTTGTCCCTTCCTAGCCGGGCGCTCGGCATTAATAGGATAGGGCGAGGACTGGTTTGCTTAGTGTCAGGATAATGTGAGATATTGGAGTCATGGTGCCGGCGACCTGATTTCCCAGTGGGGCCGCACTATAAACTCGCCATGAGTGCGCACTGTCACAAGTCAGTACCCATCCTGAAACGACCTTAGATGTTGCCAGGACATAAAACTCCAACAACCAACCAACCAACAGTTCGTCTGTTTAAAGATGCCAGTGATGACCGAGTGTCAAACAAAAGCCGCCATTCCATTGGATGACATTCGGCGCTGGCCGCCGTCGGGGCAATATCCGGCCGCCGATTGGTCGATCGATCGTCACGTGGTCACGGCTTCCGGTGGCGTCCGGCACAACCGGAAGTGGATGGATCTGACAGATTAGATTTCAGCGTGGGAATGCCCGGGGTCGGACGTTACGTCACGGGTGGCGCCCCCTGGTGTGGATTATCTCAGGTAACGTCCGACAAACACGCCAAGTTGACGCTATTGACCACCGCTTGGAGCGCCACTGAACACGAGGGAAGAGTGTTATTACAGAGGGTATTCCATTATATAACATGCACACATGGTTGGTTGGTTGTTGGAGTTTTACATCCTGGCAACATCTAAGGTCATATCAGGACGGGTAGCGACTTGTGACAGTGCACACTCATGGCGACTTTATAAAAGTAAAGCTTGTTTTATTTAATGATGCCTCTAGAGCACATTGATTTTTGTATCATCGGCTATACCCAACTGGGAGACAAAGCCACCAGTCCCATGACCTGATATCGCACTGTCACATTATCCTGACACTGAGCCAAGAGGTCCGTGCCCTATCCTAATAATACCGAATGCCAGGCTCGGAAGCGACAATTATATATTTTAAAAGTCATTGGTTTGACTCGACTGGGAATTGAACTCTGAACCTTCCACATGGGAGGACTGCGCTCTACTGATTCGGCTACCGCGCCCTCTAAGCATGTATACATGTATGTATATATATGTACTATATATACAGGGTGTCTCAAAATACATGGAACCCATGTCACTGCTAATAATTCTGCCAATATTAATGTTCTTGCTCTATTTGTTTTTCAGATTTAACGAGAGGAGACCATAGCAACTAATAATTATCAATCAAAATGCCTTGGACAAAGGAGGAAAAGATATTTTGCATCACTACTTATTTGGAGACGAAATCATTCAAAACAGTGCGAGCAACATTTCGCAGGAAGTTCAACTTCTACAACTATCCCCAGAAAAAACTAATTTATCGTTAGGCACACAAATTTCAAGCCATTGGATCAGTAAACAACCTCAACATGAAGGCAGAAACACCCAGTTCTGACAGAAAGCTGACTGCAAGATCTCCTGACAATGTGAATGCAGTCAGAGATTCTGTTGGAAGGAGCCTGAAAAAGTCCATCCGAAGACGTAGCCAAGACCTGGGTCTTTCACATGCGACAGTGCAAAGAGTCCTGTTTTTTGTGCTAGATACCTAAAATCTTCAGTTTTTTAAATTGTTATCATATCAGCTTCCAGGAAATGTAATCCTATCGGGAGTTTCTTGTCTGAGTAATCAATTATAATCATGTTAATGGGTTCCATCTATTTTGAGACACCCTGTATTTATTTTGATGTGGTTCTACATATCCACCTTAGATACCGGTGCGTCCATTAAGCATTAGTTGCTACATAGATAGAAGGGCATCCACACTAAGTCAGTTTAATAGAACCTATTATTGCTCATGCCTGTGATGCACATCATTTCTATGTGCTTACCAAAACAATTTGACATTTCTACTTCAAATATCTCCAAGGTTAGCCATTTATAATCAAATTTAATTAGCACTAAAGTAAGCTAGATAATAATGATAAACCTCACATATTTAACTCTTTTTTTTAAAAGGTGAAACTAAAAACCATCGGACTATCCAACTTTTAGGTAGACCATATTGGTAACAATCTTAATTGTGAAGCATTGATGTTAGAAAGAGCTTAATTATCGCGAGCTAAAGACATGGAACTTTTTTCTCTGTTCATTTTAATATGGAAAGGGCTAAGCTAGTGGAATAGTACTGTATACCACAATTTTTCCATTTAGTTATTGCCACAGTACTTGGGAACCTATGATGGTACAGCAATGAAGGTAGGTTAAGGAACCTGTCCCATTGTTTCAGTGGTACAGCAGTCAGGCTTGGCTAGGGGACATGTCCAATTACCGTGTTTGCTGGATTTCACGGGAAAGTGTTGAGTGGCACATCTTGTTGTACACTGTCTTTGCTAGTACTAGCAGGGGCGTACGCCAAAACGTCCACATTGTTTTGTCAACAACAACAAAAATTAAAAAATAATAAAGAGAGAGACAGCGAGAGAGAGAGAGAGAGAGAGAGAGAGAGAGAGAGAGAGAGAGAGAGAGAGAGAGAAGGCATGTAGTAGTCCAGAGTGTCGAAAACTCAAGTCTGAAATGTGTCAAATCCACCGGCTTAAGCTTAAGCGGCCCCCTAAACCCCCTGCCGAAATTAGGAGTACACATCGTTAAAGGTCTAGCTACGCCCCTGACTAGCCCTGATAACCTTCTTCAGCTATTTGTTGCGCAGACTAGGATATATACTTACACAATTTGGTAGGCTTTCCCTATGAAATAGAACTGAAACATGCTTAGTTAGATTCACCCTTTTATTTGTTTAACTTGGTGATGTTTGCTGAACGCTGATCGTATAACGCCATGTTGCCAGCAAGGGCCAGATTCGTGGCGAAAAGTCAGTGGTATTTATTCTGCCCATTATAGATTGGGTGAATCAAAATTATCTATGATACAGAGTAAGGTTATATCATTTATTTTGATTAAAGAGCAGTTCATTGCAAGGTAAGTCTTTCAAGAAAGGAACACACATCCTTTTCTGAATAGTGAATGTGAAACCCTCTAACTTTGCCTTACAATCTATGTAAGATCTACATTACAGAATGGGTCATTCGAGCTCTATCAGTATCACAGAATGTAGGGACAGATTGAGTTATTTGAGCTCTATTAGTATCACAGAAGGAATGGACAGAACGGTTATCTGAGCTCTATTAGTATCACAGAAGGAATGGACAGAACGGGTTATTTGAGCTCTATTAGTATCACAGAAGGTAGGGACAGAATGGGTCATTTGAGCTCTATCAGTATCACAGAAGGAATGGACAGAATGAGTTATTTGAGCTTTATCAGTATCACAGAAGGAATGGACAGAATGGGTTATTTGAGCTCTATCAGAATCACAGAAGGTAGGGATAGAATGGGTTATTTGAGCTCTATCAGTATCACAGAAGGAATGGACAGAATGGGACATTTGAGCTCTATCAGTATCACAGAAGGTAGGGACAGAATGGGTTATTTGAGCTCTATCAGTTTCACAGAAGGTATGGACAGAATGAGTTATTTGAGCTCTATCAGTATCACAGAAGGAATGGACAGAATGGGTTATTTGAGCTCTATCAGTATCACAGAAGGTAGGGACAGAATGGGTTATTTGAGCTCTATCAGTTTCACAGAAGGTATGGACAGAATGAGTTATTTGAGCTCTATCAGTATCACAGAAGGAATGGACAGAATGGGTTATTTGAGCTCTATCAGTATCACAGAAGGTAGGGACAGAATGAGTTATTTGAGCTATATCAGTATCACAGAAGGAATGGACAGAATGGGTTATTTGAGCTCTATCAGTATCACAGAAGGTAGGGACAGAATGAGTTATTTGAGCTCTATCAGTATCACAGAAGGAATGGACAGAATGGGTTATTTGAGCTCTATCAGTTTCACAGAAGGTAGGGACAGAATGAGTTATTTGAGCTCTATCAGTATCACAGAAGGAATGGAGAGAATGGGTTATTTGAGCTCTATCAGTTTCACAGAAGGTGGGGACAGAATGGGTTATTTGAGCTGTATCAGTATCACAGAAGGAATGGACAGAATGAGTTATTTGAGCTCTATCAGTATCACAGAAGGAATGGACAGAATGGGTTATTTGAGCTCTATCAGTTTCCCAGAAGGTAGGGACAGAATGGGTTATTTAAGCTCTATCAGTATCACATAAGGAATGGACAGAATGAGTTATTTGAGCTCTATCAGTATCACAGAAGGAATGGACAGAATGGGTTATTTGAGCTTTATCAGTATCACAGAAGGAATGGACAGAATGGGACATTTGAGCTCTATCGGTCTCACAGAAGGTAGGGACAGAATGAGTTATTTGAGCTCTATTAGTATCAGAGAAGGTAGGGACAGAATGGGTCATTTGAGCTCTATCAGTATCACAGAAGGAATGGACAGAATGGGACATTTGAGCTCTATCAGTATCACAGAAGGTAGGGACAGAATGGGTTATTTGAGCTCTATCAGTTTCCCAGAAGGTAGGGACAGAATGGGTTATTTGAGCTGTATCAGTATCACAGAAGGAATGGACAGAATGAGTTATTTGAGCTCTATCAGTATCACAGAAGGAATGGACAGAATGGGTTATTTGAGCTCTATCAGTATCACAGAAGGAATGGACAGAATGAGTTATTTGAGCTCTATCAGTATCACAGAAGGAATGGACAGAATGGGTCATTTGAGCTTTATCAGTATCACAGAAGGAATGGACAGAATGGGACATTTGAGCTCTATCGGTATCACAGAAGGTAGGGACAGAATGAGTTATTTGAGCTCTATTAGTATCACAGAAGGTAGGGACAGAATGGGTCATTTGAGCTCTATCAGTATCACATAAGGAATGGACAGAATGGGACATTTGAGCTCTATCAGTATCACAGAAGGTAGGAACAGAATGGGTTATTTGAGCTCTATCAGTATCACAGAAGGAATGGACAGAATGGGTTATTTGAGCTATATCAGTATCACAGAAGGTAGGGACAGAATGGGTTATTTGAGCTCTATCAGTATCACAGAAGGAATGGACAGAATGGGACATTTGAGCTCTATCAGTATCACAGAAGGTAGGGACAGAATAGGTCATTTGAGCTCTATCAGTATCACAGAAGGAATGGACAGAATGGGACATTTGAGCTCTATCAGTATCACAGAAGGTAGGTACAGAATGGGGTATTTGAGCTGTAGACCTATTTCATGTGACGTCAGCAAGGGTATCTAGGTCAGTGCACGCGCCTTTTGGCTGCAGGACAACACTGTCACACTGCAAACTCAATGGCTATGAGCAATCTTCATAGAGAAAAGGTGAAATATCTCTAAAACCACAACACTTAGAAACAAACTGTTTGGAACACATATAGAAAACATATTCAACGAATAGATTATATTAAATTTATACGGCTAGGGTTCTGTATTTCTATTAATTTTGAATAAGATAGGCATTTTGCACTGCGCATACCGGCAATCTCAATGCATTGTCAATGGCCATGAGCAATCTTGAATTATGTTCATACAGAAAAAGTGAAATATCTCTTAAACCACACAACCTAGAGACAAACCGCTTGGTACACATATATATGAAACATATTCAACGAATAGAATATATTAAATTCATAAGGTTAGGGTTCTGCATTTCTATTAATTTTTAATAAAATAAACGCTTTGCACTGCGCATACCGGCAAACTCAATGCATTGTCAATGGCCGTGAGCAATCTTCATACAGTAAAAGTGAGATATCTCTAAAACCACACCACCTAGAGACAAACCGCTTGGTACACATATAGAAAACATATTGAACAAATAGAATATATTAAATTTATAAGGTTAGAGTTCTGCATTTCTATTAATTTTGAATAAAATAAAAGTTTTGCGCTGCACATACCACGGACCACTCCCGGACAAGACCCGGACACGCCGGATGACCACGCATTAACCATGGATTGCCACGGATGACCACGTATTACTCACGGATTTTATCCAGGGCTGTCCGGGACAGTCCAGGCGACTGTTCCGGGGGTGGTCTGGCTAAAAATCCGGGTTTCGTCCGGGTATGTTTGACTGGGGCTTTAGCAGTTCTCGGTGTAATACAGTTCATATTTCTTTTTCTTTAACTATGAATGTTTTGTGAAAATACAAGGAACACATGTTAAAATCAAGTGACCATTTTATAAACAACAATTCCCTTCACCCATGAGTCTTGTCTAAAGTTGTCTCAGTTCCCTGGCTAGGGAAGGCATTGCGTGGTATTGCATGGTGTTGTATGGAATTGCATGGCATTGCATGACACTGGCTCTAGATGGGAGGGGGTGATAGGTATACCAGGCCCGGGTCATACACTTATGTCTGAATAACTGCTTCATGGTTCAAGGTTAGCGATGATGATTTTGATTTGTTGTCTATAGAGGGACCGGATGTGGCGGCCGAATCAGTAAGAGCACAGGCTTCCAGTGCATAAGGTCAGATGTTCGAATCCTGGCAGAGTCAAACTGACTAATGACTTTCAAAGTTGACACTTGTCGCTACTTAGCCTTGCGCTCAGCATTACTAAGATAGGGCAATGACTAGTTTGCTCAGTCTGAGGATAATGTGACTGAGTGGGAAATTAGGTCATGGTGCAGGCGGCCTGGTCTCCCAGTGGAGCAACAAGCAATATGAAGTCGCCATGAGTGCGCACGCACTGTTACAAGTCGGTATCCGTCCTGATATGACCATAGCTGTTGCTATTAGGTAAAACCGCAACAACAAACTGTCCAGAGAGGAACAAGACTTGATGGTTGGTTACATGGGCTCAGTCACCCCAAGGTGCAAAGGTGACCTGAAAATTGTCCTGGTCGTGAGTCTCTTTTTTTTTGTTGCTTTTTTTTTTGTGCATGCCGGTGATGAGGTGAGTTGAGGAGCTTGGTGTTCACCATCCTACTGGCAGTGGTGGAGATGATGACATCGGTCCCCATGAGAGAGCGCTTGGTGGAGGTGGTGGGTGGGTATGTAGGTTGTGGGACCAGTGGGTCTCCATACACCTTCACGGGGCTGCTTCTGGTGAAGTGAAGTTAATGGTGAGTCAAACTGATCCATTGTCATTGTTGGGGAAGTCACAGAGATCTATGATCAAGGTTGGGTGAGTCACAATGATCTATGATCAATGTTGGGTGAGTCAAAGTGATTCATGATTAATGTTGCATGAGTCAAGCTGATCTATGATCAATGTTGGGTGGGTCTCCGTGATTTACGATTACTGGTGGGTGAGTCACAGTGATCTATGATCAATATTGGGCGAGTCAAAGTGATCTATAATCAATGGTGGGTGAGTCACGGTGATCTATGATCAATGTTGGATGAGTCAAAGTGATCTGCTATTTGTGGAGGTTATTTCTTTTGGGGGCTGCCTCTGAGAACATGGAGTATGCAGCGGTGGTAACTCACCAAGCTTTTCTTAAAGTTGCATAGTCCGATGGTTTTGCGTTCCTGTCATTTTTCTCAGAAAGATATATTGAACTGATTGTTATAATCTATCTTACTTTATCTTCAACTACTGTTTATTTTAAACTGCTAAGTTTTGAGATATTTGAAGTGCATATGAAATATTAGTTTTGGCAAGCATGCCAAAAACATATCTGACACCATAGGCTTTAGCATTAACAAGTTCTATTAAAGTGTCTCAATATTCCCTTACATGTAACAACAAACGCTTAATAAGTGCATCAGTATCTAAGTTAGATATGTAGAAATAATTGTTCTGGTTTTGAAAATGTGATGCTTCATCGGACTATGCAGCTTTAACAAATAAATAAATGCTGGCTCTCTTTAATCCAACCTCAATTTGTCGACTGCCATGCCAGTCCGCGATTCGTTGATCTTTGGCTGAAGCTGGAAGCCTGGATGTGTTTGTATGTCTGCACTGTTGTGCTCCATCGCGTGGATGCGTGGCTCTGGGATGGTGTCGCTGGCCGTCTTAATCACAGCCAGTAGCTGTATCCTGTGTAAAATTAACTCACCTGAACAGTTCCTGCTGGTGCTTCTCGGGCGCCATTTCTCTGTGAGATCCTTCCACACACTCAGGCTGTCTTCACTCCTCTGTCTCTGTTCCATCTTGTCTCTGCCAATGTGTGGCTTATGTCTCTCGTCAATGCGCCTGTTGACACCTGTCTGCCGCATTTGCAACGTTGGTGCTTTTACTTGAAAGCCCTTGGTAGTCATCTCATAATCCATCATAGAGGACCTCAACGTCCCTGTTGCCTTATCATCACTGCCACTGTTGATAATCACCTGGCCTATTGCCCAGATGGAGCTCAGTGCATTTATTTCTTCCGCATCACAACCGTTGTTGTCTTCAGGCATTCCAATTGCCATAGTGGGCTTTTGAGCCTTACTCATTCTCCGTTCCCTGTGCCTAATATTACTTGATTGGTCCCTCATCATGATCGGTTTCTTGTAGAAATTGTTACCAGTGAGGATTAAATTTCCCTCCAAGGAGCCACTTGGGGCCTTCATTAACGAGTACCTTCTGGCACAGCTCCCCTCGCCACATTTATGCCTGCTCACTTCGCTGATGACCTCATTGCTCATTTCATTTATGACCTCAGCCTCACTGGCCTGTAGATTCTCTTGATGTTACAATATCTAGAGCCGTCCAAGACGCTGACTTGACTGCACATGCGATTGTTGCTTTTCACCCCAGCAGGTGTCACATCCGTCAGTTTCTTCAGGTGCTTCATATGAATTATTTGCTGATTCCTAGCTCTTCTGTTGGCATCATGATATTTGGCATTCATCTTTGTCAATGTTGATGCTGTCACTGCCATGGTGAGCTTTTGAACTTTGGTTACTCTCCTTTCCCTAGATCTAATGTTACTTGATTGGCTCCTTATCACCATCGATTTCTGGCGGAAGCTGTCATCATTCAAGATTGGATTTCCCTGCAAGCAGCCCTTTGCGGCATTCATTAACGAGTAGCTCCTGGAACAGGTCTCTTCGTTGCTGACCTTGCTGCTCACTTCGCTGATGACCTCATTGCTCATTTCAGTGATGACCTCAGCGCTCACTGTCCTGGAGGTGTTCTTGCTGCTACAATGGCTAGACTCGTCCCAGATGCTGGCTTGACTGCAAATACTAACGCTGCTTTTCACTGTGACAGGTGATGCTTCATCGGACTATGCAGCTTTAGCAAATAAATAAATGCTGGCTCCCTTTAATCCAACCTCACTTTGTCGACTGCCATACCAGTCCGCGATTCCTTGATCTTGGGCAGAAGCTGGAAGCCTGGATGCGCTTGTATGTCTGCACTGTAGTGCTCCATCGCGTGGACGCGTGGCTCTCGGATGGTGTCGCTGGCCGTCTTAATCACAGCCGGTAACTGTAACCTGTGCCGAATTAACTCCCCTGCACAGTTCCCGGTGGTCCTTCTCAGGCGCCATTTCTCTGTGAGATCCTTCCACACACTCAGGCAGTCTTCACTGCTCTGCCTCTGTTCCATCTTGTCTCTGCCAATGTGCGGCTTACATCTCTCGTCACTATTGATAATCACCTGGCCTATTGCCCAGATGGAGCTCAGTGTATTTATTTCTTCTGCATCACAACCGTTGTTGTCTTCAGGCATTCCAATTGCCATAGTGGGTTTTTGAGCCTTACTCACTCTCCGTTCCCTGTGCCTAATATTACTTGATTGGTCCCTCATCATGATCGGTTTCTTGTAGAAATTGTGACCAGTGGTGATTACATTTCCCTCCAAGGAGCCACTTGTGGCCTTCATTAACGAGTACCTTCTAGCACAGCTCCCCTGGCCACATTTTTGGCTGCTCAGTTCACTGATGACCTCATTGCTCATTTCATTTATGACCTCAGTGCTCACTGGCCTGTAGATTTTCTTGTTGTTGCAATATCCCAGATGCTGACTTGACTGCACATGCGATTGTTGCTTTTCACCCCAGCAGGTGTCATATCCGTCAGTTTCTTCAGGTGCTTCATATGAATTACTTGCTGATTCCTAGCTCTTCTGTTGGCATCATGATATTTGGCATTCATCTTTGTCAATGTTGATGCTGTCACTGCCATGGTGGGCTTTTGAACTTTGGTTACTCTCCTTTCCCTAGATCTAATGTTACTTGATTGACTCCTCATCGCCATCGATTTCTGGTGGAAGCTGTCATTATTCAAGATTGGATTTCCCTGCAAGCAGCCCTTTGTGGCCTTCATTAACAAGTAGCTCCTGGCACAGCTCTCTTCATCGCTGACCTGGCTGCTCACTTCGCTGATGACCTCATTGCTCATTTCAGTGATGACCTCAGCGCTCACTGGCCTGGAGGTGTTCTTGCTGCTACAATGGCTAGACCTGTCCCAGATGCTGACTTCACTGCAAATACTAACGCTGCTTTTCACGGCGACAGGTGATGCTTCATCAGACTATGCAGCTTTAACAAATAAATAAATGCTGGCTCCCTTTAATCCAATTGCACTTTGTCGACTGCCATGCCAGTCCGCGATTCCTTGATCTTGGGCAGAAGCTGGAAGCCTGGATGCGTTTGTATGTCTGCACTGTAGTGTTCCATCATGTGGACTCGTGGCTCTGGGATGGTGTCGCTGGCCGTCTTAATCACAGCCGGTAGCTGTAACCTGTGCCGAATTAACTCCCCTGAACAGTTCCTGCTTGTGCTTCTTGGGCGCCACTTCTCTGTGAGATCCTTCCACACACACAGGCTGTCTTCACTGCTCTGCCTCTGTTCCATCTTGTATCTGCCAATGTGCAGCTTACATCTCTCGTCACTATTGATAATCACCTGGCCTATTGCCCACATGGAGCTCAGTGCATTTATTTCTTCCACATCACAACCGTTGTTGTCTTCAGGCATTCCAGTTGACATAATGGGTTTTTGAGCCTTACTCACTCTCCGTTCCCTGTGCCTAATATTACTTGATTGGTCCCTCATCATGATCGGTTTCTTGTAGAAATTGTGACCAGTGATGATTACATTTCCCTCCAAGGAGCCACTTCGGGCCTTCATTAACGAGTACCTTCTAGCACAGCTCCCCTCACCACATTTCTGGCTGCTCACTTCACTGATGACCTCATTGCTCATTTCATTTAAGACCTCAGCGCTCACTGGCGTGTAGATTCTCTTGATGTCACAATATCTAGAGCCGTCCAAGACGCTGACTTGACTGCACATGCGATTGTTGCTTTTCACCCCAGCAGGTGTCACATCCGTCAGTTTCTTCAGGTGCTTCATATGAACTATTTGCTGATTCCTAGCTCTTCTGTTGGCATCATGATATTTGGCATTCATCTTTGTCAATGTTGATGCTGTCACTGCCATGGTGGGCTTTTGAACTTTGGTTACTCTCCTTTCCCTAGATCTAGTGTTACTTGATTGGCTCCTTATCACCATCGATTTCTGGTGGAAGCTGTCATCATTCAAGATTGGATTTCCCTGCAAGCAGCCCTTTGCGGCATTCATTAACGAGTGGCTCCTGGCACAGCTCTCTTCGTCGCTGACCTGGCTGCTCACTTCGCTGATGACCTCATTGCTCATTTCAGTGTTGACTTCAGCGCTCACTGGCCTGGAGGTGTTCTTGCTGCTACAATGGCTAGACCCGTCCCAGATGCTGGCTTGACTGCAAATACTAACGCTGCTTTTCACTGCGACAGGCATTATATCCGCCAGTTTTATCGGGCACTTCTTCTGAGTTTTACGGCGATTCCAATCTCTTCTGTTGGCAGCATATTGCTTAGCATTCATCTTTGCCAATGTTGCTGCTGTCGCTGCCATCGCCGCCTCTGCTGCTTTCGCTGCTTGCACGTCCCTAGCTGTCTTTGCTTTTGCTGCTGCCACTTTGGCTGCTGCTGCTACTGCTAATGCCTTCATGCGAGCCACTCCATCACCCTTGATTGAAGGTTTCTTCTGGTATGGCTTATACCAGCTATCCATTGAGGCTCTGGCTTTAGCAATGCACTGGTCCATCAAGTCCTGTTGCTTGATGGTTATCTCCATAAGAATGTTTTCTGTGGGCATGTCGTTACTGTTATTAAGTGCACATATACGATCTTGCTCTTGCAGATCCTCCTTGCTGTCATCAGGTTGCTGTGCATACAGGCCCTTCTGTTCCTTGTATTCCTCACTCTCCTCACTCCAGTGTGATTCAAGGTCATTCTTGTTCTCTCTCTCCTGGGTGGCTGCCTCTTGGGACAAACAATGATGTCGCCCCAATATAGGTTCCCACCCTTCACCACTGCTGTCTCTATAACTGTTCGCTGTGTCCAACTCTTCTCCCTCCTCTATGACTTCAGCGATTGGAGACAACTGATTCTTGTACTTCCACTGTCCCTGTAGCCTGAAGTCCAACTCGAACCAGTTTCTGTGTCGCCGCAGCATGGCTTCCCAACTTTGTGATATATCCTTGCTGGATCCTTTAGCCACCATAGCTGCTTCCATCCCTTGCCACTGACTATCCTTATTTGGGATCTCATCAAGTGCAACCAGTTGAACTGCATTCAGGTTGTCAGATCTTTGTGCTTTTGTACCAAAATCACTAAACGCAGAGACGTATGGCTTGTTCAGCAAAGAAGCCAGCCACTCACTCTTAGCCAGCCGAAGCTGAGCGGCCCTGAAATTGATGGTTTGAAAATAGTCAAGTGTGACACATAATAAGCAAAAGACATGATTTGATATATGCACAGACATATGCATGGAGTGATCCTTTCTAAATGGGCCAAAGCCAAAGGCTGAGAATCATTTGAAATCACCTTGTCCACGCACAAGCTTGTCTTATGATGTATACAAGTATGTACAATTGTGCCTTGGGTATTTTGGTGAGTGCTACATAATGGTGTGGTTAAAGTGGCATAGTCCGATGGAAGCATCAAATTTGTTAAACCAACACACTTACCAAGATTTGATCCTATATATCTGACTTGGACACTGGTGCACATATTAAAAATGTGATGCTACATAGAAGGGCATATTAAAACAATCTAGCAGAACATGTTACTGCTGAAGCCTATGGGGTCATTTTAAGTTAGTCATTTTAAAGAAAAATGACTTAAAACTAAAGCCCCAGTCACACCTACTCGGATGAGCCCCGGATTTTGAGCTGGACCACCCCCGGACTAGTCACCCAGACTCTCCTGGACAGCCCCGGAAAAAATCTCAATTTTGGTCGTTTTTTGCCTCACGGTCACGCCTACCCAGATGAGCCACGGACTAGCCCCGGACTAGAGGCCGGATCGCCCCGGCCTGAGCCGGACCACCCCCCGGACTACCCGGTGTGTCCATGAAGTACTCCCGGACTTGAAGTGGACTTGCTCCATGGTGATCCGTGGCTAATACATCCTGATCCGGCTTGTCCGGGTCTTATCCGGGCAGTCCAGGAATTGTCCGTGGCTATGTTGGGGCTAGTCCGGGTTAAACCGTGGCCACGGATGGTACACGGACTACCCCCGTAGCACTCCCGGACCACCCCCTGATTACCTCTGGATCATCCCGGGCGATGTCAGATCGAGCCTGGATTGCAAAATGCCCCGGATTGCCCCGGATGTTTTAAACATTTTAAAACATCCGGGGCAGACCCCAGAGGAGGCCGGACCAGCCACGGATCAAACCGGATCACCAAGGACCAGCCACGGATCATCCCGGATCACAGTCCGGGGCTCGTCCGGCCCCTGATCCGGGTAGGTGTGACTGGGGCTTAAAGCAAGGTAGATTATAATGATCAACCTAATATATTTATCTCAGAAAATTGCAGAAACTCAAAACCATCGGACTATCCAACTTTAAAGTGATGAGGTATTTGTTAAGGTGATAACTATCTCATCATCATGCTGTCGGTCGCGATGCGACAAAGATTGCTTCCATTACTGCTATCTAGAGGTATAAGACTGAAGCCTAGGAAAAAAACATCTTGATTTTTTGCAATCAGTCAACATTTAATCCGACCCAAGAATTGATGGCATACATTTTGACTCTTCATTCCAGCCCTAAAGGTGCATAGAGCGATAATAGACTCTGCCGGGGAAAATGCAGTACAAAAGCACCAAATCCAACATAATGAAGTGTAGCATTATAGAAGAGCTAAACTCTAGGGGAACCTCCCCCTGAATGTATTGGGTGTCAGTCCCCACTGACACTCAAACACATTTGACTAAGTTGCGTTGATTTTTTGGCCCTGCACCGTCGGTTCTACACTGCAGACAGTATGCATGACCTTTTTACTAAGGTAAAACAGGAAAACATTTTAGCCTTTTTGAGGGAAGCTGGACTGTACCACCTTATATAGTTTACTAAATGGATTCTATCAATTATTAATAAAACTTTTCTTTTTCTATTGGAATTTGTTTCCCTTGACCACAAATATATGATTGTGAGCTTTCTAATTTAATGAGTGTCTATTGGCACATAATTGATTGTCTGCTTTTACATGTAAAAGCGATGGTTTGAACTAAAAACAAACATTTCTCGCCGTGAATATGGCCTATGCTGCCGACACGGCGTAAAGCAACCACCAATCAATCAATCAAAGCTAAACTCACAGAATCAAATATCGCATTGAACCTAGTGAAATACTGAAGCTGCATAGATAAAAAAAATATTCTCACCAAAACAGTGACTTAGATTTGATCCTAAAGATCCAACTTCAGATAATGGTGCACTTAGTGAACATTTGTTGCTGCCTAGAAAGATAATTTAGGCCTATCCAGTAAATTTAATACAACAATTTAATACAACAATTTAATGGAACAGTTTAATGGAATAATTTAATAGAACTCGTTACTGCTGAAGTCTATGGTGCCCAGCATTTTGGTATGCACAAAGATTGTAAATGTGTATAGTTTTATGCTAAATATATCCAAAGTTATAGATTTATAATAACAGTTACTTCAAATTAAAGTAAGTTATGTTATAAAGATCAACATAATATACAGCAAAACATCTAGAAGAAACTCAAACCATCGGACATTTTAATACCTAGTACATAAATTAAAATTTGTTATTGATATTTGAACAAAACTCAAGTTTTGCAATGCAGTTATTAACATATATTTAACTGTTCATGTTGTTGAAATTAACTCACACACTTCATATACATATGATAGTTATACTAGACTTGCCTGTAAGTTGATGTATTACTGAGATTCTTATGAATCTATGAATGTCTTGGTCTTGGCTTAACTGTTGGTGTACTCGATTCACCCTTCGTCATAGTCGCTGTTGTTGACGGGGCTTGTGCTGCCTCAGCCAGCATTGGCTTTGGCGGTGGCAGCATTCTAAAGCTGCTGAATGGTGAAACTTTACTCATGTGCGCTTTCACCTCCTTATTTGTAGTGTTTCCCTTCTGAATGCTCATGCCAAATTTTAACACTAACTATTGATCAGTAGTGCTCATCATGGAATCATTATCTTCGTCATCATCCATTTGTTGATAAAGGTCATACTTGTCAACATCTTCCTCGTAGTCTTCCCAAGTACAGCCAGCGTCTCCAAAATAGCATGCTCCGCCATCTTGGTCTTCAGTCATGCCACAAAATGATGCATAGTGTTTCTCGCTCTCCACTTTCGCTCTATCACGCATCTATTCTGATTCTAGACAAAGTTCTTTTGCTTCCTCTCTAAGAATAACCATCTCCTCATACATCCTTCTGAAATCAGCCATGTCTGGTTGAGAAGAAGTAGATTTTGTTGGCGCCTGACCTAATTCTGGGTGTTTTGACTGCATCTTTGTTTTTCGGTCATGCGCCATTTTGCTTTTCTTTGGCCTCAGCTTAGATTTTGTAATCTCTGAAGACTCGTCCTCTGATTCGCTTAAAGAATGTAGCGATATTGGCTATGGATGTTGAACGGTCATCATTTTCGCCATCTTTAGTCAGTAATGCGACCACACCGTCTACTTTCCGCGTCGTTTCGCATGTTCAAACTGGCTGAGAGTGTGACAACATACCAACTGCCGCAGTCTTACTGTCACCATTGTCTGCAATGACACAGTGCATGAGATAAGTAACTTTTATTCTATTAATGCATGTTAAAATAACAGCACAATCACTCAAACACAATTACAACAATGTAATTCAGTGTTTATACAACTCAATCACGTCCTCCTATGGTCTAACTCACCTTCTTAAGGGTAATCCTCCTCCAACTTGCTGTTGCTTCTCCGCTGCCGAGTTTCTAACTGAGGCTACTTCCGGCATGCGTGGGCTTATCCTCTCCCCGGATACTTAACTTCCAGTGTTCGGAATATGTAGCAATAGATACAAAAATACCCTTTCAATGTGAATATTTATGTGGAATATAAGCATGATATGTATATAAATTGGAGGTGCTGCCTTTTATTATTTATTATTATTATTACTTATTTATTCGCTTCTATGATATACGATTTGCTCCGGGTCTGCTGGCATCGCCATCACTACCGGTGCCGCGCTGGCCCAAATCGCCATTCGCTTGAACCTTTTTTTAGCTTTATATGATGTACGGTAGTGCTTTTTTGCTCGGCCATAAGCCCTGAACAAATAAATGAGGGTTCCACCACACTAATCATCTGACTTTGTCCTTGATTTACACACTTTGCAGCAAGACGAATTTATATGCATATATATATATTATATATATATATATATATACATATATATATATATATATATATATATGTATCCATATACAGTATAACCGTGTTAAACCACACTTGAAGGGACCATAGAATTTTGTTTGGATTAACCGATCATCGGTTTAACCAAGCTTTGACTTTGACTTGGCTTTGGCAAAAACGGGGGTGCATTATGAATGTACAATGTATGCAGGTATGTGGACACTATGATTATTGTTTTTTATGTATACAGTTTAACCCCATTAAACCAACCTCGGTTAAATCAAGCGATCGGTTAATCCAAACTTTTTTCGGTGACCTGGCAAAATACTACCATTTATCATATAAAAAAAAGTCCTAGATGACCTTAAAAAAAAACACATGAAAGTTTGGTTTAACTGTACCGGAAGTGGCCTGGGGCCGACAATTTTGTTTGGATTAACCAATACTTTGAATTAACCGACTTTGGTTGAACCAACTTTTTTTATATGATAAATGGTAGTATTTTGCCTGGTCTATACATACATATATGCACTTATATATATATATATATATACATATATATATAAGGATATATCCATATATCTACAGATATATGAATACACATAGACTATATATATATATTGTTTTTAAGTAACAAATTCAGTTTTATGCTTGCTGATTCAATGCAATTATTAACAGATTTGAGGTTAGACAAATATTAGTAAATATACAAATTCATCAGGACACTCACGTCTTAAACATCAGCATCTTGTCAGACAAATTTGATGTACTTTAACATTTGAGTAGTAGACCTGGAAAATACAATAGCAATCGCCTGAGTTGATGAGATGGGGAGAGAAACCCTAAAATAACAACTATATAGGCCTACACATCAATTTCAAACTTCTAAATCAATAGCATGATCAATATTTCGCGTGCTCGACTCCATTAAAAAATATATATTTAGCTATATTATATTTCTATCGTAGTTTTCCCATCCACCCACCTAAGGCATATTTTAATACACAAATTTCACCACCAGCCCACCATCTGGCAGTCTTTGGAAAGAACTAATGAATTGTTGGATCCAGAGATATAAGAACCACTACAAAACTACAGAAATATTGATTAGAAAACCGAGAGAGAAGAGAACAACAGAACTAGAAAATCTAGATTAAAATGTAGTTTGTTTGTTTTTTACATCCTAGCAACATCTAAGGTCATATCAGGACGGGTACCGACTTGTGACAGCACACACTCATGACCACGTTTTAGTGCTGTCCCACTGGGAAACCAGGCCCCTGGCACCATGACCTGGTATCCCACTCAGTCACATTATCCTGACACTGAGCACACCAGTCCTTGCCCTGTCCTAACAATGTCAAGTGCCTGGCTAGGAAACGACAAGTATACATTTTTATGTCATTGGTTTGACTCGACCAGGGTTCGAACCCACGACCTACCAGCACGGGAGACGGACGCTCTAACTCATTCGGCCATCCCGTCTGGTGGATTAAAATGTAGAGTCAGCGTTGCTTTGATGAGCAGTTAAAACAAATTGTATTGATATCTTTATTATTACTGGTAGGCCTACTGGGTAATGAGGGTTCATAGCAGGCATTGAGAATGACTCAACGATAATGTTAAACAAGCCTTTGAAGCAAACTCTTGTGGACACACTTTACATTTTCTGCATTTAGCTGTTTATGTTTAAATAACTGATAAGTCTACATTTAGATTTAGATATTCCAAGAGTTGTTATTGTAAGTGTAAATATTTGTAATAGTCAATCGCTGTAGGCGTACTTATGATTCTTATTAAGATGCCATGACGACATTACGCATTGATTGGCATATTTTTTGCTTTATTTCTGTTTTTACTATGTGGGATTAATGCCTCAGTGACTGCCGATGCTCCATGGAAAACGTGCACTGAATTAAAATCGTGGGATTCGAACCTGTGGGGGCTCAACCATTATCATATTGAGCTAGTGGCTTAAAAATTGATACTAGTAGGCCTACGAGTAGGATAAGGCAAGGGACAGTGAAAAGAGGAAGACCAATTGCCCGTGATGAAAATTGTCCCTGCTTAATCAATAAATGTTATAAAACATAAAAATTTAACAAATTAAAACTGGGCGGCCATATCTCCGCAGGCCCAGTGAGTGAAACATTTAATAAGAAAAAGAACACACATGCAAGAAAAGATTTTAAAACACACACACAAACACACGTAGTGACTTATGTAGGCCTATATTGTTTATATGTCAAACTGACGAATCCCAAGCTAAACATTATGTATATACCTATCACCTAAGCCATAGTCACAAATGGGATCAGAAGCCCAAGATTCTAAAACTAATCAGTACATGATACAAGTTTGACAATCTGTGTCAAGTTAAAATAGACGAGGGCACACCCTGTTTTACATTCTCCATTCAACAATAAAAGATTTAAGGTGGTGGCTTAGCATGGTCTATAGCCGTGTTCACACCTCGGCGTTAAGTCGCCTCATCTAGTGCGCCTAATCTAAGTCGGCTCACATTGGCCGTGTGAACCCGATTCTGAGGCGGATTAAGGCCGAGTCACCTCATCTAGTTCGCCTCCAGTAGGTCGCCTCGCGAGGTGGTTTAAATGAAGCGAACTAGCTTGGGTCGGCCCACCTTGCTTGTGTGGACGGTAGCGGTTTACTTGAAGCGGATTAAGCACGTCACACTATACAATATAATTTGGTCTATGAACCGGCTAGAGGTGCACAGATATTTTGTTCATCATTTATTTTTAGGGTTTCACTGCCCAGCAGAAGTTTTGACCATTCCAAAACAATACGATTCAGCCGAAACAGATCTAGGTCAAACCCACACTCTCTCTGCCGACGTCGACTAACCGAAACTGGCGCTGGTTAGTATGGACTTGCTCATGCGCAGATATCAATTTCCGCCTTAATCTGCTCCGTGTGTGGACACGACACTAGTTCGCCTCATCTAGTTCACCTTATCTAGTTCGGCCTAAAGTTGTGGGTGTGAACACGGCTTATGGTAAACAACCGATGTATTCTGTCGAATCTATATCTTAGATTGATAATGGTGATGTGCGTATATGAATCAGATACGTTGTTTATTTTATTTCAGTCATTGTAAATCAATTTAATTGCGGTCCTAATATTTCGGCTCTCAGTGTCACTACTACTGTCAGTGTCACTATAGTGACAGTGAAAGGTAGGCAAACGCCCCAACTCCCTTACCAGTGCGTAGTGGCAGAAACTGGTCAATATGTTTGGAAAACAAGGTGAAATTATGTATGCAGTAAACAATTTGCTGCGTATGTGGGCAGGAGTATGATGTAAGTGCCCAGAATATTGTTAGTATAGAAACAACAGAGTAAAAAATATATAATTAAGAAAGCATGTCAACTTCTACTACTAAGGTCACAGTATGAGAGTGCTGCGCGGTTATGACTTTTTATCATGTCACAATTGAACTTGCCTCGCAAATAAATAAAATTAATAATCAAAGTCTAGTGCAAGATTGAAGATGCTTACCCATTTGTAGGTTCCTCGAAGACATGGTTCTTTCTGACAGACACTGCAGTTTTCACGGGGGGTAGGGTCGGGCGGTCAGCACTTGTGAGTTGTCTATTCTTCGTTTCGCCAAAGATAAGAATTGAGATTCCTCCCGCAGTGACAACATGGCGCCAACTCATGGCAACCTTGTCACTTGTGCGCTTCTGAAGCTTAAATCTCACTCTCAGCTGACTGCGCATGCTCCGGGGAAAATATGTTTTATTGTGTTTCTCACCAAAGTTTCCTACACAAACAAAACAGGATTATATGTCTTCTTGCCTCCAACGTCGCAACAACTCATGTGATCGGTGAAAACAAGTCATAAGACTTAACCGTTAAGGGCAGCATAAATACACCCATCACAAAAAAAAACTTAAAAAAACTCTGTTATTTGCGAACAAATCGTCAATGGAGGAAATGTAATTTGGCCTCACTTGAGTGTCCCTCCGGTGATATGACACCTGTTGTTTTACGACAACATTGATCAGGAGAGGATGATCCCTGGACACGTATTTCAGACATTTCACATAAGACCTAGGGCCTACACCAAAACGCATATACTGTCCTGTAAGTAATGTCAAAGACCCTAAAATACAGTATTATAGGGTCTTTGGTAATGTGATAATTATGCCATCTAGTAAGCCTATATGAAATAGTATTTCATTACATTATTCCCTGATAATGTATTATGTTTGATGCCAGAGAGATTCTAGATAAAAGATTCACCCCTATCCAGACATAGGCACGTGAATTTGCCAAATATAATCCTAAATATATAGGGCTATTGTTCAAATACTTAGGGGCCTAAAGATCTATCATAGCCCACTACCTTTGGAGTGAAGACTTTATTAGATTATAAAAGTCAAATTGAGATCACTCAATGGCATCATCTTGTTTTTTGCATTCTCTTCCATTTCATAAATTTGACTTCAATAGGACAACAGATAAAAACACTAGATGCTGGAACCAGGAGCTCCGCTATTTATTTATAGTTGATTCATACCAAAGCAGTTTTTGCACGGATTTAGACATAGGCCTACTTGTTATTCACCTCTACTGTAGTTAGGGGTGAATCTTGTATCCAGGTAGAGTCAATTTGAGTGATTGGTCTTCCTCCTTCTGTTGCTCCTACATTGAGTGGGGTGGCCATTTCAAAACTATCCTTTCATTTTCTGAAGTTACAACCATATCTGTATGCCTACCCTCAAATTGTTGGGTTTTTATTTGTATAGGTTCTTCAAGGAGCCAGAGACAACAAAGCCCCCAGACCACCCCCCCCCCCAGCTCATCCCCATCATCATTCTGCATACCCTCGAGTTATTTTATAACGGAAAAAGAGACAGAGAGAGACAGCGAGAGAGAGGGAGACAGAGAGAGAGAGTAAGCATTTCAAAAGCAACAATACAAAATTCTCAAATTTAAGCCGTATTACAAAAGTTAACAAATGATGATCACTTGAATTATTTTATTAAGTCCACATTCTAACATGATATATTGTTTGGCCTATAGGACTATATAAATCCAGCAAAACCCTAAAAACGAGGAAAAATGCGCCGGTCGGAGGGCAGCGTACTCGGAAGGAGCGCCGGGAATTGTCCAGTATAAAGCCAGACGTCAGACCACCTTATGGGGCTGTCACACTACGACGTAACGCGCTAACCTAACCCGACATAGGTGAAATTTGGCCATTATGTCGAGATACGTTACTCATTCGTTAAGCCTACGTCGAGATACATTGAGTTACAATAAGATTCGGTGACACACGTCAAGGTTTTGGACATAGGCCTACCCAAAACCTTCGACGTACCGGCCTTTACATTGGGCTTTTATGTCACGCTACGACGTAACGAGCAAATGTAAGCCTGACGTGATCACGTTTCGTCATTATGTTGACGTACGTTGGGTGACATCATGATGACGTCAGAATGACGTTAGACTGACGTCGAGCTATGTCACATTACGTCGTGTTACGTCGGCGCACGTCAAAGTTTTGAACCTGTTAAAAAATGTTGACGTAGCTCAAACGTAAGGGTTTACGTTCGCCGTACGTTCTGTTCACGTTCAGCGAACGTCAATGACGTTAACGGACGTTAGGCAAACGCTGCTCACTACGTTCAACTACGTTCCACTACGTTGACCCACATTAAACCGGGTGGAAATGCCCACACGGCGTAATGGGAACGTCAGGAGAACGTCAGGAGAACATCATGAGAACGTACATTCAACGTACGTTCAACGTCTCATGATTTATGTAACATCACATAACGTTCTTCTGGCGATGGAATAACGTTCATAACGTTCCGTGAGCATAATGACGTTGTCCTCTCTCGTTGAATGAAGGTATCACTACGCTTTACCAACGTTACGCTCTCGTCCACTACGCTGCATCCACGTTCAACTTGTGCCCAAATTTGCATACTACGCCGAGAAGTTCAACGTTCTTCACGTTCTCCCTACGTTGACGTCGTTACGTCGTAGTGTGACAGGGCCATTAGACGTTTGTTAAGCCTACCTCGATCTACATGTCAGTTATAAATTTGGGTGGGGAAGATTACTTTATGGGGAACATTACTATTTGGGGAAGATTACTTTCTGGGGAAAATTACTTCGTGAGGAAGTTACTTTATAGTTTAAAGGGCACACTTTACACTGACAAATTTACATGTCAGTTATTTTAAGGGGGAGAGGGGGTGGAGAAATGTGTTTTTAGGGACAAAGTTACATGTCAGAATACTTTCTTTAAGTGTGCCAAATTGGCAAAGGCCTTAATTATTTCATTATAATTTGGGGTGACTTATTATTACATATTATAATAAAGATATAATAATGTTTAATACCGAAAGACTCAGAGGCCAAAAATCCAGTTTAAAATACACAAAGATTTATTTACAGACAAGAACAGTTTACAAACTTACAAAAGGCACAATAAAAAGAAAAATTACAGTTACACAATAAAAACAAAACATAAAAATAAATACAGGAACAATAATAAAAAATATATATATATGTACAGGCACACAAACTAAATACTTTCACTAATGTCAGTTCACTTCTCCCAGGCCTTTGGGAGAGTGTCCAGGTGCCTTTTGGGGGGTGTCCATGTTCCCAGGCGCAAAGAGCTCCTGTGCCTCAATGTTCAGGTTGGAGACATTTGATATCCCTGACAGCCCAGACAAATTGAGTAAACTCTCTGCAGCTGTCGGAGTCGTTTCCACTGGCGTACTGGCACTCTGGTTGAGGATGGCTTGGGCGGAGAGCCATGCTGCCGAGATGGAGCTCCCAGTCTCTTGTGCTGCAGGCGGGCTGTCTTGGTGTCACTAGTGCAGCCGGACACATTGTCTGTGGGACAAACTGAGAATGCATCCTCACTGCTAGATACAAGATTCACCCGGTACTGCTGCAGTAGGGGTGCAAACCACCCCTATGTAAAAGGTGGCGAAAATGCGGGTCAAAGAATTGAGGGCCTAATTTAACAATCTAAGAAGCAACATTTATTCTTTACATCTGTATTATTATTTACCCGTTACCTATGAGTTGAAAAATATAATATAATATATAGTTTAATAAGATTTAAAAGTGAAATCGACGGCGTTCTGCGGCCGCCATCTTGTCTTTTTGCACTCTCTCCCATTTCACCAACTCTGTGCCTATAGAAGTATCCATTTGATACTGGAGCCACATACTGGAGCCTCACTTCCATACTGCAGCCTCACTTCCATATTAACGCTATTTCCCCCCGTATTTATACAAGGCTGGTCTTCACCCGTGTACTACAAGTACCGGGTGAATCTTTTATCTACCTCACTGCCTGCAGTGTCACAGCTGCTGCAGCGGTGCATGCTGCAGCAGTGCAGGGTGCAATGGCTGCATCATGACTGCTGCATGTACTCCTGGCTCTGTGATTGCCATGGTGTTCCAGGTGGTGGTTGGTGTCTCCATGGGTGGTGGTTGGTGTCTCCATGGGTGGTGGTTGGTGTCTCCATGGGTGTAATGAACGTGTTGACACCGTGATCTTTGTGATGGAATTCTTTATTTACCTCCTGTATTCCCAGCATGCCCTATTCCGGACTCACCATGACAACTCCCCAGGATACATAACATCTCCTTTCCACACAATGTTTTAAATAATAGAATGATAAACTATGCTCAAATCGATCATACACAATTGATACATTTAAATTCATCTTACATGTAACTAGTGACATTATATATTATTTAGGCCTTAACTTCTTAATCTTATAAAACTAGTGACATTAGATAGATCTTCCATTTGTCATATCTTGTTATGGAATATGTCTATCCGAACCAGTTACATTATGATCGGTATATAGTACTTGCACATGAATGTATGACATATGTATGTGTTCATTGATACATTTATCTTAAAGGTAACTAGTGACATTATATTAATTGGGCCTCAACTTCTGAATCTTATAAAACTAGTGACATTACATATATTTGCCAATTGCTACATTTTCTTATGGAATATGTATATATCAGAACCAGATGCATTAAAGCCGTGTTTACACGGGGAATTGTGAAACGATCTAGACAAAGCGATTCATATGAAGCGTTTTTGATGCGTGTTTACACGGCGGAGTTTGAAAGTGTGTCGGCGCCGGGAACAAGCAGGCACCTGTAGCCTGCAAGCACTGCTATTTTTGTTTAGTCTACACACGTCGATTTGACACAGATGTAGCGGCTATGTTAATATCGCTTGGAATTTAAGGTTAATTTAATTAAATTTCATTATTTGAGTCTGTAATTCTGTTAAATATGATCGCATTCACTACATTTCGGCGTAATCGGGCCATAAACACATGCCGGGCACCAGCGATTAGTTACTCTCTCCCCCTGTTCCCCCGGCACGCACTACTATTTTTATACTATCGCCGCCCGGGAACAAGCTGAATCGCTCCATCTAGACCACCTCCCAAGGTGGTATAGATGTACGGTTTCATATGAATCGATTCAGCCCTAAAACGCCACAGAGGTGCGTCTACACGGGAAATGTGAATCGATCTAGGCAAATGGATTTATATGAGGCGTTTTAAATGGCCCGTGTAAACACGGCTTAAGACTGATATACATTAATTTAACGCGAATATAAGACATATACATGTGTGTTCATTCATATATATTCGTCTTTTCTGAACGTATTTATCATATATATATATTACCTTCGAATGTTACTTAAGCCTAACCTCAGGTCGTAACAAGCGCGACCGATAGATTATACGGGTTTACATACGTGTAATGATAATTATTCCTAAATGTATACTATGGAATATCCATAACTAGAATTGCCCTTTTATGGCAAGGAATATACAAGGATACGTAACATTCTGTAAGTACATTGTGTTATTCTTAAATATTATGATACCATATTTAGGAACATCCCAACATGCATGGTGGTTTAATTGTTCTCCCACATCGCGATATGTATGTTGTAGGTACTTTGTTATTATTAGAAGGTCCTATCCCTGTTTTCCCTACATCTCGGAACCTTGGGGCATTTATAAACGTATTTTCTGTTTCGGCGTACGATCTTGTGTTCATTATTAATTATCTTATAATCCCTTGGACCAGGTATGTGTCCCAACGATTGTACCAGATTTCCATTCGTTTTTATGATTTCTATACTTAATATTATCCCCTGTAACAAGAGGTGGCAGTGTGGATCCTGCATGTTTGTCAAAGTAATTTTTCTGTTGTTGCTGATTCTGTTGCATTATATGTAATTTTGAACCCTGTACGTGTGGCATAAGATGAGAATCCAGCAAAGATAAACAGGTTCGTAATTTTGGGGACATTAATAATTGGGCCGGTGAGGCACCAATACCTGGTAAGGTCGTATTCCTGTAATTGAGTAAGCCTAGCTGGATGTCGCCCTCATCCCTAGTGGCCTTTTTTATCATTAATTTAATCATTTGCACGAATCGTTCAACTTGACCATTGCTTTGCGCATGCATGGGGTTGGTGTACACAGGTGTGAAGTCATACATATTAGCAAAATTTGTGTATTCCAAGCTTTTGAACTGAGGTCCATTATCGGATACTACGTAACATGGAATACCATACCGTGCAAAGGTCTGTTTTAGCTTATCTATGATTGCCTTGCTGGATGTCTGTTGCAATTCAATTACCTCAGGGAATTTTGTGTAATAGTCAATCATAAGAATGTAATCTGTACCATTGACATGAAATAAATCTACACCTATCTTATAGAAGGGTATGTCTACAATTTTGTGATTTATTAAGGGTTCCTTCTGTTGTTGATTCTTAAATTCTTGGCAAATCGGACATCTTGAAATAGTATCCTCTAATTTTTTGTTTATGCCAGGCCAAAAAACAGTGTCATGTGCTAATTGTTTACACCGGATTATCCCGTAATGTGATTCATGGAGTTTACGTAATATCTCTGATTGCATAGAACTTGGAATTACTATTTGATCACCCTTCAACACCAAACTCTCTCGGGTTGTGATGTCCTGACTGTAAGTGCAATATGGTTTTACATTAGGTCGTATATCTTTGTTGTTATCTGGCCATCCATTAATAGTGAAACTAATTATTTCTTGTAATGTCCTGTCAGTATTAATCGCATCTCTTATGCGGTGTACGATATCGGTGTCTATACCCACGGCGGCTACAGACACGTGTTGATTGAACAGATCGTTTGGTTCGACATTGGTGGTATGTGCCCTGGAAAGTGTAGCTGCAAAATAGAGTGTGGGTCCCTTAGCATACAGTACTGTTAAATTATAATTTTGTAAACGCATACGCATGCGTTGCATTCTAACCGATAAGTTGTGTATGGGCTTCAGCATAATTGACACCAATGGTTTATGGTCTGTTTGTACTACTATTTCATTACCATATATATACTCATGACATTTTTTACACCCAAAACAAATGGCTAGAAGTTCCTTCTCTATTACAGCGTAACTAATCTGAGTTGCATCTAATGCTTTAGATGCCATGGCAACAGGTTGATCGTTTTGCAATATAGCCACCCCCAGTCCATATTTGGACTCGTCAACTTGCAATACTATTTGTTCCATACGATTGAACAATTTCAGAATGGGTGCATTGGTTAACAATGTCTTTAGTTCCTGAAATGCTTTAATTTGGGGTTCATCCCAATGCCACGCTACCTCTTTTTGTAATACTGTTCGTAACGGCTTAGTTATGTCTGCCATGTTTGGTATGAATTTGCTGATGTACCCCATCATGCCTAAAAATCTCTGTACAGCGGGTTTATCCGTTGGGTCTGGCATTTCCACAATTGCTTGCACTCTTTCCTTATCGGGTTTAAGACCCTCTGCAGTAATTAAATGACCAACATATTTGACACTGGTTTGACATATCTTGGACTTTTTCGGGTTTAATTTAAGATGCATGTCTCTAGCACGAGATAAGACTGCCTCCAAACGATCGTTATGTTCAGCTACTGTCATGCCATGAATGAGAATATCGTCAGATATGACATGAACCCCTGGTAAATGTTGCAACATCTCGTTCATGTCACCTGCCGTTTTGATTCCAAAGGGTAATCTAGTGTATCTGAAACGACCCCAAGGAGTGTTGAATGTACATAGCTTGGAACTGGCCTTATCCAATTGGATCTGCCAGTACCCGCTATTAGCATCTAACGCCGAAAAATACTTGGCTCCGTGGATTCGAGCCACAACCTCCTCAACTATACGTACGGGATATGGGCCACGTAAGATTGCCTTATTAAGTTTGTTGGATCCAAACACACTCTAATCTTTCCTGGCTTTCTTACTATTGTTATCGAACTGACCCATGGGGTCGGCTCAGTTTCCTTAACAATAACTCCAAACTCTAGCATACGTTTTAATTCTTTTTGAACATCCTCAGTAACTGCTAAAGGAATACGACGTGGAGGGTCAATTACCGGGGTTACATTATCATCAATATGAATGGTAGCATTGACTTTTATCAATCCTAACCCAGAAAATACATCAGAATATTTATTTACCACATCCTTGGCAGTAGCTGGAGTTGTGACTGAGGCACGTCCGATTGTCTCGATCCGGGCTAATAGTCCTAAAGTCACCCATGCCTTCTTTCCAAGGATGGCACTTCCAGCATCTGTGACTTGAAATAGTAGGTCGTCTCCATGCACGTCGAGATGTACCTCCCCTTTTGGCTTGATTCGTTGTCCGTTGTACGTTACTAACTGACACCTCGACGGTCGCAAAGTCACATCCACAAGCTTGTCGAACACCTCCAACGGTAGTATGTTTGCCTCCGAACCTGTGTCCATCTTGAAGGATACTTCACAAATCCCAATTGGTATAGTTGTATACTAAAGCCCGTCGGAGTGATCATTTTCACAGTATACGGCACCGACAAACAAATCGTAGTCATGACTCCCGTCACCATGCCCACCATCATTGTTATATGTGTCAACTGTCACCTCGTTGACCGTTGTATTCCGTGGTTGCTTTGCCCTACAAACCTTGACAAAGTGTCCTACCTTTCGACAACCAGCACACTCCTTCCCTCGTGCCGGGCAATTACCTCGCAGATGATGATATCCACGATTTCCACATGTGAACCCCTGGGAACCTGTCTGTCGAAAAGGCGTTGCCATCGACTTCTTCCAATGCGGCTGTCGCGTTATTGGCACTGCTCGCCGTTCAGTGGCCGTTGCCACGCTGTCGACACTATCTTCATATCTTGTTCCGTTATTCGACAGCTGTGTACCTCTGTTCTCACTCAACCTGCACATCTGTATGCACTCCTCCAAGGATAATTTAGATGTTTGCAACAACCGATCCCGTAATAAATTATCCTTCACCCCGCATACTATCCTATCACACAGTAACGAGTCCTCGATGACGTCATAACGGCAATGTGTGATATTCGACTTTAGCTCACGAATGTATACGTCCATCGTTTCATTAGTCTGATTGTACGAATTAAGCTTATATCGGACCACCGTAATATTACACTTGCCCTCACAGTACTGTCAAAATGCAGCAACCAACGGTCCTATCTTGTCTTTGTCGGCGTCTTCTATTTTTAAAGTCTTGTGTATTTTCTGCGCTTCAGTGCCAGCGACATGAAGGAAGACGCAACATTGCACCTTCTCCGATTTTGATGCGGCACCCGAAGCAGTCGCCTAAATCTCGTATGATGTTATCCACGACCTCCAATTAACGGCCATATTGTCGTCGACATTCAGTGGACAGGGGGGCTTCAATCCAGTTAAAGCCATCTCTGGGATTTCCCTTACTTATCTGACACCATGTAATGAACGTGTCGACACCGTGAGCTTTGTGATGGAACTCTTTATTTACCTCCTGTATTCCCAGCATGCCCTATTCCGGACTCACCATGACAACTCCCCAGGATACATAACACCTGGTACCCTTCACTCGGCGACGGGCAAGAGGAAACCTGTGACGATGACGAGTAGCAGGACGTCACAGAGGAGGGGGCCGCACAGGCTGAGTCATGGAGGAGGGCCAGACCGTGGCCGGCTCCAACCCCGGCTGCACGGCCCCCTTCATCTCCAACCTCCAACTCCATCACCCGCACCATGACGCTGTGAATACCAGTCTGCACGCGGTCGAACTGGGCGGGCATCATAGCAGCCACAGAGTCCCACACATAGTTGGAGAAGGTGGTCCGCTGTGTCCACTCCATCACCCGCGCCAGGACGCTGTGAATACCAGTCCGCACTGGGTCGAACTGGGCGGGCATCATAGCAGCCACAGAGTCCCACACATAGTTGGAGAAGGCGGTCCGCTGGGTCATGCGTGGCGCTGAAAGGCCCTCCACCAGATTCCCCGACACATCAACCCGGTGCTTGAGAGCAAGCAGCCAACAGATTGTCCTCTGCGCATGTTGACTGCTTCCGCTTGCCTTGGCCCTTGGCTTGGGGTGTTGTTACGGACTGCTCCTCCAACCCGATCTGTAGCTCAGCGCAGGCTGTCTCTGCAGCACCCAGATCATCATGCGCTGCGTCTATTGCGGCCAACACATGCTAGACAAAATAATAAAGCAACATAAGTAAAATATACACAACATGATTTTACTTAATGAGGGCTACCATAAATAATTCCACATCATTGCAAATTATAATACCATTAAAATATATACATTGATTTATCCACAATGAGGTCACTGATAAATAATATCCATATGGTTGCAAATTAAAATATATAGTACTTACACTTCTGCAGGGTTAAGGCCGGTGTCGCACCACTGAGCTGAGGAAGCCAAACTTGTCCAGTATCCACTGCTCCCTCTCGGTTCGTTCGGGAGCCCCGTCACCGCTCTTTTTTTTATGCAGCCTCGTGTTGCTGTCCCGCATGGCTTTGAACCAGCCCTGGAGATGTGTGGCAGTTCTCCCCATCCTCTTTGCCTGGTCCTCCCACAGCTTGCTCTTTTTGCTTGTCCACTGGTAGTCCGTCAACTTGACATTCCAGAGGATGGGGGTGTCATGCAGGAAGTCAAGCAAAACCTCCTCCTCTGCTGCGGGCAGAGTGCAGTCGTGCTTCCGCACCCTCCTCTTGTTTGTGGTGAGACGGTGTGAGCTGGAGGATGTGGAGGCTGCAGACGAGGCACAGGAACAAGGAGATGGAGACATGGACTGAGTTTCCATCGTCTCCTCAGTCTCCTCAGTCTCCTCAGTTTCCTCAGTCGGGCGAGACGGAGAGCAGATCATAGCAGGTGGTGGAGATGGTGTTGGTGGTGAAGATGGAGTATCCCCTGTCATCCCCTTCCTGCCCTTGTCCTTGCCTCTTCCCCTAACAAAGAGGCTAGCAGGAGTGGAGCTGGAGATGTTCTTCGCAGGCATGCTGGAGGAGTTGTGAGGAGAGACGCTCTCGCGCATGTTGGCCTACAACTCACGTTGAGTGCATTGAGTGCTCGCTGGACTTTCACTGAGCACGCTGGACTGTTGTTAGACTGACGATGCTCACTCGCTGGCCTGATGTCGACTCCCGTTACAAATTATGTCACAGTCACACGTCGCTACAGTAGAGCAGGCATAATTACGTGAGTCCTACGCTAAGCCAATGCTAAGGTTTCGCTAGGCTGAGGCCTCTTTATAGGCTTGATAGCCTTGATAGCCTTACAGTGGGCCTTTTTGGGGGGGGGACATTCTAACTCGTTGACACACATTACAACTACGTTGGACTGACGTTTCGCCTACGTCCACTACGTTGCACTGACGTCCAAATTGGACCTGCAACGCCGAGAATTTCTACATATCTCGGCGTAATGAAGTAATTTTAATGTTCCTCACTCGCTAGCCCGTTACGTCGTAGTGTGACAGGGGTATAACAAGTAACATGGAGTCATGCAGGTAAGCACATGGTGACACTGATAATTCAAGCAAACTCAAACTCTTACTCTTAGAGGGTCAAAATGCTAGGCATGATATATTCAGGAGGTAAACTATAAATGTTGAGCCAAAACTAATGACTACTAATGCAACATGGTGAAGGCAGTCAGGGAAAATAACTACAGCTAGCCAAACAACTAACCAATTGTAGAACTAACAGAATCACAGAGGGTAGGGAGATTTGGAAGAATGCTTACCAACAGAGAAAGAATGCATGCAGTATATAGTTACACAACAACTTAAAGTAATCAAACAAAGGGAACCACAAGAATTAGTGTCTAGTGGCGAAAACAAGTCATTAGACTTAACCGTTATGGGCTGCAGGAATACAGCATCACCAAAAAAAGTGCTTTTTTTTTTTTTAATTGCCATAGTTGCCTCGTTGCCCAGGAGAATACACATTTGATGGTTGAACCACTACTGACTCTTGATAGGACTTGTGTCTTTGTTTAGGTTGTATGTTCCAGTAACATCTAAAGTCATATCAGGACGATAGCATAAGAAGAGTAGCAATGCAATGCACATCTTGTATAACATATAATAGTGCAGGAATAGATAGAAACACATAAGATAGAAATGCATGAAAGCAGGAGGTAGTATATTTATAGTCACAACAAGTATACCTGTATGACTCATCCCAGAATCAAAAGTCCTGGTCTGGATTTGGGAGACTAAACACTAGTTAGTGTGGAAAATGACAAAATTGTAGGAATGATGCCCCATATGTTTGTAAACCACTCCCGCTCCCCCTGTCCCCACCCACACCACCACAATACACCATTTAAAAAAAAAAAAATTGTAAATATAGTTTATTCATTGAATAAAGTCTTTTGTCAGCACCGTGGCACTGGTCTTCCAGCCATGTGACAATACAGTTATTTACAATATATGCAGCTAGCCCAAATCAGCTGAACTAACAATATCAAACATTCAAAGGCTTACATATGGTATAGTTTGACAATTCACATACAAAAATAGCAGTTATATATAATATGTTGTATTCCTACACACTTGATACATACATGTGTATTGATTAGACCTTTACATTACGGAGTGGTTAGGTACATAGTTTTCCTTCATAAGTTTGTATGCCTACTATGTTGTGAATTGCAAAACTATCATGTTGTTGGAGTTAACATTTTGAGATGGAGTGAGTGTTAGTAGAATAGTTTGTTTATTCTGTTAGATAGAGTGTGGTTAGCTTATAGGGTTATGCTTAAAAGGTTAATACCTCAGGTGTGTTTTTTGACTACATGAAGTAGTTTGAGTAAGTAGGTTGTTAGTAATGATGGGATAAACAATGCTTGGAGGATTGTATGTTTCAGTCATTTAGTAGTCTAGTACAGACTTTATTAGTGTCTATGTTTGTACAAAGACCCCATAATACCAAGACAGCTCACTCAGCCTGTACTGTGTAATCAAAATGATCAAACCCACCACGTGGTGCGCTGGCCGTTCCCCCGGCTAAACAGATGCCACAATATATGCACAAATGAATATATGAATGTGAAAGCTGTGTGATGATGGCGACGATGATGTGTGCCTGTTCATAGCAATCCGATATTGATGTGTATTCACGCTTACCCGCCTCATGCATGATATAACCGTATGTGTTTACATGTGAAACACCAACCAGCAGCTGGGTCAATCAAACCCACTACAAGGTGGCACCGCAAAATTTACATCACATGGGAGAGATAGGGAGTGAGCTATCCCAGTACCTTAGGGCCCCCGGTCTATAGCAATACTACCAGACTGATACACCTTTCCGAATTTGCTGGGCAAATAATTTGTATGGTGGATAACTTGGTTTGTTGGCAGCAGGCAAAGGAGCGCGTGGGGTGGTGGGAGGGGGCAGGGTGGCCATAGGTGCTTATAATAGATAGCTAATTAAATATGGTGACCTCATCACTAGGCCTGTAGAAGGGCCTGATTGGCTTGGTGAAATCTTACCAGGTTCTTGAATTCTAGTTGTGTTTGTGCATGTCTAATTCTGACTGGGAGTTCATTCCATAATTTGCTGCCTTTGTAGATAGGGGCTCTTGTCAGTCTATTTGTGAGTGGTTTAGGAACTTTGAGGAGTGTAGCATCCCCCTGCCTGGTAACTCTGGTAGTATGGTCTATGTAGTTTTCATCCTTGGCTCTGATAAACATAAGAGATAGCAGATGTGCATCTCTCCTTTGGCTCAGGTATGTGATATTAGATCTAGTGTGCATCTCATTCACTGAGAGAACTTTGCCCCTATATACTGTTCTAAGAGCTCGATTTTGAGTTCTCTGTAATTTATTTTCTTGTTGTTTTGTTAAAAGGCCATAGATTAGATCATTATAATCTATTATTGGCAGTATAGTTGCCTTATACAGTTTGAGCGCTGTGTTCTCACTCATGTAGCATCTTATTTTTCTAAAGGTTGTCATTCTCATACCTAGAATTTGGTTCAGCCTCGATAGTTGCTGGTTCGCATTCAGTGTAGAGTCAAGTGTGGTTCCTAAGTATTTGTACGAGTTCACTTCTCTTAGCACTGCATTGCCTATACATAGCTCTATATTTTGCGCGTGCGATTTTCTAGATTTTGTTCCAAATATCACATATTCTGATTTTTGTGTGTTTAAGGTAAGTCTGTTATCAGCACACCAAATATTGACCTTTTTAACACCTTGTTTACCATAGTAGCTGCCAGAATAATGTTTTTATTGTGCACTGTGAGGACAGCATCATCCGCAAAAAGTGTGAAATTAGCACTGGTAGACAGCAATGGTAGGTCATTAATAAATATCAGAAAGAGGAGTGGTCCCAAAGTGGAACCTTGGGGCACTCCTGTTCTGACAGTTCTCGTGGAGGATTCTGTATTATTAATTTTTGTGACTTGTTGTCTATTGTTTAAGTAGTTGGATATGAACCTACATGATCTTTTTCCCAGTCCAGCTCTTTTGATCTTACAGAGCAGGATTTTGTGGTCAATTGTATCAAAAGCTTTCTTGAAATCAAGAAAAACAGCTATTGTAAGCTCACCTCTGTCTGTGCTAATCAACAATTCATCCATTAATGAGGCAAGTGCCTTAGTCATTGACCTTTCTTTTCTGAAGCCATTTTGTTGGGTGGCTAAATAGTTAGTGTCCTCAAGAAATGTTTTTATTTGGTCGTGAATTATCTGTTCAATTATTCTGCCAGGGAGAGGTAGTATGGATATAGGTCGCAGTTCATTACAGGACTTTGGGTTACCTACCTTGGGTATAGGGGTAACTGTTGCTCTCTTCCATTTCTCTGGGAAAATTCCAGTAGTAATTATGAGGTTGTATAGGTATGTAAATTCATCTATCAGAGCCTTGATGGTGCCCTTGATAAAGGTTGAACTGATGTCCTTTATGCCTGAAGGTTTGAATGGTGATAGATTTTGTACTTTGGTAAGGATCTTGTCTTTTGTTGTTTCTATGAGATCATATCTATGTTGGTTAACTACAACCTTATAGTTTTCCTGGACATCATCTTTTGGTTGAAATTTTTGGGCTAGGTTAGCTCCTATATCAACAAAGTATTTGTTGATCTCTTCTGCTAGTTGAATATCAGGTATTGTTTCACCAGTACTGTCATTTATTAGATTACTGATTTTTGGCTTGGGATCAGGCTCTATTTGATCTAGTTCATACCAAAATTTCTTGGGGTTTTGGTTGTGAATGATGGCTTGGTCAAGATAGTACCTTGATTTTGCCTTTCGTACCTCAGTCCTGGCCTTTCTAGTTAAGCATTTTGCTATGAATGCATCCCCTGGGTCTTTGGTTAATTCAGCCTTTTGGCAAAAGTAGTCCCGATCTCGTTGTAGTTCTTGTAATTCGTCATTTAAGTATTTAGCTGTGTTTTTTCTTATTCTCAGTTCAATCATTGGGCAAAGTTTGTCAGCAGCTCTATCAAGGATAGCTTCTAACATGTCCCAGCACTTGTTCGGATCTTGCTCATAAAATATTTCATTGGTAGCAAATCCCCGTAATGTGGTTGAAAGGTCCTCATAAGTGCAGTTTCTATATGAGCGGCCCCAGTGTGATGTGGTTTGTTTGTCATTCCTTGTTTTGTTTTTTATTATATAAATAGGTTTGTGATCACTTATGTTGTAGTTGAGGATACCAGATGTAGTACAATATTTTATATTTGTAAAAGCCTGGTCAATTGTTGTATTTGAGGTTTGTGTGCTTCTAGTAGTTTTGTTAATCATCTGTTGCAGTTCATGTTCTGTGGCAAATTGTCTCGTGATATTAGCTGATGGTTGATTTTTTGCATTGTAATCTGCATTGTAATCACCAATGAGAAGAGTTTCATATTTGTTAATGTCTATAATTTGTTTCATGGTTGAGCTTAGTAGGTCAAAAGCTTCCTGCATATTCCCATTTGGGGGCCTATATACATTACCTATTAGAATTTTCTTTGTGTGTGGTCTGGTGATGACTGCCCACTGTAATTCCAGAGTTCCATTTGAAATATTGTGGTTGGCATACTTTTCAGTGTCTATTTGCAGTGTGTCTTTGCAGTAGAATCCTAAGCCTCCACCAGCTTTCACTTGGCCATTTGGAAGCTTTGTTTGCCTGTCAAATCTTAGGAACTTGTACCCTTGAATTGATATCAGCTTTTCCTCAATGTGGCTGTTTAGCCATGTTTCTGATACTGTAAAAATATCAAGTCCTGACCATGGCAGGTCCATTCTTAGTTGTTCAATTTTATGGGTTAGACTACGTACATTAAGGTGTCCTATTTTAAAGCCTGGCAGACCCTTCAGGTCGTTCAGAGGAAGCCTGGCCAGTAATTGCCCCCAGTTGTGGTCCCAACGCGCTCAAACCTAAGAACCACTGTCTCCCCAGTAAATACTATTACTGCCCTGTCTGTTGCCAGCACAAGTCCATTTATGAAAGTTAAAGTTGTTATCCCACCCGCAATGGAATAAAGTAATAATGTCATATCGATGACTATTTTCCAAGTAATTGACTGTTGCATAGATAATAGGTATATTCTACAACCTCACTACCACGGCCACAAAAAAGACCCATACAAAAAGCTCAGCCCCATCCCCCTCGCCCCCCCCCCCAACAATCTCTCAATGAAAACCATGGTGTTTTTTTTCTATAGGCAAGGAAATGTGTTGAAGACTTGAATGTCTGCGATAAAAAGTTGAGATTGATCAAATATAATCATGATATTGGCTTGAGGATATTGTAAACAAATAGAGAGCACTATGGATAAAAAAGGACTCAACCCCCAGATTCTGCCAATCTGGGGTGGGTGCCCTAACCCTTTGACCATTTAGGCTCCCTGATGTCATCAACGACCTGCCAGTCGAAGCTGCGAAGTGGCTATTAAAACCATTTATAGATACTCAAATATAATTAATTTTAAAAGTGTTATTGGCGTGTATTGCAGTTTAACCTCCCACACCACATAGACATGGTATGAGAGCAACTGGACTTTGATGACACTGTAAGTTATACACAGCGGTGGAAATCCAAATTGGCAGAGGTGGGTGCACGGGGAATGGAACCACCAACCTTCAGATTAGGAGTCTGACCTAGAAAAAAGTCAGACACTCTAACCACTCCACCACAGAGAACACCAAGATACATGGAAATACAGAACAATTTGGCATAAACATAGATATATGCTTGCAATATAATAATATATTGATATAATGAATATATTTAAGACACAAATATCATTAATTAAGCCAATTTAACCAAATCTGTGAACAGAAACTTGTTTCAAAGAAATATATAACCAATGCCTGACTAACGCTACCCATTTCCTAGCTCAACATATATGATTAACTATAGGATATAAATAAAAACATGAATAAAATAAGTAAAACTGACTCTGGCTTTAGTTCTAACACTAGTTTGGGTGACCAGATTTGTCGAGATCTAAATGCAGATGACATAAGATGTGCTGCTTAGATTGATGTAAATATAAAGCTGGATAAAAGATTAACATCTTAATTTATTATATATATTTTTTTAGTTGGTACTCTATGTTTCAAACAAGAGCTGACATGAGCTGAAACTATCACATTTCATAGCTGCATCGAGTGTAATTAGCATGTGCCATGTGCTTCTCGCGGGTTTGTTTTTCTTCCACGGCTGGAATGACAAACTAGTCTATCGTTGTTTTTGTTTGGTTTCAAAGAATATTCGTGTAAGGAACACAGGCTTAATATCACGTGATCTGATCCTTAATGTGAAACCAAGTTAATTTAGTTCACCAGCTCGGATATACAAATCAAAGGGTGTCCGGCTCAAAATATCCATAATTCCAGTCAGGTCTAATTGTAAACATGCCCCATTGAGGTGTTCTGAGAATGAAACCATTCCGGCAAATATTCACCAATAGATAAAGGACAGCATTGCAATCGCTGGCATAATTAAAGCTATTCCTGGAAGTGGCCAACCTTTGGTTTGTTTATGAACAACAGAGCGCGCGCTACCCCCTATTGAAGCGCGATTGACAGTTCGGAGGCTGCTGTGCACAAAGCCCACAGTGAGGCACAAGTGAGGTCGTCGGCCATGGTATGTTGTCAATATATATAGGACTGGTGTTAGCAAGGTTCCTACAGATCATTGGCATAATTCCAGATGAGCAGAGCTTTCATGTGTAAATGGCTGATTGAAGGTTTGTTTGCATCGATAAGGGCGTGCATTTGTCGGTTATTCCCACCCTACATCCACCGAGTTTTTTTTTTTTTTTGTAAATATAGTTTATTCATTATATAAAGTCTTTTGTCAGCGCCGTGGCACTGGTCTTCCAGCCATGTGATAATACAGTTATTTACAATATATGCAGCTAGCCCAAATCAGCTGAAATAGCAATATCAAACATTCAAAGACTTACATATGGTATAGTTTGACAATTCACATACAAAAATAGCAGTTATATGTTGTATTCCTACACACTTGATACATACATGTGTATTGATTAGACCTTTACATTACGGAGTGGTTAGGTACATAGTTCACGATCGCCGGTTAGTTTCAGGAATGGAAGAGCTTGGACAAATGTTAATTGAAATGAACATCAGGGCCCTGCTCACGATATGTGCCAATATGTGTATGTTTAATCATTGCTGCAGCAGCAGCTATGCTGGTAGGTTTAACTAATATTTTGTTATTGACCGAGGTAACTCTCCCTTAAGTGCCTGTCACACCTTACCGGATTGAGCAATGGACATAACCGGACAAAGAATTGTCTAGTCCGGCGGTGTTCAGTATAATAATGCACCAAAATGTGTCGAAATGTTGCGCTTTCGGGTCAAAAGCGGCCGGACGAAATGGATGCTAAATGGACAAGGGACGTACATTAACAAATAGCCAAGGGACGAGAACCGGATGAGAACCGGATGAGACCGGATAACAACCGAATGTCTAATGGACAAACCGGACACATACCGGACTGATCATGGACGCGCTGAAAACAACCAACAGACCGAATTCCCGCAACACCATCAACGGACTCTGGAGGAAGCAAACCGGAGAGGTAACGGATGGGTACCAGACATGTACCGGACATGAACCAGACAAAACGGACTAAACGGCCTTAAGACGAACACCAACCATACACGTCAGTCCGGTGGTGTCCGGTACAGGTTTTGTGCATGTTCAAAATTTGCCACCAGACAGATAATGGACATGCGGGATTCGTACCATATATAAACTGTACATTGCCGTATTTCACCAGACAGTGTCCGTTTTCTATCCGGTACCCCAAACTGGTAAGGTGTGACTGAGCCTTTAAAAGTAAAGTTGTGGGTATACAGCATGATGCTTAGACATGATTCTTGTGTAAGACTTCCCTACGAATGATAAGGAGACCAGCAGATTGGGTTGGATCGTTTATTCGACTCCGGGCTCAGCGATAAATGCCCTACCTAATTCAAAAGCAAAAAACTGGAGGCAAGTGACGATTTGACCGCCTCGAGAGCAAGCGCCGGGGCCAAAGGAAGCAGCCAGAGGCCGGACGACGGCGATTGGCTAATATTCAACTCGAGCCAAATCGAATAAATAAATAATAAATAATTCTCCGAGCGTTTATATGTATATAATAGATTATATATAATATAATTCCTCACACCATAGCTCAAGTCCAGTACGCAAGTGACAATATTCGGGCCACTGGTGAAGGTTTGGGCCGGTGGTGGCGCCACCGGTCCCAGAGGTGAGTCACGCATAGAGTAATACACATCATCGCAGTGGTTAATAATAATAACATAAAGAACATCCCTTATACCCCTGTCACACTATGATGTAACAAGCCAATGTAAGCCTGACATGGTCACTTTTCGTCATTACGTTGACGTACATTGGGTTACTTTATGATGACGTCAGAATGATGTTAGACTGACATGGAGCTACGTCATGTTACGTCGTGTTACATCGGCGCACGTCAAGGTTTTGAACCTGTTCAAAACTTTTGACGTAACTCGTATGTAAGGGTTTATGTTCGCCGTATGTTCTGTACACGTTCGGCGAACATCAATGATGTTAAACATACGTTAGTCAAACGCTGCTCACTACGTTGACCCACATTAAAGCCGGTGGAAACATCCATGCGGCATAATCGGAACGTCAGGAGAACATCAGGAGAACATACGCCAAACGTACATCCAACGTACGTTCAGCGTTTCACCAATGTTTAATGACGTGAGTAACGTAAGGTAACGTAAAGCAACGTAGTTCTGGTGATGGAATAACGTTCATAATGTTCCGTGAGCGTCATTACGTTGTCCTCTCTCGTTGAATGACACTACCACTACGCTTTACCGACGTTATGTTCTCGTCAACTACGCTGCATCCATGTTCAACTTGTGCCCAAATTTGCATACTATGCCGAGAAGTTCAACGTTTTTCACGTTCTCCCTACGCTGACGTCGTTACATCGTAGTGTGACAGGGCCTTTACACGCCTTTATACTCGCATAATTCGTATGCATCACATGTATATTATATCCTGGAGCTGCACTGTCAGTGGTGACATTTTGGCGGGACTTTAGCATTGAATTGTTAGTCAAACTCTCCCCATGCCATTGATCAGCGTCCGGGACACTCGGCGGGGGTCGATAATAAGAGCATTTGCAATTCGTGGTGGGCACGGGTCGAGATGGCGACCACTGCGAGCAGGGTAATGTGAACTCACCGCTGGAGCTGGGCATTCAGGTGTCAGCTTGAGGTCACGTGATGGTCATGTGACTGGCATATCTGCACATTCAAGGCGAGTCACCTTATTGCAAGTCATGTGTGCATGTATGTCTGTATATATGTACATGTATACATATATATATATATACAGACACACACATGAACATATAATATAAGCTATGTAATATATTATGCGAATATAAACAAGGGACTGTGCTGTATTGTCTCACTCATATTGTTGAACTCAGGTGATGGTCATGTAATGGTCATGTGGCTGGCACATCTGCATGTTCAAGGCGAATCTCCTTATTGCAAGTCATGTTGTAATCTATGGGCTAATCCCTTTTAAAAGGTGGTCGCCAGATCTTTATAAATAAAAGTGAGCTATAAGGAAATGCAAGTTAAATATATATAAAATACTATAAAGTACCAGAGGGTGTAGTATAGGAAATGGTGTGGTGTAGCTGAGTCCTATAGTTGCCTGTCTATAATAGTGAAGTGGCTACAGTGGGCATAGCACAGAATATAAAGCAGACACAAAAGCACCTCTTGTCACATGAAAGGCCCAGTGGTGACTGCCAGCTCTCCCAAGCCTTTAATCTCTCCAACACTCCTACAGTCATGATGTTATTGAAGGTACATGATATTATTGAAGGTACATGATATTATTGAAGATACATGATGTCATTGATCCATGGCATATTGCTATTTTACTCTTTATGGTGGCCATCTTTTGATTCCAGGACAGTAGAGGTGGTCACAGCTCAGGTGCACCCCTCTTTCCCACATCCGTGCTACCACCAGGTCATTGCAACTTGACCAGACACCTCTATCATATCCGATGCACATATCCAAGCATGACTGTCTCCCGCTCTATCAGTCTGGGTTCAGCAATGAGTTACACATTCTTCTATCTATTAAATAAAACAAATGGGTACTTTAAATGGAATCTATTTGATAATGTAACTATGTGTAGAAAGTCGAAATATTTTACAATGTGTTCATGTATGTGTTCATGTACGTATGTGTATGTGTATACACACAAATGAACATATGTGCTCTATAATCTATTATGGAAATATAAACAAGGACACTATCTATCTTCGGTTCCCTATATTATAGTATACTCACTATATCCTATCTAACTGGCCCTGTGTAGTAAAGTATTGGCCACACTGGCGCCACCTGTGAGGGGCTCTAAGCACTGTATGCCAGCTGCGTCTGGCCTGTATCGCTTCCAGACCAGTTTGGATGGTCAAATTTTAACTATATATATATATATATGCTGTGTAATGTATTATACTAATATAAACAAGCGACTATGCTGTGCTGTCTCACTCCTATCGCTAAGGTCATGTGATGGTCATGTGATGGCCACATTACTGGCACATCTTCAGGTGCAAGTTGATTCACCTTTTTGCAAGTGTGTTCATATGTGTATATATATATATTTATCGATTTATATATATTTATATATACACTTATAAATGCACTTATTAAACATTTGTCGCCACATAGAAGGCAATAATGAGGCAATTTAATAGAATCTGTTTCTGCAGAAGCCTATGTTGGTGTCAGAGTTTTGGGGTGCTCGCCAAAATTAATGTGGTACATTTGTATTTCAAATATCTCAAAAGTTAGCCATTTAAAATAAAAGTTACTTTAAAATAAATTAAGGTTGATTATAACTATCAACTTAATATATTTATCTCAGAAAATGACAAAAACTCAAAACCATTGGACTATGCAACTTTAAGACACTGGAGGGTTTGCTAGTTTGTTTGTTGTTTTATGTCCTAGCAACATCTAAAGTCATATTAGGATGGGTACCGTCTTGCAACAGTATGCACTCATGGCGACTTTATCATGCTGCCCCACTGGGAAATCAGGCCGCTGGCACCATGACCCGATATCCCACTCAGTCACATTATCCTGACACTGAGCGAACCAGTCCTTGCTCTATTCTATTAATACCGAGCGGCAGGCTAGGAAGTGATAAGTATCAATTTGATTAGTCATTGGTTTGACTCGACCAGGAACCGAACTCCGGACCTTCCGTAGGCGAAACCCACGCTCTACCGAATAGGCCACCGCGCCTGGTCAATACCAGAAGGCGGCACCCATACGGTGACGGAGGGTGCGCGCGCACCTCTGGGCATCGACAGGTGGAAGTGGCGGCCCGAGGTGGGCGTTGTTACACGACTTCTGATTGGACGTTACCAGCCGTTTCCGGCGCCGCTCCGACGCTAGGGGATATATCAGGGTTTTGGTCGTCCACCGGGGCAATAGTACCAACAATTAGCCGGCAGGCTTTCCTGAAATTATGAGGAAATTTTGCGGTGAATAATAACAACATTTTAACATGTATTTAATTGGGGCGAAGTATAAAGTACGTTACAGAGGTGACGTGGGATGGGAAAATATGGGTCACAAATTATGCAGTGAATAATAATTTTAAAAAGAATTTAAATGGGGTCGAAGTATAAAGTATGTCACAGCGGTGACGTGGGATGTGAAAATATAGGTCACAAAAATGGCTGTAAATAAAAAACCTAAAATACAAATACAATTTAAATGGGGGCGAAGCATAAAGTATGTTACGGCGATGACATGGGATATGAATATATAGGTCACAAATTTGTCAATGAACAACAAAATTAAATTGAATTTAAAAAATGGGGCGACGTATAAATAAAGTATGTCACACCGGTGACGTGGGATGTGAAAATATGTGTCACATATCATGTTCAAACAAATTTAAAAACGCAGGGTTCTCATTGGATCACCAGAGTTCAAGTTTTGTTTGTTTGTTGTTGTTTTACGTCCTAGCAGCATCTAAGGTCATATCAGGACGGGTACCGACTTGTGACAGTGCGCACTTATGGCGACTATATAGTGCTGTCCCACTGGGGAACCAGGCCGCCGGGATCATGACCTGCTATCCCACTCAGTCACATTATCCTGACACTGAGCACACCAGTCCTTGCACTATCCTAATAATGCCAAGCAGCTGGGTAGGAAGTGACAAGTATCAATGTTTAAGTCATTGGTTCGAACCCACGACCCCACGATCTACCAGCACGAGAGACGGACGCTCTAACTCATTTGGCCATCCCGTCTGGCAGAGTTAAAGTTGCATAGTCCGATGATTTTGAGTTTCTCTCATTTTCTGAAATAAATACATTAGGTTGATCGTTATAATCTACCTTACTTTAGCTTAAAGTAACTGATTTTAATTGACTAACTTTTGAAATATTTCAAGTGCAAACATGTCAAATTAATTTTGGCAAACACGCCAAAACTTTGACATCATAGGCTTCTGCAGTAACCGATTCTATCAAATTGCCTCTGTATTCGGATCCTTCTATGCCATGACAAATGCTTGATAAGCGCACAAGTATCTAAATTAGATTTGTAGAATCAAATTTAGTAACTGTTTTGGTTATGAAAATGTGATGTTTTCATCGGACTATGCAGTTGTGTCCTCTGTGGCGGAGTTGGTGGAGTGTCTGACATTTTTCTAGGTCGGACTCCTAATCTGAAGGTCAGTGGTTCGATTCCTGTGCCCCACCTCTGCCAATTTGGATTTCCACCGCTGTGTATAACTTACAGCGTCATCAAAGGCCAGTTGCTCTCATACCATGTCTATGTGGTGTGGGAGGTTAAAAATCTTGGGTCGGTAAAAGTGTAGGCTGAGGCTTTCTTTCGACAAACTGTCTAATGGTGAAAGCAAGTCTATTCAGACTTATCCATAGCCGTGTTTACACGGGCAATTGTGAAGCGAATTAGGCAAATCGATTTATATGAAGCGATGTAGTGGCACATTTACATGACAAATTTGAAACTGTCTCCGCGACCGGGAACCAGCAGCCTTAGTGGTGAGCCCGTAGCCGGCGAGCACCGCTATTTGACACTATCGGCGACCGGGAACCAGCAGCCTTAGTGGTGAGCCTGTAGCCGGCGAGCACCGCTATTTTACACTATTGCCGCCCGGGAACCAGCTGAATCGCTTCATATAAACCACCTGGCAAGGTGGTTTACATAAAGTGAATCATATGAAGCGAATCAGCCCTAATCCACCTCAGAGTCGCGTTTACACAGCGAATGTGAGGCGAACTAGGCAAGGCGATTTATATGAAGCGACTTAACTCGCCCGTGTAAACACGGCTCATGATAGGCAGTATACATCTTCAAGAAAAAAAAGAAAAAAGAAAAAAATGCAGCTTTAAGCAACGCTGAGCCTCGTCAGTCAGTACTCGGATGTATGACCCACCTGGGTATACAAGATGCTGTAGACATCCCCCTAATAGTAATACAGACTTCCAGGTGTGTGAATCGGTATGCACCAATGTACTAGCCGGGGTGGATAGCTAACCATGAGTTTATTTATAGATTTGGGAATTCCCTCCAGTCGACGATATGAATAACGCCGGCAATGCGGCGGGAGCTTTAATAACGGTTCGATTTTATGGTTAATTTGAATAAATTTCACTTATTGCATATGTAAATCTGTCAAATATGATCGCATTGAATAGATTTGGGTATAATATATTGCCGCCGATTCGGCGGCGGCGGCGGCCATGTTTAGTTGACGTTGGACAGTATGGACAGTATGGATATCGACGTCGCTGCGGAGGCGGTGATTTGTTTACTTTAATATGATCGCATTGAATAGATTGAGACCCACACACGCACACTAACCGCCCCGGCTAGCAGTAAAACCTGATTTGAAAATGGTTTAGCTTAGCCTAGGCTATGGTCGGCGGTTAGCGCTGGCACCCATTGGTGCATACCGATTTCTCACATTTAGCCATGTTGAGCTAGCCAAACCGTGGTTAATGCCCTAACTCCGATTGGTGCATACGACCCCTGGGCCCGTATGCACCAAGTTGTGCTAGGCTTACCCGGAGCTAGGCACTAGCTCCGGTCAGCTAGCACCGGGTACCAGGGGTTCCGCGAAAAAGGTAAACTGGTATGCGCCAATATTTTAGCTGGGGCGGGTAATTGGCCGTGAGTTTATTTATAGATTTGGGAATTCCCTCCACTCGACGATATGAATAACGCCATCAATGCGGCGGCGGCGTTAATATTGGTTCGAATTTAGGGTTAATTTGATTAAATTTCACTTATGGCGTATGTAATTCTGTTAAATATGACAGCATTTAATAGATTTGGGCCTAATATATTCCCGCCGATACGGTGGTGGCCATGTTTATTTGACGTTGGACAGTATGGATATCGACGTCACTACGGCAGCGGCGATTTGTTTACTTTACATTCGTCGATTCGAAAATATTAATATCGCCGCCTTTGCAGTAGCAGCGTTAATATCCGTTCGCATTTAGGGTTAATTTGACCAAATTTCACTTATTCCGTATGTAAATCTGTCAAATATGATCGCATTGAATAGATTGAGACCCACAAACGCACACTAACCGCCCCGGCTAGCAGTTAAACCTGACTTGAAATCAGGGTAGCTTAGCCGAGGCTACAGTCGGCGGTTAGCGCTAACTCTGATTGGTGCATAGCGAATTTTCACATTTAGCCATGCGGGGATACCTTAGCCGCGGTTAAGGCCCTAACCCCGATTGGTGCATACGGGCCCAGGAGTTGTCTATGAGGGATAACAGATCTCCGCGGTTTCGCGGATTTCCGCGATTATTTATATTTACCGATTAACCTTTTCTTTAATTGTTTAAATTGAGATGTATATATGACAACACTTGGGGAGTTCGAATCCCATTCTTAGATGTTGCTAGAACATGAAGCCCAAACAAGAGCTTGTTAGGTATGGGCGATAATATAGTCACAACAAGCGTAGTTGAAACAGAGAGCGTGTATATAAACAGATGAGAGGGACAACTGTCATACTACACCCTGTAACAGCTGCCGACTGTGGCGCTCCAAGTGGTGGTTGTTGAACAAATGGGCAAACTCAAGGCATTGTCAATGGCAGTGAGCAATCTTCATACAGAAAACGTTAAATATCTCTAAAACTACAACACCTAGAAACAAACTGATTGGAATACACATAGAAAACATGTTTACCAACAAGATTATATTAAATTGATATGGTTAGGGTTCTGGATTTCTATTAATTTGGAATAAAACTGACGTTTTTCACTACGCGTACGGCAAACTCAAGGCATTGTCAATGGTCGTGTGCAATCTTCCTACAGAAAACGTTAAATATCTCTAAAACTACAAGACCTAGAAACAAACTGATTGGAATACACATAGAAAACATGTTTACCAACAAGATTATATTAAATTGATATGGTTAGGGTTCTTGATTTCTATTAATTTGGAAAAAAACTGACGTTTTTCACTATGCGTACGGCAAACTCAAGGCATTGTCAATGGCGGTGAGCAATCTTCATACAGAAAAAGTGAAATATCTCTAAAACCACATGAGCTAGACACAAACCGCTTGGAACACATATAGAAAACATGTTTACCAAAAGGATTATATTAAATTGATAAGGTTAGGCTTCTGCATTTCTATTAATTTTGAATAAAAACAAATGTTTTGCACTGCATGTACCGTCAAACTCAAAGCTTGTTCAACACTAACCACCAGGAACGCCACTGTAGCCTGTGTTACCGATTTTCGCGGGAGTTGTCCCTCTCATCTGTTTATATACACGCTCTCTGGTTGAAACCTGACTTCCGGAAAGATCTGCGTTATCTCGGAAATTTGCCATTGGTCTAATAATCGCGGCGACCAGACGGGATGGCTGAATGAGTTAGGGCGTTCGTCTTCCGTGTTGGTAGATCGTGGGGGTCGTGGGGTCGAACCCTGGTCGAGTCAAACCAATGACTTAAAAATCGATACTTGTCGCTTCCTAGCCTGGTGCTCGGTATTAGTAGGATAGGACTAGGACTGGTTGGCTCGGTGTCAGGATAATGTGACTGAGTGGGATATCAGGTCATAGTGCTGGTGGCCTGGTCTTCCAGTGGGGCAGCACTATAAAGTTGCCATGAGTGCGCACTGTCCCAAGTCGGTACCTGTCCTGATATGAGCTTAGATGTTGCTAGGACGTAAAACAACAACAAACAAACTAATAATCCCGGCCTGATTTCTGCGATTTTAGCCAGAGACCACTTTCATCCCTAATTATTTAAAGTTGCATAATCCTATGCATTTAAGTTTCTGTCATTTTCTGAGATAAATATATTAGGGTGATCGCTATAACCTACCTTACTTTAGTTTTAAGTAACTTTTATTTTAAATAGATAACTTTTGAGATACTTGAAGTTCAAACAGGCAGAAATGAATTTTAGCAAGCAAGTCCAAAACTCTGACACCATAGGCTAAATTGCTTCAGTATTCCTTTCTATATGGCGACAAATGAACGAGCATCCAAGTTATATATGTAGAATTACCTCCAGATAATTGTTTTGGTTTTGACATTTTTATTTTTCATCGGACTATGCAGCTTTAAAGTTTAAGGAACCAATCGCTGATGCACAAACAATTAAATACATCCTAGCAATTTAAAAATAAAAGTTTTTCTCCAAAAGTGAGCAATAACTTGTTAGTAGACGGTTCCCCCTCCCTTCAACCCTCTCACCGGGTCGTCGGCGACTTATGACGTCATCTTAACGGGTCGCGCAGTTCGATGCCAAGATGGCGTCGTGCATCAATCTAGTTTACTAGGCTTTTAGCGCGGGATATGTGGTGCTCCTTTTACTTACCCTCGGACCAGCAGGGAGTATGTGGGAGTATGCCAATTGACGAAGCCTGGTATTCTGTGGGAAGTATGTGAGAGTATGCCAATAGACGAAACCTGGTGGTCTGTGGTGAGTATGTGGGAGTATCCCAATAGACGAAGCCTGGTGTTCAGTGGGGAGTATGTGAGAGTGTGCCAATAGATGAAAACGGGTATTCTGCGGGAAACATACAAGAGTATGCCAATAGACGAAGCCTGGTATTCTGCGGGGAGTATGTGAAAGTATGCCAATCGACGAAGTCTGGTATTCTGTGGGAAGTATGTGAGAGTATGCTAAAAGACAAAGCCTAGTGTTAAGTGGAGAGTATGCGAGAGTATCCCACTAGACAAAGCCTGGTATTCTGTGGGGAGTATGTGAAAGTATGCCTATAGACGAAGCCTGGTATTCTGTGGGAAGTATGTGAGAGTATGCTAAAAGACAAAGCCTAGTGTTAAGTGGAGAGTATGCGAGAGTATCCCAATAGACGAAGTCTGGTATTCTGTGGGAAGTATGTGAGAGTATGCCAATAGACGAAGCCTGGTATTCTCCTCGGAGTATGCAAGACTGCGCTAATAGACAAAGCCTAGTATGCTGCGGGGGGGTGGGGGGGGGGGGTATGTGAGAGTACGCCAATAGACTAAGCCTGGTATTCTGCAGGGAGTATGCGAGAGAGTATGACAATAGACGAAACCTGGTGTTCTGTGCCAAGTATGTGAGAGTATGCCAATAAACGAAGCCTGGTGTTTACGGGGAGTGGAGCGGGACGTAGCTCAGGCAGTAGAGTGTCCTCCTCTGAAGGTGTGGGTCATCCGATCGATCCTGCTCAGTGGACCCGTTTGCAGTTTGGGCTATCTTCCATTCCAGCCGGTGGTCCACAACTGGTTTATCAAAGGTTGTGGTATGTGCTATCCTGTCTGTGGGAAAGTGCATATAAAAGACCCCTTGCTGCTTCTCGGAAAGCGTAGCCTATGTGGCGGCAGCAGGTTTCTTCTGAAGAAATATGTCAGAATGACAATATGTTTGTCATCCAATAGCTGATGATGAAACTCAATGTGCTCTAGAGGCGTCGTTAAATAAAACAAACTTTGTATGGGGAGTATGCGAGCGTATGCCAATAGATGAAAACGGGTATTCTGCGGGAAGCATGCAAGAGTATGACAATAGACAAAGTCTGGTATTCTGTGGGAAGTATGTGAGAGTATGCCAATAGACGAAACCTGGTATTCTGCGGGGAGTATGCGAGAGTACACCAATAGATGAAGCCTCCTATTTTGCGGGGAGTATGTGGGAGTATGCCAATAGACGAAGCCTGGTATTCTGGTGAACTAACTTAAGGCAGTTTAGAATTTTCATGTGCATGTTAATATTAATTTACGATGTTTGTATTTCAAATATCTCCCCAAAGTTAGCCATTCATAATAAAAATTACTTCAAACTAAAGTAAGGTAGAGTATATTGACCGACATAATACATGTATCCCCCCCCCCCAACAAAAATGGCCAGTACTAAAAATAATTTGGCTTTACCGCTAACGGTGAGCTAAGGTAGTCCTTGCCATTGGAGCTAGTAACACTTTAAACATATAGGTCGTGAAAAGTATCAAAGGGGTGTTAAGTAAGCTTATAGTTTGACCCAGCCTAGGATAGATTCCATTACCTCCCGTGGGGGAAGCAGGGGCCTTATCCACTGACCTACCCCGTCCGGTGTCAGTGGGCGATATTATGAGAAGATCGCACTAAGTTGCTAAGATGAGTGCAGTGTGTGCATTGCGTGCAGAAAATGATGAGGCTGGAGGCGGAGTATCCCATTCAGCATGCAATAGACGCATGCGCATTGAGACCAGAGTGCAGTTTAACTATCATTTAAAACCCAGTGCTTGTGACAAGTGCATTCAACTAATTCTATGCACTCCCTTATATATATATATATATATATATATATATATACTTATATATATATATAAGTGATTTTTTAAACCTAATAAATGGTGTAAGTGAACATCTACCTCAAAAGTAAATAGGCCTAAAAGACAGCGCAATACTATGCAACTTGGAGTGAATATATATGACCTTAGATGTTGTCAGGACGTAAAGCAACAACACACTTAAACTATATCAAAACCTACCCATTTAAAATCAAAGTTCCTTCAAACTAATGGTGCAGTCACACTGCGACGTAATGGCCAACGTGACTCCGACGTGGGCGACTTTCGAAAAACCGACGTGATATGCAAATACGGGGCCAAGTTGGACGACACTGCGGCATGGTCGACGTGGGTGTAACGACGGTATAACGTCGTCGGTGGGTTGGTTGGTTGGTTGGTTGGTTGTTGGTTGGTTGTTGGTTGTTGGTTGTTGTTGGTTGATTGTTGGTTGGTTGTTGGTTGGTTGTTGGTTGGTTGTGGATTGGTTGTTGGTTGATTGTTGGTTGGTTGATTGTTGGTTGATTGTTGGTTGGTTGGTTGATTGTTGGTTGATTGTTGGTTGGTTGGTTGGTTGGTTAGTAGGTTTGTTGGTTGGTTGGTTGGGAATATTATTTATTGCAAGGGCCAACCAACAAACCAACCTACCAACCAACCAACCAACCAACAACCAACTTGAATGAACTTTAATGAAAATGCCGAAACTATGTACTGTTTGTAGCACGAGCAGTCAGACTGTTGTCTTCACTCGATAACAAACAACAACCAAAACGCAGACGAGATTTCGTCAAGTGAAGAGAGCCGGCAACTGAATAGATCAATACCCGTCTGCACTCACAGCCTACACAGCTTTAAACAACAGCGGGAATGTAATTATCATATAGCAAGTGAATGATGTAGTGAGAGGTGTACATGTGAGAGCACAAGCGTGAAGAGAGACGGCAACTGCATAGATCAATCAATACCCGTCTGCACTCACAGGCTACACAGCTTTAAGCAACAGCAGAAATGTAATTATCACAGAGCAAGTGAATGACGTCGTGAGAGGTGTATGTGTGAGAGCACAAGTGTGAAGAGAGACGGCAACTGCATAGATCAATCAATACCCGTCTGCACTCACAGGCTACACAGCTTTAAGCAACAGCAGAAATGTAATTATCACAGAGCAAGTGAATGACGTCGTGAGAGGTGTATGTGTGAGAGCACAAGTGTGAAGAGAGACGGCAACTGCATAGATCAATCAATACCCGTCTGCACTCACAGGCTATACAACTTTAAACAACAGCGGAAATGTAATTATCACAGAGCAAGTGAATGATGTAGTGAGAGTTGTACATGTGAGAGCACAAGAGTGAAGAGAGATGGCAACTGCATAGATCAATCAATACCCGTCTGCACTCACAGGCTACACAGCTTTAAGCAACAGCAGAAATGTAATTATCACAGAGAAAGTGAATGACGTCGTGAGAGGTGTATGTGTGAGAGCACAAGTGTGAAGAGAGACGGCAACTGCATAGATCAATCAATACCCGTCTGCACTCACAGGCTATACAACTTTAAACAACAGCGGAAATGTAATTATCACAGAGCAAGTGAATGATGTAGTGAGAGTTGTACATGTGAGAGCACAAGAGTGAAGAGAGCTGGCAACTGCATAGATCAATCAATACCCGTCTGCACTCACAGGCTACACAGCTTTAAGCAACAGCGAAATGTAATTATCACAGAGAAAGTGAATGACGTCGTGAGAGGTGTATGTGTGAGAGCACAAGCGTGAAGAGAGATGGCAACTGCATAGATCAATCAATACCCGTCTGCACTCATAGCCTATACAGCTTTAAACAACCGCGGAAATGTAATTATCACAGAGCAAATGAATGACGTCGTGAGAGGTGTATGTGTGAGAGCACAAGGGTGAAGAGAGATGGCAACTGCATAGATCAATCAATACCCATCTGCACTCACAGGCTACACATCTTTAAGCAACAGCGGAAATGTAATTATCACAGAGCAAGTGAATGACGTCGTGAGAGGTGTATGTGTGAGAGCACAAGCATGAAGAGAGACAGCAACTGCATAGATCAATACCCGTCTGCACTCACAGCCTTTACAGCTTAGAAGCAACAACGGACATGTAAGTAATTATCACAGAGCAAGTGAATGACATAGAGGTGTACGTGTGAGAGCGCGAGATGGGGGTAGCGAGGGAGAGCGAGAAAGTGAGTCAGAGAGTAAAGGGCGGAAGAGCGAGAGGGAAAGCGAGAGACTGTGGGAACGAGAGAGTGAGGGAGAGTGAGAACGAGAGAGTGAGAGAGAACGACATAGAGAGAAGAGAGAGAGTTGGATCGTTGTCGGAATTTTACGTCTTGGAAAACATCTTATACCCCTGTCACACTACAACGTAATGAGTGAACGTGAGCCTAACGTGGTGATATTTCGTCATTACGTTGATGGACGTTGGATTATGTTATGATGACGTCATAATGACGTTAGAGTGACGTCGAACTACGTCACATTACGTCGTGTAACATCGATTAACGTCGAGGTTTTGGACATGTTCAAAAGTTTCGACGTAGGACGAACGTAAGGGTTTACGTTCACCATACGTTCTGTTCACGTTCAGCGAACGTCAATGACGTTAAACGGACGTCATTCCAACGCTCCTCACTACGTTCAACTACGTTCCACTACGTTGACCCCCATTAAACCGAGTGCAAATGCCCACGGGGCGTAATGGGAACGTCAGGAGAACGTCAGGAGAACGTCAGAAGAACGTCAGGAGAACGTGCATTCAACGTACGTTCAACGTCTCATGACATAGCTAACGTCACGTAACGTTCTTCTGGCGATGGAATAACGTTCATAATGTTCCGTGAGCATCATTACGTTGACCTCTCTCGTTGAATGATGGTATCACTATGCTTTACCGACGTTACGCCCTCGTCCACTACGCTGCATCCACGTTCAACTTCTGCCCAAATTTGCATACTACGCCGAGAAGTTCAACGTTCTTCACGTTCTCCCTACGTCGACGTCGTTACGTCGCAGTGTGACAGGGCCTTAAGGTCATATCAGAATGGGTACCAACTTGTGACAGTGCGCACTCATGGCGACTTTATAGTGCTGCTCCACTGGGAAATCAGGCCAGAGGCACCGTGACCTCCTGTTATCCCAATCAGTCACATTATCTTGATACTCAGCTAACCAATCCGGTCCTTATGCTATTAATGCCGAGCGTCAGGCTAAGAAGGGACAAGTATCAATTTGATAAGTCATTGGTTTTACTCGACTGGGGAGAGCGACAGAGAGAGAGAGGGAGAGAGAGAGAGAGAGAGAGAGAGAGAGAGAGAGAGAGAGAGAGAGAGAGAGAGAGAGAGAGAAAGAAAACACAGAGAGATGGAGCACAAAAATGGGCGCGAAGACATAGCAGAAGAAAATAAATAAATAAATAAAAGATGGCGCCGCAGCGATCGGCGCGCCATAAAATATTAAGATGTCTGTCGGAGCGGGGCTGACAGATGCCGAAGCGCCCCCATGCGGCATTAGAGTTAATCAGGAAGCGGCGACGGCGAGGCAATCTACATGGCATTTGTGACGGCGAGGCAATCTGCGCGAGAGATGGTGCGTGTAAGACGGGCGCGCCTGCGCAGTAAGCCGGCGCGCGAGTGACGTCATTATCGCGATGGGGGTGAGGTGGGTGGGGATGAGGGGAGGCATGCGAAGTCTCGGCCTGTCAATATCTGAATGCGTCCTCCAGGAAACGACAGGAATTGCGCGCGGCAAAATGGACGAGCCGGTCACGTAATTGATGGGGAGGGTGGGTTGGTGTGGTGGTGAAGAGGGTGGTGGTGGTGGTGTGGTAGTGTGGCGGTGTGGTGGTGGAGGGGATGGTGGTGGTAGTGGTGTGGCGATGGTGGTGGTGTGGTGGTGGAGGGGATGGTGGTGGTGGTGTGGTGGTGGTGGAGGGGGGTTGGTGGTGGTAGTGGTGGTGGTGATGGTGGAGGTAACAGTGCTGGTGATGATGGTAGTGGGGCTGGAGGGGGGGGGGGGGGTTGGCAGTGGTGATCGTGGTAGTGGTGGTGGTGGGGTGGTGGTGGAGGGGGTGATGGTGGTGTGGTGGTGGTAGTGGTGGTGGTGGTGTGGTGGTGGATGGGATGGTGGTGGTAACGGTAGTGGTGATGATGGTAGTGGGGCTGGAGGGGGGGTTTTGGTGATGGTGATGGTGGTAGTGGTGGTGATGGTGGTGAGGGTGACAATGGTGGTGGTGATGGTGGAGGGGGTGGGGTGGGGGTGGAGGGGGTGATGATGGTGTGATGGTGCTGATGACGGTGGCAGTGGTGGTGGTGGCAGTGGTGATGGCACTGGTGGGGTGGTGGTGGTGGGGGGGGAGATGCGGTGGTGGTGGCGGTGGTGGCGGTGGCGGTGGTGGAGGTTGCGGTGGTGGTGGTGGTGGTGGTGGCGGCGGTTGTGGTGGTGGCGGTGGTTGTGGTGATGGTGGTCGTGGTGGCGGTGGTGGTGGAGGGGGTTGGCTGGGATAGGGGGGACGCGCTGGGCACTTCCGGTGCGCCGCCATCTTGTTCTGCGATGAATGAGACGCGGGGCGCTGGGCGCTCACCTCCCTATACCCTGAGCACATGGCCATGTCGCACTAACGATTCACCGTGCGGTTTCGACCAATTATATCTACGCAGCGCCATATTATTATTATTATTATTACTGATAATAACAGAAATAATGAATGTGATGATGAAGATGAATGATTGAAAAAATAAGGATCGTATTTCATAATAAATAAGCCACATTTGTTTGATTAATGATACACTAAAGACAATCTATTGACCGGATTGTAATGCTAAATATAATTGATGTTGATAAAAGTTAGCGGTAGCATTTAGAGTACCATATATTTCCTCGATTATTTCCTGGGTTATTTTGACTCCCTCCCCCCCCTCCCATTCCTCCCCCCCCCCCCTCCGCTATTAAATGACGATGTTATTTATTCGAGGGGCGGTGCTTAATCGAGGCGCTACTTAATTTGCATGGATTATTCTAAGCCGGCAGGAACCCCATCCTCCTCCCTCTCCCTGAGAAGTGATGACGCCTCCATCACACGTCACATGTCACCACCACCATAGCAACGGATGTCACCATGGCGACGGATGTCACCATGGCGACGGATACCAGAGGGGCGGGCCGGGCGAGGATAGGATCACGGACAGCGTCCCTGCGGGTCAGCTGACCGACCACGTGACGCAGCACGTGACGGACCGTATGACGGACCACGTGATGGTCAGGTCAAGGTCAAGGTCACAGACTAGTCGCCGCTGATTTCTCCTGGGTCCCTGAGGAGGGGGCTTGGTCATCGCGACTGGGACGACTAAGACCAGGGTAGATTATTTGCGCTAGGCACGACACCGGGCAAGCAGTTGCCAACTCTAACACAAATTGCAAACCCGAGACCCAAACCCGCAACCTATAACCTTACACAAGATAAAAAAACTCAGAAGCTGACCATCAAACCCAAATCACAAATCTAAGGGGTTGTCTATTGTAGAATGTGTATGGAAATTGTGAATATACAATTTTAAAAAACATTTTCACAGACATACAAATCGTTTTTTTTGGTGTTTTTTTCTTTATTGAGGCTGTATTTATACTGTCCATAGCATGTAAGCCCGGGTACCCAGGCTTGTTTTCAATGCTGGCCAGCTGTAGTGTTGGTGTTGTCTTACCAAACAGTAGCTGCTGATAAGTTATTTGATTGCCTGCATTTCAGTAGCAGATAGATAGTTTGTTGCTATGGTTAGTACCCTATGTTGTTTCTTTTTGGACCCTCTTGGCATTGTATTTTTGTTCTAATCTTATTCCTATGTTAGTTGTTTTCTTAAGGTTCTATGTTAGTGTTCTGGGGTTTTCTTGGGAAGAGTTTTCCACTTTTTTCTACTTAATTCTATATAGTAGCCTATTTTATTTACATGTCCATAGGCTTGTACGTAATAGGTGGTTGAGGTATGTTTGTTTGGATTTGATTTGATTTATATTGTTGTTGGACATGTTATCTGGCTTTTATATTTCCGGTTATCCCGCCCTGGGCTGTCCAGTTGGACAGGGGAAAGGGGGGGGGGGGTTGTCAAGTCATGTATGAATGTTGCCATGTACTAAAATGTTGATATTTAAAACGTGGTTGGTGGTGGTAGTGTGGCACTGTCACTGAAAATGGGAAATATTGTGCCTAGAGTGGGACTCGAACCCACATCTCTTTGCATTCCGGGCCAGTGTGCTAACCATTACACCACATAGGCTCCCTGATATCAACACACTACCCCCACCTACCTGTCTATGCAGCTCCCTGCCCGAGAGGTCAGTGCAGACCGCTACACTCGTCCCCCTGGAATTGTAAGTCTTTCAATACTTACAATTACATACATACAGGCAATGCACTCACGTACATACACAGGGTAGGTTCAACAACTATACAGCGCATAGCTTGTACAGGATCCTGGTCACGGCCCCAGTGTCATGGGGGTGATGAAAATGGGAAATATTGTGCCTAGAGTGGGACTCGAACCCACATCTCTTTGCATTCCGGGCCAGTGTGCTAACCATTACACCACCTAGGCTCCCTGATATCAACACACTACCCACGCCTACCTGTCTATGCGGCTCCCTGCCCGAGAGGTCAGTGCAGACCGCTACATTATGGTTCTTGTGCTCTGTAGTACTAGTTTGGGCGGGTTGGGGGGGAGGGGGGCGGGGTGGTTCTGGAAATGTATCTTTGTACCATACAAATGGTTATTCAGGCCCTTAAATGACTACTGCAGTAATTACTAGCAAAGCCCTCAGCTCCTGCCACCCCCGCATCCTCGCTTGCTCTCCGGTGGGGTTTTCCCCCCTACCACCCACCCCAATGGCCCCCCCCCCTCCCCTGCCACCACCCTTAACCATCATGAACAAACCATCAACACACCGAACATCCTACACAACTATCAATCTGTTTAAACACATTGAACATTATATAAGACAGACTAAATGTCTTGTCAATTCTGAACTTAACTTGTTTTATAAGAGAACAAATGTAACCCACAATGATTATTTGAGTTGCTCCGAGTATACACCTTCTACTCGGTGCTGCTCCCCATTTCTGCATGAACTACAGAGACTGGTGCTGTACATTATACAGCAGGAGCCACTCCCTTAATTCTACAGGATCGGTGCTGTAACTAATACAGCACTGATCAAACTTAGATTATTGAGACTGTCAATTCTAATAGTAAGATGGCCGGAAGATCAGTGCTCCGCCATTGACAAATGTCATGTTCAGATGAATAAATACTTTACCAAAAAAAAAAAAATGTTGAAAATTTTGGATGATTTTGAAGATTTAGTTGGACTCAATCTACAACCCCACAACACACAGCACATGACCCACCGCACATAGTACACAACACACACGCCAAACAGGAACCAACAAGCCTAAAATCCAACACAAAGCCAAATCCAAGCAATCAAATCCAAACTCCAATCACAATCCACAATCACTGGCTGTGCAGAAGGTCAGGAGTTCGAATCCTGACTGAATCAAACTAACGACTTACAAAATTGATTCTTGTCGATATCTTGCCTGGTGCTTGGCACTACTAGGTTAGGGCAACAACTAGTTAGATTAGTGTCAGGATAATGTGACTGATTGGGATATCGGGTCATGATGCCAGCGACCTGATCTCCCAGTGGAGCAGCACTATAAAGTCGCTATGACTGTGCACTGTCACAAGTTGGTTCCCATCCTGATTTGACCATAGATGTTGCTAGGATGTAAAACCCAAACAAACAAACTCAAAGCCCACAATAAAAGGTCTCATCATCATCATGCTGTCGGTTGCGATGGGACAAAGACTGTTTTCATCACTTGACTGCTGCTCTCCATTTAGCTGTGAGAGTGATGTCCATGAGTCAGTCTTAATGTCTCTCAGCTTCAGGTTTCTCTTGATGGTATCCTTGAACCGGAGACGAGGGCACCCTCTCTTTCTGTAACCAGAAGACAGTTAAGAGTAGAGCATCTGCTTTGGTAGCCTGTCTGATGACATCCTCATGAGGTGTCCAGTCCACCGGAGATTCTTTTTTGATCAGAAGATCTTCCATAGAGGGCAGCCCCGTCCGTTCGAGTATTTCCTTATTTGTCTAAACGTAATAAAAGGTCTACCCAGACACTAATTCCTTACTCACAGTAGAGAATCTAAATATATTCAAGAAATGATGCACCTACTATAACCCATAGCAGACCTCCTACAACGAGCTATGACAGAAGTGTCATCTCATACAAAGACCCTATAATACTAAGACGGCTCACTCAGCCTGAACTGTGCAATCAAAATGATCAAACCCACCACTTGGTGCGCTGGCTGTTCTCTTGGTTAAACAGGTGCTATATTATATGTATAAATGTATATATGAATGTGAAAGATGTGTGATGATGGCAATGCTGATGATGATGCTGATGATGATGTGTATTTGTTCATAGCAATTTCATATTGATGTGTATTCATACTTACCTGTCTCATGTATAATATAATTGTATGTGTTTACATGTGAAACACCAACTAGCAGCTGGGCTGATCAAACCCACCATAAGGTGGCACTGCGAAATTTACATTACCATTGGAGAGATAGGGAGTGAGCTGTCTTAGTATTATAGGGTCTTTGTACCATGGGAGAGATAAGGAGTGAGCCGTCTTAGTATTATAGGCTCTTTGTCTCATAGAACACATCTGGAATGAACAACCAAGCACAACCAGAAACATCGAATCCATTGAACCATACAAAAAACACTTGCGTAAAACCTAAAGGTTCCTACCAAGGCTTTAAGTTCCTGGTCAGAATGCATCTCACTGGCCAGGCCCTTGAACAAGCACCATAGCGTGGATCCTGTGTCCTGCCTTGCTCGCTCCTCCCTTCCTCCTTGCCCCCCCCCCCCCCCCCCCCCCCCCTCACTTAATTATTTACCTCATCTATTCCGTAATAGCCGCACGGTTTTTGCAGCGACCCACCATCTTAGCCCATAACACTGAACTTATTATGGCTCACCCACTAACACACTAACCTCCTTCATGATCTACTAATATGCCCTATCTAAGTACCCGCTTATCTACCGATTTACAATGTAATGTAAATGGTCGGAAGGCCAGTGCCTCGGTGCTGAAAAAATGTACATTCTGATGAATAAATTCTTTTACCAAAAAATAAAACAAAACGACATACCCCTGGAACCAATGGAAAACATAGCCATTAGAGGGTTTCGCTGTGTCGACATGTCACCCCTCAACATTGGTAATTGTGAACCAGGAAGCTCCTAGATAGTTCTGAGATAAATACACTTCCAAATTACTAACAAACCATATACAACAATAATGAATGAATGAATGAATGAATAAATGCTTAACGGCATATCAGCCCACCAAGGGCTATACAATGCCATCAAAATGTCTTAAAACCGGTTAAACAGTCCATATACAACAATAAACCACAAACTAATGACTAAAGGTGTTAACAATTTAACACCGCAGCCGACCCACCTGGTCACAGTCCTGGGCCCGTATTCATGAGCTCGGGGTACGGTTAGCCGGAGGTTAGGCTTAGCCATTGGCTAGGTATCCCGTGGTTTAACTGCGGCGGTTAAGTAGGTCAATTGGTATTCACCAATCTTCTAGCCCACCCGGATAGCTACCCGTTCGCTTTGTTTACACTCGTCGATTCAAAAATATTAATATCGCCGCCTTTGCGCCAGCAGCGTGAATTTCGCTTCGGATTTTGGGTTAAATTGATAAGATTTCACTTATTGCGTATGTAATTCAGTTAAATATGACTGCATTTAATAGATTAGGGCATAAGAAATTCACGCCGATTCGGCGGCGATGGCGGCGGCCATGTTTGGTTAACATTGGACAGTATGGATATCGACGTCGCTGCGGAGGCGGCGATTTGTGTACTTTACATTCGTCGATTCGAAAATATTAATATCGCCGCCTTTGCGGCAGCAGCGTTTATTTCGCTTCGGATTTAAGGTTAATTTGAATAAATTTCACTTATTGCGTATTTAAATCTATCAAATATGATTGCATTGAATAGATTCAGACCCACACAGGCTCACTAACCCCTCGGGATAGTCCCTTACCCCTGAGTCGAAAGTGGGGTAGGGTACCCCCAGGTTAGAGCCCCAGGGTAGTGCTACCCCACGCTCATGAATACAGATTTTCCACCGTTAGCCGGGGGGGATACCACTACCCTCTGTTAGAGCCCTACCCCGAGCTCATGAATATGGCCCCAGAAGAGTACGGATGTGTTCTGGCACATCTAGGCACTAACTAGGGACAGGGCACAAGTGAAAGGAAAGCTGCAAACAAAACAAACAAACAAATTCTGGGAACACGTCCTCATCCACAAGCCTATTACCATCTCACCAGATCTACATACTAGGCTATGATATTATTTATAGGTTAGGAAGTTATACCCCCGAACAACAAAAAAACAACCTAACATAGATACTAACTACTTAAATAAATGCTGGTGGATGTCCCGGATACCAACCAGAACCGGAACCCGGGCATACACCATAAGATTCCTCACAGCTGTCCAGCGTTGAAAACAAGCACCCTCGCGGGAGCTTACACGCTATGGGCAGAATAAATACCATATCAATAACATTTTAAAACAAATTTTTAAAAGCATTGAAAATAAGTTTTATCACAAACTTATGGACAAGGTAAACAAACCACCAATGACAAACAAATTTTAATCACCAGAAAACTAAACACTAAGACCGAACTCACCAAGCCAGCTGCACCAACCATGTCCCCACAACCAACCTTTAAACCACCAATCAAAAATAGCAAATACAAACCCACAAACTCTACTTCCAACCCATGCACAAATCAGGGTAACCCTTATCTATGTTGACTTTAAGCACTTGTTACGTTCCTTGCATGAAAATTGTAACGACTCACAACCAACACATACCAATGCCAAACCAACGTGCGGAAGGTCGGGAGTTCGATTCTCGGTCCAGTCAAACCAATGACTTACAAAGTTGGTACTTGTCGCTTCCTAGCCAGGCGCTTGGCATTATTAGGATAGGGCAAGGACTGGTGTGCTCAGTGTCAGGATAATGTGACTGAGTGGAATATCAATCAGGTCATGGTGCCGGCGGCCTGGTCTCCCAGTGGGGCAGCACTATAAAATCGCCACGAGAGCCCATTGTCACAAGTCACTAGCCTACCCGACCTCATACGACCTTTCATGTTGCCAGGACGTAAAACTCCAACAACCAACCGATGCCAAACCAACAACCACAAGCCATGCACCAGCCGTCAGTCCTGAACTTTCAACTCCCAGATGAAATTTTTTTAAAGTATAAAAAAATATAAGGACAAGCAACAACGGTAGACTGGCCGATGTGATCATTTATTACATCAACAGTATATATATATATCTATGATCCACCTTCAATTATATCTATGCAATATATCTCCTTCGTGTACATATCAATTACCGATCAAATGCATAGGCAACTGGCTAGGCAATCCCGCCCTACCGATCAATTAGAATAACAGTAAATAAGGAAGAAGAACACAAAAAGAGGAAAAAAAACAAAAAACCACGACGAGCGGGCACCGATAAGTGGCTACGGTGCTGGTCGGGCGGTCAGTGACGAGCATCCCGGAAAAAAAAAATATATATATATATATATATATATATATATATATATCGAGCAATAACTGCTCAAGATATCGTCGATCCGAGCACACATGGCATCCTTACATTTCAGACTCTCGGCGCGGCGGATCCATGGCGATCGTTCTGGTTTCACTAACGCAGGCATCCCTCGGCGTGAGCATGACTTTAATGACTCGGCCACTTAAGGCTTACCCCATTTCCAGACTAACATCCACCGCTACCTGCAGCGCCATCTGGTGCATTATCCGGCCAACGCTTTCACCGCCAAGAACCCTGGGATCAGGAGTTAAAAGCAAATTACTCTGGATGGCAGGGGTAAGGGGGTGGGGGCTAAATTGGGTGGGGGTGGGGTGGAGGGGGTGGGTGGGGTGGATCCAATAATATCCTCCATAATATCATAAAGATGGCTGTGTCAACGCAGGGTGCAGGGGATGCCTGACGTAATGGCGACGTCACGTCATGACTCAGCATTAATGTGGTTCAGGCTAGTGGGACTACGGGTGAGGGTCGGGTGGCTTGGAACGATATAGGTCGGTTAATATATGTGAATATATATGTGTGGTGCATAACAAATTATATGAGTATAAAGATACGGAAGGGAAGTGTTATCATTATTGTTATACTCCATAAGACTGTACCGGTGGTGCCACCTGCGGCCTCCTCGCCTCCACCGGATATCGACCAGTGTCAATCACACCGGTCGATATATATATATATATATATATATATATATATATATATATATATGTATGTGTGTATATATATTATATATATTATATACTGTGAGGTATAAAGTATTTATGCAAATATCATTCATGCATGCTTTGTTAATATTCTGTTCTTGTCATTACCTACTGCTCCTGTAACCTCCTTTGATATGTTCCTTTGTAGTTTCGGTTACTGAAGGCTGGGGTGCAACTTGAATAACAAATATAATCACTCATCAGTTGAATTTCAAGTTGTTGTAATCATACGCTCTATGGGCCCAGCCACACACTTTCCACGATCACACAACTACGAAACCCAATATGCAGATTCTCAGGTAAGATCATTTCATGTAGTCGCTTTTCATCAGATCATGTATCTTACTTAAAGCTGCATAGTCCGATGAAATATCAAATTTTCAAAACCAAACCAATTATCTAGATTTGATTTTACATATCTAACTTAGATAATGGTGCACTTATTAAGCATTTGAAGAGCGCCAAACCATGTAAACGCCAATCAAAATATTGAGATAAACATTGGAATCAAACTTACAAAAAGTTAATTTTTGTATATTCCTATTTTTTTGTTCATTGCTCAATACCCACATGATCATATGAAAAGTGGAATTAGTAAGAATTTAAATCATTTTCATGCAAAAATGTTTTATTTAAACTACATTTTTGGATTGGGGATTTACGTGGTTTTGCGCCTGAACTCTTCATTTGTTTCTGCGTAGAAGGCAATACTGACTCAATTTAACAGAACCTGTTACTGCAGAAGGCTATGGTGTCAGAGTTTTGGCAAGCTTGCCAAAACTAATTGTCCATGTTTGCACTCAAAATATCTCAAAAGTTTACCATTTAAAATAAAAGTAAGTTTGAACTAATGTAAAGAAGATACTGGTGATTGATCTAATATATTTATCTCAGAAAAAATACAGAAATTCAAAACCATCGGACCATGCAACGTTAACCCTAGTTACCCTAGAAAAAGTGCCAGAAGGCTGGGCTATGGACTTAGCCACATGAAATCGCAATTTAAAACTACATGGTCCGATGAAGCATCAAATTTTAGAAACCAAAACGATTATCTAGAATTGATTCTACATATCTAACTCAGATACTGGTGCACTCATTACGCTTGTTGGCTTGTCAACATGGATAATTTACTGGCGGGAACACATGCACTACTTTTCTCCGAACTACTTTCTTGTCCTATTTCCTCCCCACTTACCGCTGACTTGGATTTCACTTTCATGACAGTCTTTCTCCTTGCAAGTCGTTTCACCCGCCCGCCCGCCCGATAAGGAAGGAGGTAGGGAGTAGGGGTTGAGGGCTGCTGGTTTCTATGCTAGTTCTTTCTCTCATCTCTTTCATGACCATACCATTCCTGACTACATAACAACATTTAACTAGTCTCATCTCTAAATACTAATCAATGTTCGATATGCCTGACACTTATCACGATATCATTTAACCCATCTGGTACTCTATATGATACCTCGATAACATCATGGTCATCTAACTCATGACACGATACATGATACCGATATGTTCTCCAGCCAAGACCGACCTGCCTGCAGGTTATGTTCTCCAGTAAAATTTTGTTATTTCCATTTCTGTCTTGACTCCAGTTTGTTCCCGTATGTAAATTAAGCATTTGTTGCCACATAGAAGGGAATACTGAGTCAATTTAATCAAACCTGTTACTGCATAAACATATTGTGTCAGAGTTTTGGCACGCTTGCCAAAATGAACGTTACTTCAAACTAATGTAAGGTAGATTATAACAATCAATTTAATATATTTATCTCAGAAAAATGATAGTAACTCAAAACCATTTGGCTATGCAACTTTAATCAGCTAAATATTTAAATCAAATACTTGTAGTCGCATGAATTTGCAATTTAATAAGCTAAGTATATTGATAAAATATTTGTCTATTACAGCCTGCTAACTTTGGATTATAGAATTGATTAAATAATGTAGACTAATAACCGTTAAAAGTCTATTTGAAACCATTCAGTTGATGTCAAATTGGTTATTTTGGTGTGTTTTTTAAATTGTTTTGTTTTGTTTTATTCTCTCCCAGTTCATCAACTCTACACAAATATAAATCAACAGTGCATACTGGAACAAAGACTTCCACAGCTTGTTTATAGTTGATTCTCACCAAAGCAGTTCAGCTATGGTCTTCGCTCACCTCTATTGGCAACTACCAAGATTGGTCATCAGGATCCATTTGATTATACTTATAGTCGCAAAGAAAGCTTAAATTTGCATAGGCCGATGATTTTTAGCTTCTGCCGTGTTCTGAGATAACTAGAATATCCATATCAGGACGGCTACCGACTTGTGACAGTGCGCACTCATGGTGATTTTATAGTGCTGCCCCACCGGAAGGCCAGGCCGCCAGCACCATGACCTGATATCCCACTCAGTCCTATTATCCTGACACTGAGCCAACCAGTCCTTGCCCTATCCTAATAATGCCAAGCGCCAGGCTAGGAAGTGACAAGTATCAATTCTTAAGTCATCGGTTTGACTCGACCAGGGTTCGAACCCACGACCCCACGATCTACCAATACGGGAGACGGACGCTCTAACTCATTCGGCCATCCCGTCTGGTCCCAAACATAAGCTTAGTGAACATATCAGGTGTCATGAACATGTTGGCGCATCTTTATCGATAAAGTATCTGTGTTCGTGTCTTTAACATTAAATGTTTATGCTAGTGCGTCTTTAACATTAATGTATTCGTGTTAGTGTGTCTTTAGTTTTAAATCCTCATGTGTAGACCGGACGCGGTGGCCACATCGGTAGAGCGCAGGGCTCCCGTGCGGAAGGTCCGGAGTTCGAGCAGTGTCAAACCAGTGATTACAAAAATTTATACTTGTTGCTACCAAGCCTGGCACTCGACATTAATAGGATATGACAAGGACTGGTTTGCACAGTATCAAGAAAATGTGATTGTGTGGGATAGTGGGTCAGGTTGCCAGTGGCCTGGTCTCCCAGTGGGGCAGCACTATGAAGTTGCCATCAGTGTGCACTGTCACAAGTCGGTACCCATCCTGATATGACCATAGATGTTGCTAGGATGTAAAACAACAACAAACAACATCCTCATGTGTTAGCGCTACATTTTCATCTTTGTGCGCCTTCAGCGTTGCATCTTCAACATTAAAGTTGCATAGTCTAATCAGTTTTCAGTTTCTGCCATTTTCTAGTAAATTAGAGGATCGTAAACGACCTTACTTAGTTGAAGAACTTTATTTTAGTGTCAAACTTCAGAGATATTTGAAGTGAAAATCTGTCAAATTAATTTTGCCAAGCACGTCAAAATATTCTAACACCATAGGCTTCCGCAGTAGCAGGGTCTCTGAAATAGACTCAGTAGTCCTTTCTATTGAAGTTTTTTTATGCGTTTTCAGTCGCGTTGGCGCGCTGAAGGCTGCACATCTGCATCACTGCAAATCATGCAGCTGGGAGTGAGAATCCAGTGGGCAGTGGTCAGAGAAAGCAGGGTGGGGGGGGAGCGAGGCAGTGTGTGTGTTTTGGTGGGGTGGGTGGGGCGGGGGGGGGGGAGAGAAAAGCATAGTCTAGGAGCCCAACCCCAGTCCTCTAAGAGTAAGATTAAGAAGTCCTTCTATGCAACACTTTTTGCTTATTTGTTTGTTTGTTTAAAGACCCCCTCCCCCCCAGCACACAAAAAATAGACATAGGCCATTGGGGTTCTATGCAATACATGCTTAATAAGTGCACCAGTATTTAATAAGTGGGATGTGGTGTGGGATCAACTGTATGTAAGTTTGATGTTTTTATCTGACTATGCAGCTTTAAGTTTAACTTGTTTAAGTCTTCGTGTCAGTGCTTCTTTAACCATCATTGTAGCGCAGGATACTCTGGTGGTCGTAAAGTTTGGCCGGCCTCGTCTCGTTTTGGCCAGCAGCCTCCCTTTGAGATCTGATCGGCCCTGGATGCCATCCCCCCTCCCCTACCCCTACCCCTCCCCCTCCCCCTCGCCCCCCTCCCCCCCCCCTTCCCCTCCCCCCTCCCCCTCCCTTCCCCCCCCCCTCTCCGCCTCACCCCTGCCCCCTCACCCCCTCACCCCCTCACCCCCACCCCCCGACCTCACCCCACTCCGTCCCGTCCCGAGATCATGAGCCGCTCACCGATTGTGTGTGTGTGGGGGTGGGGGTGGGGGGTGATGGTGGGGGGGGGGGTTGTCTTTTTAAGTGTACAGCTCGACTCGAGATCGCACGCCATGGGATCATTGTTCTAAAAGTGGCCCTTCCAAATTATATTACCCTAATTTGGATTGGTAATGCTTAAGGAGGTACGTGTAGAGGTGTGTCGGGTGGGTGTTGGTGTGTGTGTGTGTGGGGGGGGGGGGTGGGGGGGGGGGTGAGGAGAAGTGAAGGTTCTTACCGTCTTCAGAAGTAAAGTCTGCAGAAACAACCCATTCATCCCTCTGTATTGCTTGTTTGTTGGAGGTTTGATATCCTGGCAACATCTAAGGTCATATCAGGACGGGCACGGACTTGTGGCAGTGCTCACTCATAGTGACTTTATAGTGCTTCCCCACCAGGGGCCGTATGCACCAATCGGAGTTAGGGCCTTAACCACGGGTAGGCTAGCTCCACACGGTTAATGGGGCTGTCACACTACAACGCTTCTCCCGGCGACCCGTCAGCGTTGAAAATAAAATTTTAAGCGTCGAGAAACGTTAAAGATTTAGGGGAAATATGTGGAAATTGGACGTTAGCGCAGCGTGTGAGTAGCGCGCCGCCAACGTGTGTCAACGTTTTAGGGGGGGGGGGGGGAAAGTTTGGTGCGACGTCTTCATATAACCTTAAATGTTGCTAGGGCGTAAAACAAAAACGCCCCAGTTTGCCGCAACGGTTGGGAACGACCCTCCCGGGCGCGCGGCATCTGCCTACCGTTCCCATAACGTTATTCCGGTGCGTCCAACGCAGCGCGCCGCGCGCCTAACGTCCGACCCATATATTTGCGCGCGCTGCCGGTCGTTGGCTTTTTTTGACATGTTGAAAACACTCAGCGACCAATAACGCGCGCCGACGTTGTCCGCGAGACCGTCACCGTCAAGGATAGTGTACCGACGTGTACCGACGCGCGCATAACGCGCCATCAGCGCGTCCCGATGTTTCACTTTTTATCGCCCAAAATCAACACACGTTCACCGGTCGCCGGCGAGAAGCGTCGTAGTGTGACAGCCCCATAAATGTGAGAAATCGGTATGCACCAATCGGTGCCAGCGCTAACCGCAGACTTTAGCCTAGGCTAAGCTACCCCACTTTCAAATCAGGTTTTACTGCTAGCCGGTGTGGTTAGTGTGCGTGTATGGATGTCAATCTATTCAATGCGATCATATTTAACAGAATTACATACGCAATAAGTGAAATTTGATCAATTTAACCCTAAATTCGAAGCGTTATTAAGGCTACCGCCGCATTGGCGGCGATATTAATAGTTATATTTTCGAATCGACGAAGGTACAGTAAACAAACCTCCGCCGCCGCCAGTATGGAAAGCGACGTCGATGCGGCAGCTGCGGCGATTTGTTTGATTTCAAGTTGTTGTAATCATAAACAATTAGCTTTGTCTGCTAATCTCTATTAAACGCAAGTATAATATTATTATAGCTGTAGGTCTAATATTATTATACCTGCAGGTCTAATATTATTATACATGAAGTCGGTTCTAATTAACTCCTCAAAGTCAATACGGCATATCAAAAGCTCTTCCTTGAGATAAATCCAACGCTACTATCTGTAGAATATAAACTAATGGTTTCAACAAAGAGTAATTGTTATTACTGGTTTTTTGTGTGTGTATTTTTCTAGGTAAGTATACAAATAAATTAAATTTGTTGTTGTTGTTGTTATTTTTGCTGGATATTGAGTTAGCTTCACGATCGGAGTACAACGGACTTAACTTAGGCTGTTAAGCACAGTCACGCTGGGAATCAGCGACGATGCTTTCACGCGGCCTAGGGGGCCCACTGCACTAGATAATCGCAGAGCAGATCCGACGAATTCATCCATAGCTGAACATTCCGCAAAGCAGACGACATTCACCCACGTAACTAGTCACTCACATAGTCGGCGTCTAAGTAGTGAGGTTATGAGTAGGTACTCCAAAGTGGGCGTATAAGGTGTCCGCAGCGCGAAATTTGACATATTTTAACCCTTTTTAAAACACTTCAATCTCCACTAATTCTGCTTTGTTTGAAATAAACATTATATGAAATTAAAGCTTATCCTTTTGTCTTTTAGGGTATCTGATTTTTAGTTAGCATTATTAAATAAATTAGAGTCAATGGAAACTTGTTTGGTGGTACCATCGGCAGCTCTGTGCATGCTCGCCGAGTTTGTTTTCATCCAGTCTGAGCTACTCCCTTCCCTAAAATTGATACCTTGGTGAGCACAGTGACCTGAGCTAAAAATAACCACCAATGAAAGACAGAGAAGAAACTAGGCTTCATTAGCATATCAAGCATGGCTGTTTTTAAGTGGGAAATTTGATTGAACTGAAGGAGTGAAAACATTAAGACATCAATCATCCTTGAAAATTGATCAGGATTGTGCTGAAAATTATATCATCAGAATGCTGAAGGCTTCCTCTACCTAACCAGAACAATATTTGGTTGAGATTTATATCCTGCTCATCAAGGTTGGTCTGAGAAGTGACTGTGTATTCCCATCTCTGCACTGGAGCAAGGAATATGGCGTCGATTGAAGCGACCGTGTCGACAGAAAACATGTACGCTCATATAGAGCTTTTGATTTAGATTATCTTAGAATAAAATTTAGAGTGATAGTGTAAGTAGAACAGAAGTTATGATGTTTTCAAGAATTTATTATTGACCCTGCTGATATTCAGTAGAAATTAAGGAATTTAGCAAGTTTAGCTGGAAATATCTGAAAGAATAACAAAGATAATGGTCTGGAAAAAATTGACCCTGATATTTGTGCTATAGACAGTGAGATTCTTTAATATTGGACAAATTATATGCAACATAGCTTCTGGGCCGGGGCCTTAGAAACCTAGATTTGCCTAATTTGGAAATGTGCACAAATAAGTGCAAAAAAAGGAATGTTTAAAACCTCATTATTTCGGAACTTATCAAGAGCTCTATATCAATTTTATATATCTGGAATCGGATTTAAAAGATCTATACACCTATTCAATTTTAAACACTGAAACATTAAAATAAAAAATCACTTTGGAGTACCTATTATGAGAGTGAGGTTATGAGAGCGAACCACGCTGGTTCACATAGCAATAATATTGGTTGAGATTGTAAGTGAATCTTTAGCAAAGCCGCCACATGGTGGCGCTTCCATCTCTCACTGGGTTATTCATGGGGCGGACTTCGCTAACGAATCCCCGACCAGCCTCCGCCAAATACAATATCACACTCGATAGAACCAATAGCTTTACAAGTAGAAATGATATCAAACAAAATACATAGAGTTGATATTGTATGGGCTCAGTTGGTCATTGTTATCTGGACAACCGGAAGTCTGTTGTAATATGTATTCGTCGATTGGGTTGGTGATATATGTGTGAGGGTCAGATGAGGCTACATGGAGAGAGTGCGTGGTCCAATCGGGTTATCAGGGTCTAGTTTAATTAAATTAGATTTTTGTTGGGTTTTTCTTTTCATTAACATGTTTGTATTTTGGGAACTGCTCCTAAGTCTGTCTGTAAGACTGGGACACTGGACGATGTGGCTGAATCGGTAGAGCGCATGTGTCTTGTGAAGAAGGTCGAGAGTTCGAATCCCAGCCGAGTCAATCCAATGACTTATACAATTGATACTTGTTGCTACCTAGCCTGGCGCTCGGCATTAATAGGATAGGACAAGGACTGGTTACAGGGACACGGTGTCAGGATAATGTGACTATGCGATATTGGGACATGGTGCCAGTGGCCTGGTCTCCCAGAGGGGCAGCACTATAAAGTTGCCATGAGTCTGCACTGTCAGTGTCACAAGTCGGTACCTCACTGGAAAAGGACGGGATGGTAGAGTCGGTTACTAGTGCCGTGCTCAAGTTGCAAGTGCGGTAGGTCGTTGGATCGATCCCCGGTTGAGTCAAAGCGATCACTTAAAGTTGCATAATCCGGACTGCTTTGAGTTTCTGTCTTATTTTAAAGATTAATATATTAGGTTGCACGTTATGATCTACCTTGCTTTAGTTTCAGAATTTGGACATGCATTCATCTAGTCTGTTTGCACTTCAAATATTGCCAAACTTGATAACATAAAAGTCACTTCAAAGTAAATTAAGGTAAATTATAGTGACCAACCTAATATAATTCATCATGCTGTCGGTCGCGATGCGACAAAGACTGCTTTCATTACTTGACTGTCGCTCTCCATTTAGCTCTCTGCTGTGAGAGTGATGTCCATGAGTCGGTCTTAATGTCTCTCAGCTTCAGGTTTCTCTTGATGGTATCCTTGAACTGGAGACGAGGGCGTCCTCTCTTTCTGTAACCAGAAGACAGTTCAGAGTAGAGGATCTGCTTTGGTAGCCTGTCTGATGACATCCTCATGAGGTGCCCAGTCCACCGGAGATTCTTTTTGATCAGAAGATCTTCCATAGAGGGCAGCCCCATCCATTCGAGTATTTCCTTATTTGTCACTTTGTCCTTCCAGGTTAGCCTCATAATTGAACGCAGATGTCGCATCATGAAGGCATGCAGCTTTTTCACCTGTCATCTGTACACTGTCCAGGCCTCGGCTCCATATAGTAGGGTGGATAGAACAATTGCATGGTAGATCTTGCCTTTGACATGCATGGACAAATGGTGGTTGTTCCAGAGTCTCTGGCGTAGTCGGCCGAAAGATGCGCTAGCCTTGGCCATTCTCCTCTGTATTTCAGCCTTCTTAACAAATATATATTTTGTTTAATTCAAAACCATCGGACTATGCAACTTAAAAGTATGCGTTTTAATACGAAGAATCAGGTTATGCTCATTGATTATTCCGGTAAACTTACTCTCTCTGTCTACTTATTAGTATTTCTATTAGTTCCGTTTCTCGCCACCAGTTTTAGCCCCGTGTCACGTGATGTCACCCCGGCCCGCCGCTGATGACATTGGCGGTGTAATTGCTGCGTCATCATGGCGGGTCTTTCTCACCTTGCCAGGGGCGTCCACAATCACCCGTCACCTTTTTGCTGAATGGTTTGAACTGCGCGCTCACCCGTCACCCTTTCCGGCGTGCGCGCGCATCGCCCGCCCGAGTGATCAATTCTCGTCCTTTCTCGGGGAATCTCGGGCGGTGGCTTTAGTGTCTGACAGGAAAGGGGTGATGTGAGAGTGGGTGGAGGGGGGAGGGGGTGGAGGGGGGGCAGGTGTTGAGGGAAGATGGGCGAGATGGGGGAGAGGATTAGGATGGGGGTGGGGGAGGTGGTGGTGGGGGGGGGGGGGGGGGGAGATGGGGAAGAGGGAGCGGGGGAGGGAGAGAGGGAGAGGGGGAGTGTGGCGGCGTCCTGTGGTGAGGGAAGAAAAGACGCCAAATGGAATCGGGTTAAAAATGTCGGCTGCTCAGTAAAAATGACACGCGGCAGACGTGATAATTGGTTGGAGAGTGTGGGGAGGGGGGTGGGGTGGGAGGGGCGAGGGTGGTGGTGGGGGTGTGTGGAGGTAGGGTTTGAGGGGGGGGGTTATTTTGGTGGGTTGTCCGATCCATCATAGAAGTGCCCACGGCCACTAAATGATCAACAAATAAATACTTTTTTAATTCTTAAAAGATGGCCGCAGAATAACTGCCGTTGCCAGAGCGAGGCGGACGCTTGGAATTCCCGCCAAAATGAGGACAATTCCAGGGCTGCCAACCATTACGATTTCTGCAGAATCATTACGATTTTCTGTCTCTCATTATGCCATTACGCCCATAATATGAAATATTACGATAAATCGTCAATATTCCTAGTAATAATTTCTCTCGGACCATATCCACACTTTAATTAAAGTTGCATAGTTCGATGGTTTTGAATTTCTCTATTTTTTCTGAGTTAAATTTATTAGATCGATCACTAGTATCTACTTTACATTAGTTCAAAGTTACTTTTATTTTAAATGGTAAACTTTTGAGATATTTTTAGTGCAAACATGGAAAATTAGTTTTGGCAAGCTTGCCAAAACTCTGACACCATAGATTTCTGCAGTAACAGGTTCTGTTAAATTGACTCAATATTGCCTTCTACGCAAAAACAAATGCTTAATAAGTGCATCAGTATCTAAGTTAGATATGTAAAATCAAATCTAGATAATTGGTTTGGTTTTGAAAATTTGATTTTCCATTGGACTATGCAGCTTTAACCTCAGGCAGAGCTGCCAACCATTATGATTTTCGCAGAATCATTACAATTTTCTGTTTTTCATTATGTCGTTACGCCTCATCTCTGAAACATTATGGCAAATCTGTCCCTTTACACTTATTTATATGTGTATATATTTAATATAATAAGGGAAACATGACAACTAAAGCAGGCCGCAAACCCACATTTCTGCCATTCAGGGGCTAGGATCCTAACCATTAGGCTATCTAGGCCAATAATTCCAAGTAGAAATGTGCTACGTAACCAAAATGTCACGATTCACGTAAAAAAAAGTTTATGCTTTCCCATTTTTAAATGTTGGCAGCCATGCAATTGTCGTCGTCTGTGTGACTGATGTTATTAAGTGAACACAAATAAAATTCTGGCGACCATTTTGTTTCATGTTCTTAGAATTCGAATTCGAAGTGTTCTGCACTACTTCAATACTTGGTGTATTGTCGAGTGGAGATTAAACCGATAGTTTTGTCTGATTCATGTAGGATTTGAGGACTGGATATTTAGAATATTCTACAGTAATTACCACAAGTGATATTTGTGTTGTTGTTGCTTTATGTCCTACCAACATCGAAGATCATATCAGGGTGGGCACCGACTTGTGACAGTGTGCACACATGGTGACTTTATAATGCTGCCCCATTGCAAGACCAGGACAAGGCGCCATCTATATTCCACATGACACAGTCACATTATACTGATACTGTGCGAACCAGTCATTGTCCTATCCTATTAATGCCGAGCGCCAGGCTAGGTAGCGAAAAGTTTCAATTTTGAAAGTCATTGGTTTGACTCTGCTGGGATTCGAACTCCCGACCTTCCGCAACGGAACTCTGCGCTCTACTGATGTGACCACCGCGTCCAGTCCACAAGTATTAACCATATCTAAATGGATACGGAATAAAGTCTGTATATTTGGCAAATATTTGACTATTTACACATTGGTACAATTGTCATTATTCATCATTATCTTTGTTGTGCATTAGCAACCATTTTAAGCACTCAAGTATTCTACCCGTCCTGATATGACCTTAGATGTTGCCAGGATGTAAGACTCCAACAACCAACCAAGTATTCCAAGATACCGACGCAGGGACCCGGCAGGCCACACTAATCAGGCTCCTGCTCGGGCGGGGTGGAAGCACACTGCATCGATCTAGAAAGGTGATGCAGTGTACATGCCAGATACAGTGGGGCCGTAATCGATTAATATGACCCGGGCGACTCGGGTCACCCGAGTCGTCAGAATTTCAAATAGAACACCGCGAGTGGAGTCGACAAATACAGTATAACCTACCTTACTTTAGTTTGAAGTAACTTTTATTTTAAATGGCAAACTTTTGAGTTATTTGAAGTTCAAACATGCAAAATTAAGTTGCCAAGCACATCAAAACTCTGACACCATATATAGTCTGCATGAGCAACATATTAAATTAAATTGACTTAGTATTCCCTTTGCAGCACCAACTGCTTAACAAGTGCACCAGTACCTAAGTTAGATATGTATAATAAAATCTAGATAATTGTTTTGATTTGAAAAATTCATGCTTTCATTGGACTAACGATGCAACTTCAAGCATTTGTTTCGAACTAGAAGGAAGTTAATTTAATAGAACCTCTTACTGCTGGAGCCTGTGGTGGTAGAGTATTGACATGCAAAATTAAAGTCTGAGTACCCGATGGTTATTATTAGTTGTGTGATGTCACAAAGAGAAGGGAGCGGTAGATTTACAAAGGTTATAAAGCATACGTAAAAATCTCCAAATTTACTTAGCCGAGAGTCAGGTTTGCATTTTTTTGTAAGTCTGTAATATCTTCTAGGTTAGGTCAGTGAGGACAGCCATTCGGGCTGATGGGGCTGTCACATTACGGTGCATCACGCAAACGTACGGCGAGGTATGTGATTTTTTTGCGGCTACGTCGGGATATGTCGTTATGCGTTACATGTGCATTAGCTGCCAATGCTTCCGGAGCTGCAGGCGCTGCCAGAGGTGATGCTGCTGAAGGTGCTGGACGTGCTGTAGGTGGTGAAGGCATCCCCACCGGTGGAGGTGGACTCATGGGCTGCTGGCCAAACAGAGCCTGGGGCTGCAGTACCGGCTGCAATGCCAACGCTGTCGGCTGGTGCTGCATCAGTCCCATGGGCTGGTGCAATGCCACCTGACGCGCAGGCAGCACCAGCTGCATCATGTACTGCTGCATATCCTCCTAGCTCTGTGATGCTCATGGGGGGTCCTGGTGGTGGTTCATGTCTCCACTAGTGGGGATACGGCTGGTAAATCTCACTCGGCGAGTGACAGGAGGACACGTGCGATGATGTCGACTGCCACGACGTTGCAGACAGGGGCCGCACCATGGAGGGGTTGGACCTGGATGGCTCCACATGCATGCATCGCTCATCATTGTCAACCTCTTCATCCAGTGCCTCTGATAGGACATGATAAATCCTGGCCTGCGCCTTCTTTTCTTGGGCCTTGGACATAGTCTCCATCGCGTCCTTGACAAAAATACCAAAGGACGTCCCCACTGTCATGGCCCATGATGGCACTGGCTTCAAGGTCTCCAGCAGCTCCCCCGACTCATCGACGCGCTACTGGAGAGTTGTCAGCAGACTGCTGTCCTCCTTTGCCCTGCCTCGGACCATGGCTGGGGGTCTGGATCTGCCCGATCTGCAGCTCAGCGCCGGCTGACTCTGCTGCCCCTAGATCGCCCTGAGCTCCGTCTATGGGAGCAAGCATCTGCAAGACCCAATAATAAAGCACCATAAGTAACATGAATACAAATTGATTGGCCAAAATGAGGTAAAGAATACAAAAAAGCACATCATTGCAAATTATATTGCCATTAAAATATATATACATAGATTTATCCAGAATAAAGGTCTATTATGAATCAAATCCACATCATTGCAAGTTACAATGTCAGTAAAATATATAGTAGTCTACAGTTCTGCAGGGTTCAGGCCGGTGCCTGACGACTGAACTCAGGAAGCCAAACTTGTCCATGATCCACTGCTCCCTCTCCGTGCGCAGGGGAGGCCCATCACCGCTCTTCTTCTTGTACAGCCTCGTGTTGCAGTCATGTAGGGACTTGAACCAGCCCTGGAAATTCCCCACAGTTTTGCCCATCCTTTCGCCCTGGTCTTCCCAAAGCTTCCCTTTTTTGTCTGTCCGCCGGTAGTCACTCATCCTGACATTCCATATCACATGGTTGTCCTGCAGGAACTCCAGTATCAGCTCCTCATCTGCTGTGGTCAGAGTGCAGTCACACTTCCTCACCCTCCTCTTGTTTGGCTCCTGCTGCATGTTTGATGAGGTGGAGGTGACGGACGAGGGGCGGGACCGAGGAGGCGACGGAGAGGTGAACTGCATCTCCATCGTCTCCTCGGGCTGGCTAGATGGCGTTGTCCACTGAGGAGATCCCACAGGAGAAGATGCTGGAGATTATGTTCGAGTTGGTGATGTCTCCCCCATCATCCTCTTCCTGCCTTTCCCTTTCCATTTCCCCTTGCCGCGTCCCTGGCCAAACTGGCTGGGTGCTGATGAGGTCTTCTTTCCTGGCATGCTGGAGGCGTTGCGAGGAGAGAGCCAGACTGCAGCCTTATTTATACCCAAGGCGCGGGTGGGTTGGGTGCCCCCCGCATGTTGGCATGCATTACTCATGCGTTACGCCAACGTCATGCGTGCTGGCGCAATGCCGAAATGCGCTGGACTGCCGTTGGACATCCATCGCTCATGCGCTGGCACTACACTCTCATACGTTGTGCAAAATGGTCATTAGTGGAACGTTGGAAGCGCATTATGCCAACGCTAGGTAAATGCCGCACATTACCTTGTGCCAAATTTCTTTTTTTTTCTCATCCGTCGACATACATTACCACTATGTCACACCAACACTATGCCTATGTCCACTATATTGCGCTGACGTCCAACTTTTCCCCTGCGCCAAAAGGTTTGCTGCATCTCGATGTAAAAAAGTGATTTTACGCATTGGTGCTGCGCTTGCAAGATGTGTCGAAATGTGAAAGGGCCTTGATTGACATTACAACATGCCGCTTTGACGACAGAGACCCTCACACCATAGCTGGGCCCTAAATAACTCAAAGGGAATAGGTGAGTTTCCAGCTATACAGATTATAATGAGTCATATTTGATAATGATAATATTTGTGAATAAATACATTTGTGTTGGTCAAGTTGCCGCCCCTTTGCTGCAATTAGCGGACTGGTGGATTGGCGGGTTATGTTCGTGGCAATGGTGTGTGAGTGTTGTTGCCAGATATCACGTGGTGTGAACGCGGTGGTCACGTTGTGGTGAGCGGGGTGCCAACCGATCGATCAGTAGCTCACACCTCTGGTTCTACCTGTAAGTGCGCGGTGAAACCCTCACTGAGTCATATAAAGGTCAACTCAAGGTTAGCTGGATTAAATGTTATTAACATTTGTTGTAGGATTCTGTCCTGGTAGCGAATCATTCAATATATATGCTCTATATAGAAATGTTGGGACACTACTTTCACCCATGTCCCACTTTTGAAAACCATGTTCCACTTTTATATCCCATGTCCCATTTTGGTATCCCATGTCCCACTTGTGTAACCCATGTCCCACTTCTATTGCCTATTTCCCACTTTTATAACCCGTATCCCACTGTAATAACCCACATCCCATTCTGGTAACACATGTCCTACTTTTGTATCTCATGTCCTACTTCTGTATCGCATTCCCACTTTTGTAGCACATGTCCCACTTTTGGAATGCATTTCCCACTTTTGTAAGCCATGTCCCACTGTTGTAACCCAGGCCCCATTGTAATACATGTCCCACTTTTGTAATCCATGTCCTACTTTCGTAACCCATGTCCCACTGTTGTAACCCATGTCCCACTTGTGTAATCCATGTCCCACTTTCATCACATGTCCCACTTTTGCAACTCCTGTCCCACCGTTGTAAGCCATGTCCCACTTGTGTAATCCACATCACACTGTTGTAACCCATATACATGTCCCACTTTGTAATCCATATCCCACTTGTGTAATCCATGTCCCACTGTTGTAACCCATGTCCCACTTGGTTAATCCATCTCCAACTTTTATCACATATCCCACTTTTGTAACCCATGTCCCACTGTTGTAAGTCATGTCCCACTTTTGTAAGCCATGTTCCACATCATAATAACCCATGACGCACTTTTGTAACCCATGTCCCAGTTTTTAAGCCATGTTCCACTTTTAATAACCCATGTCCCACTGTTGTAAGCCATTTTACATTTTTCTAAACCATGTCCCACTTATGTGCACCACGTCCTACTTTAAACAAGTGTTGCCAGGTTTTCTTCCGGGTCAAACTTATCGCAATACAATGGGGGGGCGTGGTGGTGGTGGGGGTTTGTTAGTTGCACAGGCCGTGATCACGTGACCTTCGCCAGAGGGGATCACGTGGGGGGTCGTGGTAACCATGGAGACGTCCTCAATAGGTGCCTCCTGTGTGGGTTCTTATCTCCTGCTGTAGGTGTGTGCTCTCAATCCTCTCAGTGGACTGTACTTGTGTAGGGCTGACACCCACTCCCACCCACACCCACACACACACCACACACACACACCGCCAACCAGCAGCCGCACCAGCATAAAGAACCATCACCACGGACCCCCCCCCCCCCCCTTCCAGTCACCATCTCATTCACATTTCACATTCACACTGGAGGCGGTGGTCGAATCGGTAGAGCGCCGGACTCGCGTGCTGGAGATCGGGAGTTCGGTTCCGGGTCGAGTCAAATCAATGACTTAAAAATGTATGCTTGTCGCTTCCTAGCCTGGCGCTCTGGCATTAATAGGATAGGGCAAGGACTGGTTAGCTCAGTGTTAGGATAATATGACTGAGTGGGATATCAGGTCATGGTGCCGGCGGCTTGATTACCCAGTGGGGTAGCACTATAAAGTCACTGTGAGTGCACACTCACAAGTTGGTACCCGTCTGGATATCGCCATAGATGTTGCGAGGATGTAAAACTCCAACAACCAACCAACTATCTCATTCACACCTCTGCATCACACCAGGCATCTCTTTCAGCACCAGCGTCTCCCATCCACCATCCATTCACACCCGGTACCAGCAGCAATGGCGCCACCACTATCCGCACAACCCCCACATCCTCCACATCCAACCACATCCACCCACATCCACCCGTCTACCCATATAGTGACATTGGCAGTACTAGTTTAACTGCCACCGTCACACACCACCACAGCATTAACCCTGCAGTCTTAACCTACAACATTAGTATCACCATCATTACTGACAATGTCACCTACACTACCCCCACAGCCCTAACATGCTACGTTAATATTACCAGCATTAGTAACACTGACACCAACACTACCCCAACAGGCCTAACCCGCTATTTTAATATTTCAGCATTCGTAAAACTGCCACCAACACTACCACCACAACCCTAACCCTCTATGTTAATATTTCAGCATTCATAAAACTGCCACCAACACTACCCGCAACATTAATATTACAGCATTAATAACACCGCCACCAACACTGCCCCCACAGCCCTAACCTGTTACATTAATATTACCAGCATTAGTAACACTGCCAACAACAATACCCCCACAGCCCTAACCTGCGACGTCAATATGTCAGCATTAGTAACACTGCCACCAACACTACCCCCACAGCCCTAACCCGTTACATTGATATTACCAGCATTAGTAAAACTGACACAAACACTACCCCCACAGCCCTAACCCGCTACGTTAATATTAGCAGCATTAGTAACACTGCCACCAACACTACCCCCACAGACCTAACCCGCTACGTTAATATTACAGCATTAATAACACTGCCACCAACACTACCCCCACAGCCCTAACCCGTTACATTGATATTACCAGCATTAGTAAAACTGACACAAACACTACCCCCACAGCCCTAACCCGCTACGTTAATATTAGCAGCATTAGTAACACTGCCACCAACACTACCCCCACAGACCTAACCCGCTACGTTAATATTACAGCATTAATAACACTGCCACCAACACTACCCCCACAGCGCTAACCCACTACATTAATATTACAGCATTAGTAACACTACCACCAACACTACCCCACAGCCCCAACCCGCTACATTAATATTACAGCATTAGTAACACTACCACCAACACTACCCCACAGCCCTAACCCACTACATTAATATTACAGCATTAGTAACACTACCACCAACACTACCCCACAGCCCCAACCCGCTACATTAATATTACATCATTAGTAACACTACCACCAACACTACCCCACAGCCCCAACCCACTACATTAATATTACAGCATTAGTAACACTACCACCAACACTACCCCACAGCCCTAACCCACTACATTAATATTACAGCATTAGTAACACTACCACCAACACTACCCCACAGCCCTAACCCACTACATTAATATTACAGTATTAGTAACACTACCACCAACACTACCCCACAGCCCCAACCCGCTACATTAATATTACAGCATTAGTAACACTACCACCAACACTACCCCACAGCCCTAACCCACTACATTAATATTACAGTATTAGTAACACTACCACTAACACTACCCCACAGCCCTAACCCACTACATTAATATTACAGCATTAGTAACACTACCACCAACACTACCCCACAGCCCCAACCCGCTACATTAATATTACAGCATTAGTAACACTACCACCAACACTACCCCACAGCCCCAACCCGCTACATTAATATTACAGCATTAGTAACACTACCACCAACACTACCCCCACAGCCCTAACCTACTATGTTAATATTTCAGCATTAATAACACTGCCACCAACACTACCCCCACAGCCCTAACCCACTACATTAATATTACAGCATTAGTAACACTGACACCAACACTACCCCCACAGCCCTAACCCGCTACGTTAATATTTCAGCATCAGTAAAACTGACACCAACACTACCCCCACAGCCCCAACCCGCTATGTTAATATTACCAGCATTAGTAACACTGACACCAACACTACCTCCACAGCACTAACCCGCTACATTAATATTACCAGCATTAGTAACACTGACACCAACACTACCCCCACAGCCCTAACCAGCTACATTAATATTACAGTATTAGTAACACTGCCACCAACACTACCCCCACAGCCCTAACCTGCTACATTAATATTACCAGCATTAGTAACACTGCCAACAACAATACCCCCACAGCCCTAACCTGCGACGTTAATATGTCAGCATTAGTAACACTGCCACCAACACTACCCACACAGCCCTAACCTGTTACATTGATATTACCAGCATTAGTAAAACTGACACAAACACTACCCCCACAGCCCTAACCCGCTACGTTAATATTAGCAGCATTAGTAACACTGCCACCAACACTACCCCCACAGACCTACCCTGCTACGTTAATATTACCAGCATTAATAACACTGCCACCAACACTACCCCCACAGGGCTAACCCACTACATTAATATTACAGCATTAGTAACACTGCCACCAACACTACCCCCACAGCCCTAACCCGCTACGTTAATATTACCAGCATTAGTAAACACTGACATCAACACTACCCCCACAGCACTAACCCGCTACATTAATATTACCAGCATTAGTAACACTACCACCAACACTACCCCACAGCCCCAAGCCACTCCATTAATATTACAGCATTAGTAACACTGACACCAACACTACCCCCACAGCCCTAACCCACTACATTAATATTACAGCATTAGTAACACTGCCACCAACACTACCCCCACAGCCCCAACCCGCTACGTTAATATTACCAGCATTAGTAAACACTGACATCAACACTACCCCCACAGCACTAACCCGCTACATTAATATTACCAGCATTAGTAACACTGCCACCAACACTACCCCCACAGCCATAACCCGCTACGTTAATATTACAGCATTAGTAACACTGCCACCAACACTACCCCACAGCCCCAACCCGCTACCTTAATATTACAGCATTAGTAACACTGACATAAACACTACCCCCACAGCCCTAACCCACTACGTTAATATTACATCATTAGTAACACTGCCACCAACACTACCCCCACAGCCCCAACCCGCTACATTAATATTACAGCATTAGTAACACGGCCACCAACACTACCCCACAGCCCTAACCAGCTACATTAATATTACAGTATTAGTAACACTGCCACCAACACTACCCCCACAGCCCTAACCTGCTACATTAATATTACCAGCATTAGTAACACTGCCAACAACAATACCCCCACAGCCCTAACCTGCGACGTTAATATGTCAGCATTAGTAACACTGCCACCAACACTACCCCCACAGCCCTAACCTGTTACATTGATATTACCAGCATTAGTAAAACTGACACAAACACTACCCCCACAGCCCTAACCCGCTACGTTAATATTAGCAGCATTAGTAACACTGCCACCAACACTACCCCCACAGACCTACCCTGCTACGTTAATATTACCAGCATTAATAACACTGCCACCAACACTACCCCCACAGGGCTAACCCACTACATTAATATTACAGCATTAGTAACACTGCCACCAACACTACCCCCACAGCCCTAACCCGCTACGTTAATATTACCAGCATTAGTAAACACTGACATCAACACTACCCCCACAGCACTAACCCGCTACATTAATATTACCAGCATTAGTAACACTACCACCAACACTACCCCACAGCCCCAACCCACTCCATTAATATTACAGCATTAGTAACACTGACACCAACACTACCCCCACAGCCCTAACCCACTACATTAATATTACAGCATTAGTAACACTGCCACCAACACTACCCCCACAGCCCCAACCCGCTACGTTAATATTACCAGCATTAGTAAACACTGACATCAACACTACCCCCACAGCACTAACCCGCTACATTAATATTACCAGCATTAGTAACACTACCACCAACACTACCCCCACAGCCCCAACCCGCTACGTTAATATTACCAGCATTAGTAACACTGCCACCAACACTACCCCACAGCCCCAACCCGCTACGTTAATATTACAGCATTAGTAACACTGACATAAACACTACCCCCACAGCACTAACCCGCTACATTAATATTACATCATTAGTAACCCGGCCACCAACACTACCCCACAGCCCCAACCCGCTACATTAATATTACAGCATTAGTAACATGGCCACCAACACTACCCCACAGCCCCAACCCGCTACATTAATATTACAGCATTAGTAACACGGCCACCAACACTACCCCACAGCCCCAACCCGCTACATTAATATTACAGCATTATTAACACTACCACCAACACTACCCCCACAGCCCCAACCAGCTACATTAATATTACAGTATTAGTAACACTGCCACCGACACTACCCCCACATCCATAACCCTCTACATTAATATTACCGCATTAGTAACACTGCCACCAACACTACCCCCACATCCATAACCCTCTACATTAATATTACCGTATTAGTAACACTGCCACCAACACTACCCCCACATCCATAACCCTCTACATTAATATTACCGCATTATTAACACTACCACCAACACTACCCCCACATCCATAACCCTCTACATTAATATTACCGCATTAGTAACACTACCACCAACACTACCCCCACATCTATAACCCGCTACATTAATATTACCGCATTAGTAACACTGCCACCAACATGACCCCCACAGCCCCAACCCGCTACATTAATATTACAGCATTATTAACACTACCACCAACACTACCCCCACATCTATAACCCGCTACATTAATATATTACCAGCATTAGTGACACTGCCACCAACACTACCCCCACATCTATAACCCGCTACATTAATATATTACCAGCATTAGTAACACTGCCACCAACACTACCCCCACAGCCCTAACCCGCTACGTTAATATTACCAGCATTACTCTACCTCCACATACCGGGACAACCACATTCATGTTGTCAGCTGTTGTCGTGTGACTCAAAGTCCAGCTACCACTACCCACATCTCCCACCTCCCCCACCTACATATTCACATTGTCAGCTGTCACCACCACTGCCTCAATATATTCACATTGTTACCACTGGTATCACTGTCCTCACTGTCAGCACTGGTGTCACTGTCACTACCACTACCCAAGCAATCCTAACCCCCACATTCAATTTGCCATAGTGGAGTCACTGTCACTGTCACTGTCACTGTCACTGTCACTGTCACTGTCACTGTCACTGTCACTGTCACTGGCACCACCACTACCCAAACCTGCCAACAGCCCACACCTCCAAATTGAAATTACCAACAATGGTGCCACTGTCACCACACGTACCCTCACATCCCCCACCTGTATATTCACTATATGCATTATATAGGGGATGGAGCAGCTTCTATGAAAAGATTAATTTGATTATCCGCATGATGGCAGCTTCAGCTCAAATGTGGTAGTCGTGGTTTCATTTCCGCCCAGATGCCGCTTGTCGGTTTTAGCGCCTGAACACTTCAAAATAAATTAATTAAAAAATATATCAACTGATTGTTGGAGTTTTAAGTACTGGCAACATCTAAGGTCATATCAGGATGGTGAGTGATAAGAAGAGATTCTAAAATGATGATGGTTAATCATGGAAGCAAAATAGTATTTTAAAATCAACGAGTATAGTTTGACTACTTGATGTTATATAAGACCACATGACTTTGGTGGCCTTGTTCAATATGCGCGAACCAGTGGTCCACAACTGGTTCATCAAAGCCTGTGATAGGTGCTGTCCTGTCGGTGGGAAAGTGCATATGAAAGACCCCTTGCTGCTAATCAGAAAGAGTAACCTATGTGGCGGCAGCGGGTTTCCTCCAAAGAAATATGTCCGAATGAACATATGTTTGATGTCCAATAGCCGATGATAAAAATCAATGCGCTCTAGAGGCGTCGTTAAGTAAAACAAACTTTTTTTGTTCAATGCGCAGACTACATCTGCACTTCCGGTCTAAACGCGAGTCACGTGACTGGGGAACGGGCGTTCCAAATGTCGCCGCGAGATGTCGCCACAGATAGCAGACGCCACGTGATGGGATAATTGCGCATCACGTGGTCTCGCTGAACTAACCGCTTATCGATGGCGACGAAATAAAACCAATCTGAGGTTTCCGGCCTAATCGCGTCACAGTGTCAGTATAATGGCGCCAGAAAGTGGGAAACCGCCTTGGAGGTTGTAGTCCTTATTGTCGTTATTGTTCTTGTTTTAGGCCGCCTGTCTCGTTTTTGTGTGAGGTTTTTTTGGGTACATTAGTTGATTAAGTAGGGGAAATCTCAATCGTGGACAATTGGTCTTCCTCATTCCACTGTTCCTTGCCCTATCCTAGTAATGCCGAGTGCCTGACGAGGAAGCGACAAGTATCAATTTTTAAGTCATTGGTTTGACTCGACATGGGTTCGAACCCATGGGTTCGAATCCCACGATCTACCAAAACGGGAGACGGACGATCTAACTCATTTGGCCATCCCGTCTGGTTAATGGGTTGGCGTCAGGGGCCGGTCACACATACGTTAGTGGACATAGTTGAACGTAGTGGAGGCTAATGTAGTTCAAGGTAATTCAAGGTAATTCAAGGTAATTCAAGGTAATTCAACGTAGTGCAACTTAATGCAACGTAGTGCAACGTAGCGCAACGTAGCGCAAAGTAGCGCAGAGTAGCGCAACGTAGCGCAACATAGCGCAACGTAGCGCAACGTGGCGCAACGTAGTGCAACGTGGTGCAACGTAGTGCAACGTAGTGCAACGTAGTGCAACGTGGTGCAACGTGCTGCAACGTGGTGCAACGTGGTGCAACGTGGTGCAACGTGGTGCAACGGAGTGCAACGTAGTGCAACGTAGTGCAACGTAGTGCAACGTAGTGCAACGTAGTGCAACGTAGTGCAACGTAGTGCAACGTACTGCAAAGTAGTGCAACGTAGTGCAACGTAGTGCAACGTAGTACAACGTAGTACAACGTAGTGCAACGTAGTGCAACGTACCAGCATCCATACTTCTCTGTGATAACGTGATAAGAACATCTATGGGCCGTGAGTTCCGATTTAAGCTTTGGACATGTTCAAAAGAGCATTACGTTTGAGGGAGACATAGCCTCCACGATGATAACGTACTCTAGCATACTCTAGCATACTCTAGCATACTCTAGCATACTCTAGCATACTCTAGCATACCATAGCTTACTTTGACCCACACAAAACCTTGGCCAGTCGGAGATGGTCACATAGCCATTAGTGGACGAAGTTGAACGTAGTTTAACGTAGTTGAACGTAGTTGAACGTAGTTGAACGTAGTTGGACGTACCGGGATCCGTACCGTAACATACCAGGATCCATACCGTAACGGATTTATCCGTACTATTAGGTGGGTCATCAACTAAAGCCTGCCATACCTTAATATATTTGAACGTACTGACACTTTAGTGACAGCACTTTTCACCCACGTTTCGCCCAAATTATTCTATCTACGTTCAACTACGTTCACTACCGTATGTGTGACCGGCTCTTCAATGACACCGGCGAGGGATTGTTAGTAGACCGGGGCACTGTGTACTTAATGGCGGCGCGGTGCACTGTGGGAGGGGAGTGAGAATCCGTGTTCCGGCGGGGATCTGCCATGTGGCGTCCGCCGGTTGGGACACGCCCATCTCCCGCCCTCCTCCGCCCACCCCTCCCCGCCCTCCTTCACCCACCACCTCCCGACCCCCTCCAAGCCACTCCCTACCCCTCCCAACCAGCTCCGAACTACACCCCCACTCCTAACCCCCTCCCTACCCACTCCCTACTCCCTCCCACCCACCCTTCCTACCCCCTCCTTACCACGGCCTAACCTCTCCACACCCCCTCCACGCCCTCTCCTAATCCCCTCCTAGCCCTCTCACAACCACGTGCACAACTACACCCCTCCCTACGCCCCTCCCTACTCCTCCCTACCCCATCCCTACCCCTCCTAACCCCCTCCCTACCCCCTCCCTACCCCCTCCCTACACCCCTCCCTATCCCCTCCCTCCGAGCCACTCTCCCAACGCCCTGTCTACCCCCCACCCACCAACGACCCTCCATATCCACTCCCTACTCCTCCCTACTTCCTCCTAACCCCCTCCCTACCCCCTCCTAACCCCCTCGCTACCTCCTCATAACCCCCTCCCTACACCCTCATAACCCCCTCCCTCCACCCTCATAACCCCAATAATCCCCTCCCTACCCCCCCATTAACCCTTCCTAAACCCTCATAACCCCCTCCCTAACCCTCCATACCCTGTCCATACCTCCTCCCTACCCCCTCATAACCTCCTCCCCACCCCCTCATAACCCCCTCCCTATGCCCTCATAACCCCCTCATAAACCCCTCCCTAACCCCTCATAACCCCATCCAAAACCCCTCATAACCCCCTCCCTACGCCCTCATAACCCCCTCATAAACCTCTCCCTAACCCCTCATAACCCCTCCCTAAACCCTCGTAACCTCCTCCCTAACCGATCCATACCCCGTCCATACCTCCTCCCTACCCCCTCCAAACCCCTCCCTTCTCCCTCCTAACCCCCTCCCTAACCCCTACATACACCGTCCATACCTACTCCCTACCCCCTCCTAATCCCCTGTCTACCCCCTCATAACCCACTCCCTACCACCTCATAACCCCCTCCCTACCCCTCATAACCCCCTCTAACCCCTCCTAACCCCCTCCCTAACGACTCCATACCCCGTCCATGCCTCCTCCCTACCCTATCCCAACCCATTCCCAACCCCTGCCTACTCTCGAGTAACCTCGCCCCTTCCTCTCACCCACCCGTTCACCCTCCTCCCCTCCCACCCTTCCACCCTCCCACCCTCCCTTTGCACTACCCGCCTCTGCCATTCCACACCCCTTCCTTTCCCCACTCTGCTTTCCGTTCACCCCTTCCCCTCCACCGCACTTCTCCGTACCCTCGCCCACCTCCCACGTACCCTCGCCCCGCGCCCCTCGCCCCCCGCCCCCGCGCCCCGCCCTACCTCCGCCCTATCCTTCCCTTCACCCACACCCTCCTAGGGCTACCCCCCCTCCCCCGTCACCCCCCCCCCCACCATATCCCCTCAAACCCCATTCTTGTATCTCTTTAGTTCAAAAAGCATACACCAGGGGGACAAAGAAACCTTCTCGAACTGGTCCGTCGTCTGTAATATAACAAAACAGGCAACCGAGGATGAATAACTTCCACGTTGGTATCAGTGAATCGACACTGGTACCAGTGACACTGGGACTGATATCAGAACTTGAGTATAAGTTGGTATCAGTGAAAGATGGTGGGGCTGGTACCTATTACTAAGTATACGCCGGTACCAGTGAAAAATGAGGGACTAGAACCAGTGACTGAATGCATTCTTGTACCAGTGAGGGAAAATAGGAACTGGTACAAGGATCCTGTTATAAGTTAGTACTAGTGAAATATAATGGAGCTGGTACCAGTGACCGAGTAGCTATTCTTTTGGTACCAGTGAAAGAGATGGAACTGGTACCAGTGACTGAAATTCACTGGTACCAATGGCAGATGATGGGATTGATACCAGAACCCTAGTATAAGTTTGTGCCAGTGAAATATAATCGGGCTGGTATCAGTTACTGAGGACACAGTGAGTACCAATAAAAGAGATGGGCCTGGTATCAGTGACTGAAAATACACTGGTACTAATAAGAGATGACCACCCTTCTCCTCCTCCTTCCCCTCCGCTCCTCCTTCCCCTCCTCCTCGTCCTCCCTCCTGCTCCTGCTCCTCCACATTCTCCTACTCCTCCATCCCCCCTCCCGTCCTGATATGACCTTATATGTTGCTAGGACGTAAGACAACAACAAACAAACAATCCTCCTCCTTCTCCTTCTCCTCCATCCATCCCCCTCCGCCTCCACCTCCTCCCCCCACCTCCTCCTCCCCCCACCTCCTCCTCCTCCGTCTCCCCCTCCTCAGCCTGCCCGTCCTCCTCCTTCTCCTCCTCCCCCCATTCTTCTCCCCCTCCTCCTCCTCCCCCCCTCCTCCTCCCCTCCCTCCTCCTCCACACCCTCCTCCTCCTTCTCTTCCTCCTCCTCCTCCCCCCCCCCTCCCCCTCCTCCCTCCTCCGTCTCCACCTGCTCAGCCTGCCCGTCCTCCTCCTTCTCCTCCTCCCCCCTGCTCCCCTCCCCCCCCCATTCTTCTCCCCCTCCTCCCCCTGCTCCTCCACCCCTCCTCCTCCACCCCCCCTTCTTCTCCCCCTCCTCCTCCCCCTCCTCCTCCACCCCTCCTCCTCCCCCTCTCCCCTTCCTCCTCCTCCTCCGTCTCCACCTCCTCACCTGCCCTCCTCCTCCTTCTCCTCGTCCCCCCCTCTCTCCCCCTCCTACTCCCCCTGCTCCTCCACCCCTCCCCCTCGCTCCCCTCCCCCTCCTCCTCCTCCTCTGTCTCCCCTCTCCTCAGCCTGCCCGTACTCCTCCTTCTCCTCCTCCTCCCTTCTTCTCCTCCTCCTCCTCCCCCTGCTCCTCCACCCCCCTCACTCTCCCCTCCCTCCTCCTCCGGCTCCCCCTCCTCAGCCTGCCCGTCCTCCTCCCCCCGCACTGCGCTGCTCTTTAATTGACCTTGACCTCGAGAGTAAGGTAGGGTTTGGGCGGTTGGCGGAGGTTGGGGAGAGAGGAGAGAGAGGTCATTCGCTGACCTCGGCCCGAGTCCAATCAACATGTCCGCGGGCCACATCCGGTGCAGGCGCGACAGTGATGGATCCATCGATCTGTTGATCGACGACAGTGATGAATCCATGGCGGCGCTGATCGATGTGGCGGCGCACCGCAGACAATGCTTCCTGCGCCGGCCGCCAGTGGGGAGAGAGAGAGAGAGCCCGGTCGGGGGCGGGGTGGGAGGGGGGGGGGGGGGGGAGGGACGCCACCTGCCGGCCTATCACGAAACTACAGGCCGTTTGAGGCTCGTGTTTTCTCGTGCAATGCGATATATAACGCGATTTTATCGGCGCTTGCGGCGAGCCGCCATGAAAGTAGCGCTATTCAGCAGGAGGAGTGTAATGGACGCGTAGCACAGGAACCCCCCCGGGTTGATATATACCGGAGGGGCAGGGCTGGGAGAGGGTGTAAGGGGGAGGGGGTTGGGGAAGGGGAATGGGGAGTGTGGAGGGGGAGGGGGAGGGGGAGGCGCAGGGAGGATGGGAGGGGGTACGAGGTGGAGGGGGTGCAGAGGGGCGGCGAGGGGAGGGTGAGGGTGGAGGAGAGGTGGATGTGGAGGATGGAGGGGAGGGGGTGCAGGGGAATGGAAGGGGAGGGGGTGCAGGGGAGGTGGATGGGAGGGGGATGGGAGGGGGATGGGAGGGGGATGGGAGGGGGGTGGGAGGGGGGTGGGAGGGGGATGGGAAGGCTGAAGGGTGGGAGAGGGGGGAGGGGGTGGATGGAGTAGAGTGGGAGTGATAAAATAGGGTGTTATGGGTAGAAACCCTCCCTGCCCCCTCCCTCTCCCTTCCGCTCCCCATCTAATTCCTGTCCCTCTGCCACCACTCACTGCTCCGGCTCCATTCGCCCATTCCCCTCTCACTCCCGTCAACTCCCGCCCCCCCCCCCACTTTCTCTCCATTGCTTTCCCTCCCTCTCCCTCCTCTCTCCCTCCCATCTCCCTCCCTTCTCCATCCCCTCTCCCTCCCCTCCCCCTCCCCTCTCCCACCCCTCTCCCTCCCCTCTCCCTCCTCTCTCCCTTCCCTCTCAATCCCTTCTCTTTCCCTCCACTCCCGTCAATTCCCCCGCTTTCTCTCCATTGCTCTCCCTCCTCTCTCCCTCCCATCTCCCCCCTCTCCCCTCTCCCTCCCCTCTCCCTCCTCTCTCCCTCCCCTCTCCCTACCCTCTCTCTCCTCCCATTCCCCTCTCCCTCCCGTGTCCCTCCCCTCTCCCTCCCTCTCCCTCCCTTCTCCCACCCCTCTCCCTCCCCTCCCCCTCCTCTCTCCGTTCCCTCTCCATCCCTTCTCTTTCCATCCACTCCGGTCAATTCCGCCGCTTTCTCTCCATTGCTCTCCCTCCGCTCTCCCTCCTCTCTCCCTTCCCTCTCCCTCCCATCTCCCTCCCCTCTCCCTCCTCTCTCCCTCCCCTCTCCCTCCCCTCTCCCTCCGCTCTCCCTTCCCTCTCCCTTCCCTCTCCCTTCCCTCTCCCTCCCCTCTCCCTCCTCTCTCCCTCCCCTCTTCCTCCCCTCTCTCTCTCCTCCCATTCCCCTCTCCCTCCCCTGTCCCTCCCCTCTCCATCCCCTCTCCATTCCCTCACCGACCCCCCTCCTTCCCTTCTCCCTCCCCTCTCTCTCCCCTCTCCCTCCCCTCTCCATCCCTCTCCATCCCTCTCCATCCCCTCTCAATCCTTCTTAGTCCTTTCACCCTTCCCTTCCCGGCTACCCTGTCCTCTCCATTCCACTCCTCTCTCTCTCCATTTCTCAGACCCCGTCCCCTCTCCCCTCCGCTCCCCCCTTCCTCCTTCAATCCCCTCCGCCCTTCCCCCTCCCACTTTCCCCATCACCCATGAATCCCCCATCGCTCCCTCCCCCCTCTCCCCCACCTTCCCTACAACCCCTGACGACTGCCCACCCCCCCCCACCCCCACCCCCACCCCCACCACCACCACTCCCCCTCCCGCCCTCTCTGCCTCACCCCCCAGCATTCTCACTGTAATGGGTTCTACGCATTAAAATGCGAATTTTCTGACATACCTTACGGCTTTGTTAATGCGATGTATAATATACTGCTCAATCTATGTCGTCTGGCCGGTGCAGTTGGCGCATGTCATGATATATCAGGCTTTCACACATTTTAATGTATATATATATATTAATGGAACGGGTACCAGTGACTGAAATATGCTTGTACCAGTGACATATGATGGGACTGGTACCAGAGCCCTAGTATAAGTTGGTGCCAGTGACATTTAATCGGGCTGGTACCAGTTACTAAGGACACAGTGAGTACCAGTGAAAGAGATGGAACTGGTACCGGGGACTGGAAATACGCTGATACCCGTGACAGATGATGGGATGGTACTATATATATAGAGGCTTCACTATATATATATATAAATATATATATATATAGTGAAACCTCTCAATATATATATATATATATATATATATACATATATATATATATATATATATATATATATATATATATAGTGAAACCTCGGTTTTTTTAAACATAATTCGTTCCTAAATGTTGTTTGTAGACCAATTTGTTTGCAAACCAAAACCAATTTTTACATAAGAAACAGTCGAAATTGGATTTATCGGTTCCTGACCCCCAAATAAATGTTTTTTATTACCTTGAATATGCATAAGATCTTGCACAAAATGAATATACAATAATTATGAATAAAATGGACAATTAAATTTATTCTTACACGTACAGAGGAGACCTTATAGTGTAAGTGAATGGTGCAGAGGAGGGAGGAAGAGGGGAGCGATGTTACTGTTTGAAAGAGGAGTCTCCCTCCATAAGAACATCAGGTAATTTAAATTCAGGAGGTTTTTTTTTCTAGCATCTTGGTTTATTTCTGTTTTCTGTTTTTATGCAGTACTTGGCTCAGTATCGGCTGTTCGTAAACCGAAACTGCATTCAGAAATCGGTGCACTTTTTGTTAGAAAAATATGTTTGTGAACCGATTTGTTTGAAAAGTAAGCTATTCATAAAGCGAGGTTTCACTGTAAATATATATATATATATATATATATATATATAGGTATATATATGTATATATATTGATTAAATATATAGACCGGATGCAGTGACAGGGGTTTGATTCCCGGTGGAGTCAAACCAATTACTTACAAAATTGATACTTAACGCTACCTAGCCTGGCTCTGGGCATCGCTAGGAAAGGGCTAGGACTGGTTAGCTGAGTATCAGGATAATGTGAAGGAGTGACACATTGGGTCATGGTGCTGGTGGCCCGGTTTCCTAGTGAAGCAGCACTATGAAGTCCTCATGACTGCACACTGTCACAAGTCAGTACCTGTCCTGATATGACCTTAAATATTGCCAGGACAAATTCAAACAAACAATATATATGAATAATTATAAATATGTATATATATTATATATTTTCTATCTTCGCTTAACACAATTGCAGAAATAGTTTTGGAGAAGAGACCTGGCAAGCTCGATCGGCTGAACAACGTTTATTATTAGCAAAGGACCAGCGCTCTATCACAGCGGGCGCCACCTATGGTGAGCACAGACCTGCCACCAGTGTCTTTGACAGGAACTACAGTTGCTGACTAATGGGGGGCGCATTCTCTTGTTCTTTTTTCCCCCTCTTTTTTGTCTTAAAGATTTATACCACCTACCATCGAAAAGTCAGAATACTCTTGTTTTCACCATTAGACAGTTGGTCGATAGAACGCTCAAGCCTATACTTTTACCAACCCAAGGGATTTTTAACCTCCCACACAACATAGACATGGTATGAGAGCAACAGGCCTTTGATGACGCTTTAAGTTATACACAGCGGGGAAAATCCAAATTGCGGAAACTCAAACCCGAGATAATGCAGGGATGAAAACCACCTCTAGTAATAACAACAAAACAGAATAGAAATTTGACAATAGATAAATTTGACATAGACCTACTAAGTATGAAAGGATATGAACCATTTTCTGTGGCACAGAAAACAATCGGCAAATTTGCCGAAAATCAGATATTCCCTTGTAATTTAAGATATTGTCAAGACTCTACAAGGATTTGCATTGTCAATACCATATCCCCATCATGTCCCCACCATGTTCCCACCATGCCTCATCTACCATATCCTACAATGTCCATGCCACGCCTTTAAAACAACCCCGCATTGACCCTTCTGTGTGACAGCTCATACTTTACGGAATAGATGTCAAGAGGATGTAAGAACAGCAGCAATTCTTGATGAATTTGACCATATTCCCCCATTTGAATTGGCTTAAAGGGAACGGATTTGATCCCATTCCTTTTGAGTTATGTCAAGCTGCGCCAATTTGATCCAATTCCTTTTGTGTCGGGTTATAATTCACCAATGTGATCCCATTCGCTTTGCCTTGGTTTAAGCAGCAGCTCATCCCTTAATAATAATATACATGGCTTTTATTTGATACCCATTCCCTTAAGATTGCCTTACACAACATATATTTAATACCCATTCCATTTCAGTTTAATTCCACGACATTCCCTTTAAACCACCTCAACTGCAGACCGCCTCCCTTTAACACACCACAACCCCTTCCCATCATCCCCTTCTACTCCCTGCACCGGCCGGAAGCTCCGCCCACTCATCAGTACCCATGAAGCCACATTCCAACACACTCCCCTGCCCGCCACTGCGCACTGCCGCCAGCGCATCGCACACCCACTTGTCTGCGCGCGCATCCTTGAGGCGCATCCCTGTCATCCACTGACCTGCTTATCTCCTCCCGACCACTCCCCTTTCTCCCGTCCACACAACTCCTCCTCTCCTTCTCCCTCCCACTATTCTTCCTCTCGCCCCCTTCTCTCTGCCCATTCTCCTTCCTGCTCTCCCTCATTCTTTTCCCCTTTACTCTTCCTCCGTCAGCTATCTCCTCTCCTTCTGCTCTTTCCATCTCCCCCCTCTCTCTTTTGGCTCTCTGTCTATCTTTATCTGTCCATATTCCCCTCCCCTTCTCCTCACCACCTCCTCCTACCCCTCCTCCTACCCCTCCTCATCTCCCCCATCCTCCTCCCAAACCACCTCCTCCTCCCTCCTTCCTCCCCCACCACCTCCTCCTACCCGTCCTCCTTCCCCTCCTCATCTCCCCCCTCCTCCTCCCCAACCACCTCCTCCTCTCTCCTTCCTCCCCCACCACCTCCTCCTACCCCTCCTCCTACCCCTCCTCATCTCCCCCCTCCTCCTCCCCAACCAGCTCCTCCTCCCTCCTTCCTCCCCCACCACCTCCTCCTACCCCTCCTCCTTCCCCTCCTCATCTCCCCCCCTCCTCCTCCCCAACCAGCTCCTCCTCCCTCCTTCCTCCCCCTCCTCGCCCTCCTCCTCCCCCACCACTTCCTCCCCTCCTCCTACTCATACTCCTCCTTCCCCCATTCCTCCTCCTCCCCTCTTCCTCCTCCCCTCTTCCTCCTCCCCCTCCTCCTACCCCACCACTTCCTCCCCTCCTCCTAGTCATACTCCTCCTCCCCCTCTTCCTCCTCCTCCCCACCTCCTCCTCCCCTCTTCCTCCTCCCCCTCCTCGTCCCCTCCTCCTCCTCCGCTCTTTATATTCCTTCTTCCCTCCTCGTACTTCTGTTCCCAGTTTTCCCCATGTCTACCCCCCCATCCCCTACCCACCCACCCTCCCACCCTACCCCCGTCTCCCCTCCACCCCCACCCCCGCACCCACACACTCCCATCTGTCCCTGACACCAGTGACCACACACCACAACGATCTCCAGGCGGGCATCCATCTCTCTGTTGTCTCTTCACCATCTACCCAGTCTGCTTCCTTCTCTCCCTCGTTCTTCTTCCATTTACTCTTTCTCCTCCCATTATCCCCTCTCCTTCCGCGCTCTCTCTCCCTCTGTCTGTTTCCATATATCTGTCTCCCTCTGTCTGTCTCTCTGTTTGTCTCTCTCTCTTTCTCTCTCTCTCTCTCATCTACCCAGTCCCCTTCCTGCTCTCCCTCATCTTCCTCCTCCCACTATCTCCTCTCCTTGCTTTCTCTCACTTTCTCTCTCTCTGTCTCTCTCTCGTATTCTCTGTCTCCCTTGTCTCTCTCTCTGTCTGTCTCTGCCCATTTTCCCCTCATCGTCTCCACACTATTCCCTTCTCTAATTTCTCCGCCCACACCCCACCCCTCTCCCTCCCACACACAAAACACGCATGCGCACACAGCTCCGGGCAGCTAACCCACCCCGGCTGTGGCCTTCTGGGTAAAATCGATGTGTTCAGCTTAGAGCGATGCCTCCAGCAGAGACAAGACAGTTTGAGAGGCGTGTGTGGGAGGAGTACTGCAGCCGGCCCTCAACCAATCGCGTGCAGAGGGATGCGCCGACGGTGCGCCGGTGGTGGGCCGGGGATGCACCGGGGATGCGCCGGGGATGCGCCGGTGGCAGATAATGCAAGTAGTAGGCGGGGAAAGGGGCGTTTGACGCGGGACTGCTCCAATCGGGGATGGCAGGATGAGCAGCTGAGTAGATAATGTAAGTAGTAGGCGGGAAATGGGAGCTTGGCGCGGGCACTGGGAACCACGGGAGGATGCGCCTAGGAAATGGCCTAAGTAGGCTTACGCCCACAACAGGCACTACTGAGAGAAAGAGAGAGAGAGAGAGAGAGGGGGGGGGGAGGGAAGAGAGGGGAGATGAGGATGATTCTGGTTTGGGGAGTCATGGTTAGGAACGATGAGGAACAAGTCGGTGAGGTGTGATTTCAATGAGAGGTTTATTTATCAATTTGTTGTTGGTGGTGTTTTGTTTTGCTTGTTTGTTGTTGTTTTATGTTCTAGCAACATTTGAGGGCATATCAGGACGGGCATCGACTTGGGACAGTGCACACCTATGGAGACTTTATAGTGCTGCCCCACTGGGAGACCAGGCTGTCGACACCATGACCCGATATCCCACACAGTCACATTATCCTTGTCCTGTCCTCGTAATGCCGAGTGCCAGGATAGGGAGCGGCAAGTATCAATTTTATAAGTCATCGGTTTGACTTGGGATAACTGTACATATAAACCAACGTTAAATTATCCTCACATAGCAGGTGTCACGCACCTGTCATCACCAGAAGCTTCTACATCCAGACCAACATTAAAATGTCCTAACATAGCAGGTGCCCCATACCTGTCTTTAACGGACAACTGTACATACAAACCAATGTTAAATTGTTCTGACATAGCAGGTGTCCAGTATCTGTCTTTAATGGAAAACTGTACATCTGGACCAACATTAAATTGTCCTGACATAGCAGGTGTCCAGTACATGTCTTTAACGGACAACTGTACATACAAACCAATATTACATTGTCCTGAGATAGCACATGTCCACTATATGTCTTTAACGGACAACTGTACATCTGGACCAATGTTAAATTGACCTGACATAGCAGGCTTTAACGGACAACTGTACATGTGGACCAATGTTAAATTATCCTCACATAGCAGGCTTTAATGGACAACTGTACATCTTGTCCAATGTTAAATTGTCCTCAGATAGCAGGCTTTAATGGACAACTGTACATCTTGTCCAATGTTAAATTGTCCTCACATAGCAGGCTTTAACGGACAACTGTACATCTGGACCAATGTTAAATTGTCCTCACATAGCAGGCTTTAATGGACAACTGTACATCTTGTCCAATGTTAAATTGTCCTGACATAGCAGGCTTTAATGGACAACTGTACATCTTGTCCAATGTTAAATTGTCCTCACATAGCAGGCTTTAATGGACAACTGTACATCTTGTCCAATGTTAAATTGTCCTCACATAGCAGGCTTTAATGGACAACTGTACATCTTGTCCAATGTTAAATTGTGTTCACATAGCAGGCTTTAACGGACAACTGTACATCTGGACCAATGTTAAATTGTCCTGACATGGCAGGCGTCCCGTCATTGGAGATGCCCTAAAATGGAATGAATGCAGTTTGTACTTTGAAAATATGCGAATACCGAGATCTGCCGGTCCGTCAGTAAATAAAGACTGAGGTCAACACCCACCATGCCAGGTCACAGCTACGGCTTACAAGCTACACGGCGGAAGGTGTGTGTGTGTGGGGGGGGGGGGGTCCCTCCAAATATGGGGTTTAAGGATGCTAATGTGAGGAAGCAAAATAAAAGAACGGTTAATGCTATAGCGGAGAATATTATATAATAGCAATTTCTTCTCCCTCACCGTGAGATTATTCCATATCAGATGATACGAATATGACGTTGTTGCTAAATAGAAATTCATTTCTGGTTAATGACACTGAAAACACCCTTCCGGTGAGTTCTTGTTCTCACTCCCCCACCCCCACACCCCTACATCCCACCCTCACATCCCCACATCCCCACACCTCCAAGCCTCCACACCCCCATTCTTGCACATCCCCCATACCCCCACATCCCCACACCCCCCACCCCCACACACCCACACACCCACACACCCACACCCCCACACACCCACACCCACACACCCACACACCCACACACCCACCAGGGCGCATCCCCAGACTGTTCATGTAAACAACAGACAGCAGGTGGCGCTGTGGCTGGCACAAGCAGCGCATCCCTTTGGAACAAGTGCCACGCGGGGCGGGGCCAGCGCCGTTTGATTGACAGGTGATGAGCAGATGACAAGATAGAAGGCGGAGCACGGCGAGAGGATGGATCCGAGGGACCGGAAGTGGGCGTGGCTTAGAGCGGATCGACGGACAGTGCTGCCAGTGTTCACCAACGCCTGCCTAGCCCCCGTCCTGATATGACCTTAGATGTTGCTAGGACGTAAAACAACAACAAACAAACAAGCCTACACCGTCACGTGTATGGGATAGAATGATGGCGTCGTGGGAAATGTGATTGTTGCCCCAATGGGATAAGATATGACTTCATAGTGCTGCCCCATTGGGATAGCATGCATCTTTAGGATGCTGCCTCACTGGGATAAAGTACAACTTTATAATTCGAAAACAAGTGGAGATTTATTTTTAATCATTCAGCGTTAAATAGAGAAGATAAAAATCACACAATCCCAATTTTATCATACAATTTTGTAATTTGCTAAGCTAGGAAACGCGAAACGATGAGTTTATATCATTCAAGATTTAATAGAAAATAAGTAGTAACCTAAAGGCAGGCTGAATCAATCAAGTTCAATCGTGGTCGGTATCGAGAATGTGTATCGTTGACATCAAGTAACTTGTGGATCAGGAAGCATTCAACAGCGTTGAATAGGAATCAATCGCGATAAGTAGCAGTGTATCAATAACATCAATCGACATGTAATAACATAACATCGACGGGATGGCCGAATGACTTAGAGCGTCTGTCTCCCGTGTTGGTAGATCGTGGGATCATGGGTTCGAATCCTGGTCGAGTCAAACCAATGACTTAAAAATTTATACTTGTCGCTTCATCGCCAGACGCTCAGCATTACTAGGATAGGGCAAGGAGCAGTGGAATGAGGAAGACCAGTCATCTGCGACTGAAATTTCCCCTGCTTAAACAACTAATGTACCAAAAAGAACCCAACAAATTCGTTGCATCAAAGGAAGAAACATATGTTAAGCAACAAGTCAAATTGAATATGAATCATGAACAGCAAATTAGTAACAAACACATCAAACATCTTTGTCTCGTGTGTTTTTCTTTTATCAGTGACAATCAGCACTCACCCCAAGGGTTGGGTGGAAGGGTAAGCGAAGTGAATGGTGTGTGTGTCCGAATGCAAGTGGCTGGCAGGTCGAGAGGTCACTTGCGGAATCGAGAAGGGGTCAGAACTAGGTCGAGCTTGCCTCGCTAGCGAATTACGAATGTTGCCTCCTCAATGTGGTTGTAGGCCAAGTCAGAGAGACGTCACCATCAGGACCCACTACATGTGGTGAGGATGCTCTGTTCAGTGCTGTCATGTGCAAGATCAGACGGGATGGCCGAATGAGTTAGAGCATCCGTCTCCCGTGCTGGTACATCGTGGGGTCGTGGGGTCGAACCCTGGTCGAGTCAAACCAATGACTTAAAAATTGATACTTGTCCCTACCTAGCCAGGCGCTCGGCATTATTAGGACAGGGCAAGGACTGGTGTGCTCAGTGTCAGGATAATGTGACTGAGTGGGATACCAGGTAATGGTGCCAGCAGCCTGGTTTCCCAGTGGGACAGCACTATAAAGTCACCATGAGTGCGCACTGTCACAAGTCGTTACCCATCCTGATATGACCTTAGATGTTGCTAGGACGTAAAACAACAACAAACAAAACTGGCATGTGCAAGTAATGAGTTTGAATCTGCTGGCGTTAGCTGGGTGTATTCTGGAAGCTGAGGTTCATCTAGTATTGCTGTTAACACCTTGTCAAGCTGCGGAATAAGAAGTGACATTAATAAGCAGGAATGTGGGCTATGATTAGACTATTTCGATTGGGTGTAAATATATCAGTTCAGTATACATTCTTTACAAAGCAATCATTTAAAAAACTCATTCAGCATCAATGCATCGATGCTGTCGACTTTACTTTCATGACTAGTTTATTATCTCTTGGTGTAACTTTTTGTGGGGTTTGTAAAAATAATCTTTAAGCACGCAAATCACTCCTCTTTCGGCCATTGCAAACCAACTATCTGATCTAAGTCAACTACAGAAAAGCCTCTCTAACTGACCTCGACCACAGATCGACCACTCACCTATATCGATCAATTTAGCAGCTCCCTAATGGCCCTGTCAGACTACGACGTAATGACGTCAACGTAGGGAGAACGTGAAGAACGTTGAACTTCTCGGCGTAGTATGCAAATTTGGGCACAAGTTGAACGTGGATGCAGCGCAGTGGACGAGAGAGTAACGGCGGTAAAGCGTAGTGATACCGTCATTCAACGAGAGAGGACAACGTCACTACGCTCACGGAACGCTATGAACGTTATTCCATCGCCAGAAGAACGTTACGTGATGTTACCTACGTCATGAGACATTGAACGTACGTTCTCCTGACATTCTCCTGACGTTCTCCTGACGTTCTCCTGACGTTCTCCTGACGTTCCCATTACGCCACGTCGGCATTTGCACTCGGTTTAATGTGGGTCAACGTAGTGGAACATAGTTGAACATACTGAGCAGCGTTGGAAAAACGTCCGTTTAACATCATTGATGTTCACTGAACGTGAACAGAACGTACGGCAAACGTAAATGCTTACGTTCGAGCTACGTCAAAATTGTTGAACATGTCCAAAACCTCGACGTAACTCGACGTAAAACGATGTAATGTGACGTAGCTCGACGTCAGTCTAATGTCATTATGACGTCATCATAACGTAATCCAACGTACATCAACGTAATGACGAAAAATCGCCACGTTAGGCTCACGTTCGCTTGTTACGTAGTAGTGTGACAGGGGTATAAATGGACCATTTGAAGTGGGTCCCATGCTCGGTCGTTTTACAGAGGCGTTACTGTATTTGTTATTTTGTGTGTGTACATATATTTATTCCTTTGAAATTGTGAGAGATAAAAACGAGGGTTAGCATCGATACAAGTTGAGATCGAACCGATACACAACATCCGAGATCGACACGCGGGGAGCGGGGCGTAGCTCAGACGGTAGAGTACCCACCTGTGATCCGATCGATCCTGCTCAGTGGACACATTTGCAGTTTGGGCTATTTTTCGTTACCACCAGTGGTCCACAACTGGTTCAGCAAAAGCTGTGGTATGTGCTGTCCTGTCTGTGGGAAAGTGCATGTAAAAGACCCCTTGCTGTTTATCGGAAAGCATAGCCTATGTGGTGGCAGCAGGTTTCCTCTAAAGAAATATGTCAGAATGACCATATGTTTGACATCCAATAGCCGATAATAAAAATCAATGTGCTCTAGAGGCGTCGTTAAATAAAGCACTTTCGGAGATCGATGCGCATTCACCGGACCCGAGAGGTTCAAGCTGCATGGCAGGGCGATAATAGTGGACTCTGTTCGCTCAGTTGGAACTATTCACACGCAGGTTGCGAACACACTCTTCAAACGGAGCCTGCACTGAATGCAATGGTTCAGTGCTGTGGGAATATTAGGGTTTGGAGAGTGTGTGTTGATCAGAATATATATATATATATATATGTCAAATTCCTCCAGTGTGTGTGGCCATAAGGGGGCCACACATATACAACTCACCGACATCTGGGGGGGGGGGGCACTCAACCAATGCGCAGATGGAGGAAGTAGCAAAGTATATATGTTCCCTTAGCATTTATACTTGTATAAAGCATTATACGTCACATCTGTATATGAAGAGTTCAGGCGCAAAACCCCGTAAAAGGTAATCCAAAAATTGACTTAGTTAAAATAAATTGTACCTGGAAGTAATTTTAATTCCCTCTAATTCCACATTGTTTGTGAAGAACTGGCTATGGAGCAATGAACACAAAAATAGGAATATATAAAAATGACTTTTTTGACAGTGTGGTTCCAATGTTTACCTAAATTTTTGGAATGTTGCTTACAGGGTTTTGCGCCTGAACTCTTCATATATATTCATCTATTTATATATACATATAAATATATATATATATATACATGTGTATAAATATATCCCATATATAGATATATAGATAAATGTATGTAGATATATGAATTGATAGATATATATGGATATAGATAGATATATGGATAGATATATAGATATAGATAGATATACATATATAGATATATATACATATATAAATACAGTTATACAGATAGATATACATACATATGCATAGATATCTGTTTAGATATGTAAATAGATAGATATATAAATAGAGATATATACATAGGTATATATTTAGGTATATACGGATATAGATATGACTATTTATATATATATACATATATGGGTTATTCCATAAAACTGGGCACCACATATTTGGTTTCCACATTATGATGCTGATAATTTGTTCTTTCTTTTATTGATTGCAAGTCAAATAATTAGTGTACCCCCTGTGCATTAAGTATGTTAGCAATAGTACATTTATTGAAGCTATCCCAAGAAAGAAATGAAAAGTTTACTTATATGATTTTGTGCTAATGTGAAAAAGTGAAAATTTACACATTTACACTATGCATGTAGCCAAACTTTTTTCAACTTATTTTTCAACCTTTTTCTTCTAAGTCATAACCTTGTCTGCTTAAGAGTAATCAATAAAATCTTGTTTGACTATGTTGTATATATTAAAATGAGGTTCTGGATGTGTCCTTGATTTCCATGTTACACAAGTGATATTAATGTATTGCTCAATTTGGATAAGATCTAATTCATAAAGTGAAATTCATTTTTTTCAACTCTGACATATGCACAACATTCAAACCTTCATAGAACATTGGATTAGGCTATTATTTTTAAGCTCTTTTGCTATTATTTGGAAGGTTTTCACTTTTGGTTTCCATGTCATGCTTTTGTGCCCAGTTTTAGAGAATGACCCATATATATATATATATGTGTGTGTTGGGTGTCCGTTGGGGGTCAAGTGACCTACATAGCCAGTGGGTAAACAACCATCAACAATCACAGGGGGGGGGGGGGCGGGCTGCAAAGATAATGAGTGCAATAAAGAGTTTGAAGCCCATGACTGGGATCAATATCAAAACGAGGCCAACAGTAGCCAAGTTGAAAGCACCGTCAATTTCAGGGCTTTCACAACGTCCGACACCATGTCTCGTGTTACAAAACCTTAGATGTTGCCAGGACGTAAAATTCCAACAACAAACCAACTGAATAAATTACATAAAGGTTTGAAACTGCGTAGTAAATTTGACCAATCAGAGCTTGCTATTTAAAGTTGCATAGTCCGATGGTTTTGAATTTCTGTCATTTTTATTAGATAAATATATTAAGTTGATTTTTATAACCTACCTTACTTTAGTTTGAAGTAACTGGTTATGTTATATATGATATTAAATGGCTATGTTTTGAGATATTTGAAGTGCAAACGATTAAAATTAGTTTTGGCAAGCATGCCAAAACTTTGACACCATAGGCTTTAACAGTAACAGGTTTGATTAAATTACCTCAGTGTTCCCTTCTATATGGCAACAAATGCTTAATTGCATCAGTAACTAAATCATACCCCTGTCACACTACGACGTAATGAGCCAACGTGAGCCTAACGTGGTGATATTTCGTCATTACGTTGATGTACGTTGGATTACGTTATGATGACGTCATAATGACGTTAGAGTGACGTCGAGCTACGTCATATTACGTCGTGTTACGTCAAGTTACGTCGAGGTTTTGGACATGTTCAAAAGTTTCGACGTAGGTCGAACATAAGGGTTTACGTTCGCCGTATGTTCTGTTCACGTTCAGCGAACGTCAATGACGTTAAACGGACGTTATTCCAACGCTCCTCACTACGTTCAACTACGTTCCACTACGTTGACCCCCATTAAACCAAGTGCAAATGCCCACGGGGCGTAATGGGAATGTCAGGACAACGTCAGGAGAACGTCAGGAGAACGTGCATTCAACGCACGTTCAACGTCTCATGACTTAGGTAACGTCACGTAACGTTCTTCTGACGATGGAATAACGTTCATAACGTTCCGTCAGCGTCATTACGTTGACCTCTCTCGTCGAACGACGGTATCACTACGCTTTACCGACGTTACTCTCTCGTCCACTACGTTGCATCCACGTTCAACTTGTGCCCAAATTTGCATACTACGCCGAGAAGTTCAACGTTCTTCACGTTCTCCCTACGTTGACGTCGTTACGTCGTAGTGTGACAGCCCCATCAGATATCTAGAATCAATTCTAGATATTTGTTTTATTTTTGAAAATGTGTATGCTTCATCGGACAATGCAGCTTTAAAATACACCGTCACTTATAACTTGGCAATGGCAAAGAAACCCAGGAAATGTGATATGCGACTCCATGAACTGGCCTAACAATCTAAGACTTAAGGCCCGGTCACATAGCTGTTCGTGAACGCAGTTGAACGTAGTTGAAAGTACTTGATGTAGTTGAACGTACCGGCATCCATACTTGTCCATGATGTTAACTTGGTAATAACGTGGGTGATCCATCATCTCCGATTTAATTTTTGGACATGTTCAAAAGAGCGCTATGTTAGAGGTTGAATTTGCATCCGTGATGCTAGCATACTCTAGCATACTCTAGCATACCCTAGCCTGCTCTAGCATACTGTAGCACACTTGGACGAAGCCTTGGTCACATAGCTGTTAGTGGATGTAGGTGAACTTAGTGGAGGCTACCATTGTTGAACGTAGTTGAACGTAGTTGAACGTACTGGCATCCATACCATAACGTATTTATCCGTATCATAATGTATTTATCCGTACCAAAACCTGCCATTCCGTAGCGTATTTCAACGTAGTTTAACATACTTACACCAGGTTTGACCCATGTTAGCCTCCACTACGTTCATCTACGTTCAACTACGACCACTAACGTGTATGTGACCAGGGCATTACTGGTTGATATGAAGTCATTCTAAGAACACCAAATATGTAGGCCTCATATAATTGATGATAGTTCTTAGTATTATCGGGAGGCATCCTATCTTAGGCCATAAACATCTGCTACATAGCAGTCGATTTCAGAATATATCAACTTAAAGGAGCTAAAACATGACGAAAATGGGATGACTTTTTTCACAATTATTTATATTATGATCGAATATCACAAGTTCTAATAGTAATATGCGTATCATGAAGCATCATATTCTCTATGAGTTATTTAGAGCCCAACCATGGTGTGAGGGCCTCTGTGGTCAAGCTATGGCTATTGGTGTCAATCAATCAATCATCAATCAATAGTTCCATCCTCTAGTCGAGGGTTGGATGCAATGGTTCTCCACTTGTCCCGATGTTGTGCTGTTCTGATAGACTGTGAATAATTCAAGCCTGTCCACTGTGAAATATTTGTAAACCATGATGTTCTTGGTCTCCCTCTCCCTCTGCTGCCATTCACCTTCCCTTCCAACACTGTACGGTATATTGAACTCTGACGAATGATGTGGCCAAAATAACTAAGTTTCTTTTGTCTGTATAGTGGCAAACAAGCGTTTCTTATTTTTAAGTTTTCTGAGAACTTCTTTGTTGGTGATCTTCTTTGTCCATGATATTTTCATCATCCTTCGATAAGTCCACATCTCAAATGCTGCTAAGCGTTTATACATTTTCTTAGAGATTGTCCATGTCTCAGCCCCAGACATTAGAGTAGACCACACATAACACTGAAGAATACGCTTCCTTGTATGTATTAATATCTTACTTGATGTTAACACTCTATACATTTTGGAGAATGTTGTTCGGGCTATTGTTATCCTTCTCTTAATTTCTTCCTCACATCTCCCATCATTTGTAATCTTTTGTCTGAGATATATGAATTCGGATACTTGTTCTATGTTTGTGCCATCTATGGTTATATTGATATTTGGTTTATCCGTCTTTTTACTTATAACCATTGTTTTGGTCTTCCTGGCATTCATCTTCATGTTGAATAGTATTCCAGCTTTATTGATTCTATTCAGAAATCTTGTAGGTTTTTCTCACTGTCTGCTAGTATTACACTGTTATCGGCATATCTAAGATTGTTGACGTTCATGCCACCTATTGTCACTCCCTTGCAATCTTCAATTTGTCTGAAAATCATCTCTGTGTACAGGTTAAAAAGACATGGTGACAATACACACCCCTGTCAAACTCCTCATTTAATCATAACTTCATCCGATAGGCCCTCCTCCATTTTTTTGGTGTCATTAGGTAACATTTCCATATTTGGAAAGTAGTCTTAACCATACTGTCACTGAAAGTAAATTTGAAGATTTTTGAGTATGCCATATAACCTATGTACGTCCACCCTTCCCTGTGTGGCATCGCAGAACTACTAATACAGTATAACGCCGTTAAACCAAACTTGAAGGGACCCTAGAAATTTGTTTGGATTAAGCGATCATTGGTTTAACCGAGCTTTGGCTTCGATTTTGACTTGGCTTTGGCAAAAACGCAGGTGCATTATTAATGCAATATACAATGTATGTAGACACTTTGATTATTGTTTTTGTTATGTATATACAGTATAACCCAGTTAAACAAAGCTCAGTTAAACCAAATTATTGGTTAATCCAAACCTTTTTCGGCGTCCCAACAAAATACTACAATTTATCATATAAAAAAGTCTCAGATTACCTTATAACCACATGAAAATTTGGTTTAACCATACCGGAAGTGGCCTGGAACCCGACAATTTTGTTTGGATTAACCAATAGTTTGTATTAACCGACTTTGGTTTAACCAACTTTTTTATATGATAAATGCTAGTATTTTGCCGGGCTGCCGAAAAAAGTTTGGATTAACCGATCAGTTGGTTTAACCGAGCTTGGTTTAACGAGGTTGTACTGTAATAGCCTCGGGGTAGATCTACTCAGGAATAGATTAACGGGTCTTGGCAGACCAATCTCAACCTACTGGGCTCAAAATTCAAATATCCCATTTTAAGTGTGATCCTACATTAAAGGGCCTGTCACACTACGACGTATGGCGTCAGCACGAGCCCAACGTATGACAATTTGCCAGTATGTTGGCATTCATCAAACTTTTCATGGGCGGGGGATAAAAATGGGCATACACACAATGTACACACAATGTACGTAACGTATGCAGAACGTATCTCTGACCTATTGCTAGCGTATGAGAATGTTCAGGTGCCTCTCAAAATGTTTGCAAAACTTTTGCAAAATGCTCACATATGCTCACGGTATCCTGACCAACGTTATGTATGTTACTTCATCGCTAGAAGTATGACATATACGTTAAGTATGCTGGAGATATGACAGGCATGCGTTTGAAGTACGTTAGGAGTACATTATGCATCCATTGGCTGTACGCAGACTGCACGTTCCCAACAGGCTGAACGTATGGGTAACGTGTTCCAACCTATCCCGACCTACCCCTAGCGTGTGCATAACATACACTGATGTACGCTGAGCATATGCCAAGCATATGAGAAACGTATGAGGCATACGGAGACTTACATTGAAAATTTGGAACATGCACAAAAATGTTTTAGCAGCTCGACCTACGCCGACCTATGACGACCTATGATGCCGTATCCTGAGCATACTCGATGTATGACCAACGTATACGTAACATATGACGCTGTATGCTGATGTATTGGTCAAAAATTGCATCCGTCTGCATATGCTAAGGCCATACATCTTGCCACCTGTCATAATAACATCGCACTATTTTCACCTACGCCATCTAGCGGAATTTTCTGAATCTCCTATATAAGATCCGGTTACGTTGCTTCGACCGGAGCGCCAGAAGTATGACAACACTACTACACAAAGATTGCCACCCAACCACACTACAGTGAGACAAATATGCGCGAATTGTGTTAAAGTGCACTCATAAACTCTCAAAGCATTGGACAATATAAAATAAAGAATTGTAATAAACTAATAGATCAGGGATAAACAGTAGGTAAGGCAGAAAACATCAACAACGAATATGAGACACCATACTAGACAAACTATGCACAAAAATATAATAAAACACAAAAACAAATTGGAAACACCATAAACAAATTGACAGAAATTATAGCTTAAAAGTTCAAGGAAATCAATCCGTATGGATTATGACCGCTACTGCACAGCGGCGAAAACAAGCACTTAACCTTTATGAGCAGAATACGCAAGCAATCACAACAACGAAAAGAAAAGGAAAAAAAAGGCCAAACATATACAGTAAAACCTCTCTAAACTGACCGACCTTGGGACCGACTTTAAGTGGTTCATTTAGGGAGGTGGTCGGTTCCGGGAGTTAGAATATGGTTACAATGGTATTGTTGGGATCCAAATAAAGCGATCGACATAGGGGAGTGATCAATCTGTGGAGGTGATCGGTTAAGCCCCTGTCACACATCACCGGATTGAGCAACGGACAGAATTGTCTAGTCCGGGCATCATAAGTATCAAGATGTATTAAAATGTGTCAAAATGTTACAATATCGGGTCAAAGGCTGCTGGACGAACGGACATGAAACGGACATGAAAAGGACATGAAACGGACATGAAACGGACATGAACGGATCACCAACGGACGGTAAGCGGACTAAATGGACTGAAATCGGACAAGAAACGTAGATGTCAATCTGGCGGCATCCATTCCAAGTTGTGTGCATGTTCAAAACTTGTACGGACACAAACCGGACATCAACGGACTTTGTTTGTTTTCTGTCCGTTTCCCGCAATCCGGTGAGGTGTGACAGGGCCTTAAGGGAGGCTTTAATGTACTATGCGCTGTGTTTCTGTTGTTAGATTATTTATTCTAAGGCATACATGGTACAATCACGTGACCAAATTGCCAATATTTACAATACTTGTGAGATGTACATAGCGATTTGTTTCGTGCTTTGAGTGCGTGTTTAAGATGATGATAGCAGGAGAAGGATCTCAGCAGGCATCAGCCAGTCCGCCAATATCTTCAATTTCTCACTGATTAGATAAAACTCTGTTCAAGTGCGTTTGAGAATGTAGGCAGATGGCGCATGGCAGATGGTCATGTGTGTTGTCTGTACGCTGATAAGCCGACGCGCATCAGGAGCAGTGAAGCAGATGTATCCATTTCGCTACAAAGAGAGTGATTAAATTATCAATTTTTCAAGTACCGGACACGGTTAGAACGCAGGCTTCTAATGTGGAAGGTCAGGGGCCATATGTATGAGCAACTTTTTATCGGCTCCGGTGTTAAAAGCAGGTCCCGGGTTATCTAACGCCGGTGTTCCAGATGTGTCACAGGGTATGTATGGGTACAAAGCACGGTGGGGTTAGTTAACGTTTCAGCGGCGATTTGTTTACTTTAGATTCGTCAATTCGACACTATTAATATCGCCGCCAATGCGGCGGTAGTGTTAATAACGGTTTGAATTTAGGGTTAAATTGATAAAATTTCACTTATTGCGTATGTAATTCTGTTAAATATGATCGCATTGAATAGATTTGGGCGTAAAACATTGCCGCTGGCATTATGCCAGTATGGATATCGACGTCGGGGCGGCGGCGGCGATTTGTTTACTTTACATTCGTCGATTCGACACTATTAATATCGCCGCCAATGTGACGGTAGCGTTAATAACGGTTCGAATTTAGGGTTAAATTGATAAAATTTCACTTATTGCGTATGTAATTCTGTGGGCTTGGGGTTAGTGCAGGCGACTTTAAGCTCGCGGGGTTTGTCTAACGCAGACACATACATACAGAGTTATCGCCGCTAACCCGGTAAACCCGCCAAAAAACCAGCTTCGCAGCGCTAACCCCGACACATGCATATGGTCCCAGGAGTTGGAATACCAGCGGAATCAAATCGGCAAGACTGACACAAATTATACGTGTTGCTACCTAGCCTGCTGCTCGGCAGTACAGTACAACCCCGTTAATCCAAGCTCGGTTAAACCAAACGATCGGTTAATCTAAACTTTTTTTGGCGGCCCGGCAAAATACTACTATTTATCATATAAAAAAGTTGGTTAAACCAAGGTCGGTTAATTCAAAGTATCGGTTAATCCAAACAAAATTGTTAGCCCCCCAGGCCACTTCCGGTATGGTTAAAGCAAACTTTTAGGTCATCTAATACTTTTTTTTATATGATAAATGGTAGTATTTTGCTGGGTCGCCGAAAAAAGTTTGGATTAACCAATCGCTTGGTTTAACCAAGCTTGGTTTAACGGGGTTAAACTGTATAAACATTAAAAAAAACGGTAATCAAAGTGTCCACAAACATTGTATATTACATTCATAATGCACCCATGTTTTTTGCCAAAGCCAAGTCAAAGTCAAAGCCAAAGCTTGGTTAAACCAATGATCGGTTAATCCAAACAAATGTCTAGGGTCCCTTCAAGTTTGGTTTAACAGGGGTTATACTGTATTAGGATAGGGCAAAGACTGGTTAGCTCAGTATCGGGATACTCTGACTGAGTGGGAAATTGGGTCATGGTGCTGATGACCTGGTTTTCCAGTAGGACAGCACTATAAATTCGCCATGAATGCGTACTGTCACAAGTCGCTACCCATCCTGATATAACCTTAATTTTTGCCAGGATGTAAATATGTTATTACACAGCAGAATGGTCCCATGCCCTCCCGCATGAGAAGTGGGCGACCTGCCCACTCAGCCATTCCGTCCAGTTTGCGACAGTAAGATTCTTAAGTGAATATCCTCATTAAGCCTGTCCTGGTATGACCTTAGATGTTGCCAGGACGTAAAACCCCAAACAAACAACAAACTGTCCTCACTAAGACCAGTCGCGACACAGCGATAGTCTACACAGGTGATTTGTTGCAGACGCCGAGCGATCGGCGAGCGGCTATCGGCGATCAACGACAGCCCATCGCCTCGTGCGTGTAGACTGTGCTGTTTGTTAGTCACGTGACCTCTCGGTGAAGTGGAATGTGGCTGCGGGTGGGGTTTCTTTTCGGGCGAGAAGGGGTGAGTGGGCGGAGATATGTGTACCTGGGCACTGTGCCAGGGGTTAACGCACAGTGGCAAGCGCTGAGGAGTGTTGGGAGGACAGTGGGTGGTGGCTGGGATGTAAGGAAGGGGGGGGGGGGGGGGGAAATCAGAGTCCACTGGACAGAGGTGGACCGCACTCAGCTCCATGGTTGGGAGTGAGGTCTGGGTGGTGGTGTAGTGGTGTTGGGGGGCGGGGGCGGGGGCGGGGGGGGGGGGGATTGTGTTGTGTGTGTAGAGGGAGAGATTGGTTGTTGGAGTTATATATCCTGGTGAAAATCTAAGGTCATATCAAGACGGGTACTGACTTGTGGCAGTATTCATGGTGACTTTATAGTGCTGCCCCACTGGGAAATCAGGCCGGCAACACCATGACCCCCTACTCAGTCACATTATCCTGAGACTGAGCTAACCAGTCCTTGCCATGTCCTATTAATGCAGAGTGCCAGGCTAGGAAGCGACAAGTATTACTTTTGTAAGTCATTGGTTTGACTCGACCGGGAATCGAACTCCTGACTTTCCACACAGGAAGCCTGAGCTCTATCGATTCGGCCAACACGTCCGGTGTGTAGCGCGAGAGAAGTGGTGGAGAGGAGGGTGTGTGGTGGCACTCATTCAGTTGGAGGTTTAGCCTTTTTCTCTCTCTTTTTTTTTTTAGCTGAAGTAATGTTTAGTGAGATTCCACCTTATTGGAATTAAAATGGTTTATATCTAAATAATACAGATGTATCATCGTTACCTCCAAGTGACAACACATATTAGTGTAGGGTAATTGCTATATGAGTCCTAGAGTCTGTACTTGTCTCTTTTTTTAAGGAGGAGGTGGGGGGCGAGAGGAGAAGGGAGGGGAGGGAGGGGAGGGAGGGGAGGGAGGGGAGGGAGGGGAGGGAGGGGAGGGAGGGGGTGGTGTGGTGGTGGGGAGGGGACTAGGCTAAGCTGTGTGGCTGGCCAACATTACCAGCCATTTTGCGAGGACGTAAAACAACAACAAACAAACCAACATTACCAGTGCCCAAAGGTCACTATTGCCAAGTATGATGAGATCCTTACGGGAACCAAAACAGTGTCGCAGTTTCAAAGCGTACCCGGTTTAAAACGAGATTTCTCGCAATGCGCATAGGTCAAAGTCAAATGGCAAGCCTGAAATCTTGTCTGAACTTCTGGCTTGCTTCTGTGCATAGAAGAGCTCAAGCAAGGATTCATTCAGGAATCATTGTAGTGAATATTGTATGATTGATAGATTATATCATCTTCTGCACTAACAAGTTAACAAGCAATTAACAAGTCATTAAACATGGGTACAATCTCAATCAGGCAGAAATGCATGCACATTGTGAGAAACCCTGTTTTAAACCGGGTACCTTTTTAAACTGCGACACCGGGCTGGCTGAGACAAGATCAGACAGGTCTGTCGGCTACCGACGGCATTATTACTCCACTGACCAACACGCCGGGACCGGGCGCGGTGGCCGAATCGATAGAGCGCAGGCCTCGCGTGCGGGAGATCAGGAGAACTTTCGGTTCCAAGTCGAGTCAAACCAATGACTTATCAAATTTATACTTGTCGCTTCCTACCCTGGCGCTTGGCATTAATAATAATAGCATAGGGCAAGGAGTGGTTAGCTCAGTGTCAGGATAATGTGACTGAGTGGGATAACAGGTCATGGTACTGGCGGCCTGGTCTCCCTGTGGAGCAGCACTATAAAGTCATCATGAGTGTGCACTGTCACAAATCGGTACCCGTCCTGATATGACCTTAGATGTTCCCAGGATGTAAAGCTCCAACAATCAACCAACAAATGAACATCTATGGTCATATCAGGACGGTACCGACTTGTGTCAGTGTGCACTCATGGCGACTTTAAATTATAGTGCTGCCCCACTGGGAAACTAGGCCACTGGCACCATAACCCGATATCTCACACAGTCATATTATCCTGATACTGTGCTGCTAACCAGTCCTTGTCATATCCTATTAATGCTGAGTGCCTGCCTGGCTCGGAAGCGCCACATATCAATTTGATAAGTCATTGGTTGGACTCGGCTGAAATTGGAATTCCCGACCTTCCACACGGGAAGCCTGTGCTCTATCAATTCGGCCACCGCGTCCGATCACATACTACATGGGAATGTGTGTGTGAATGTGTGAGCTTGGGTGTGTGGATGGTGCGTGTCAAAGGTGGGGGTTGGGGGCGAGAGAAAGCAAGAGAGAAAAAAAAGAGAGAGCGAGAGAAGGGAGGGAGATTTCGTTCCATAGACGTGACCAGGCATGTCCAGGATTTGGTTGGTTGTTGGAATTTTACATCCTGGCAACATCTAAGGTCATATCAGCACGGGTACCGAGTTCTGACGGTGCACACTCATGGCATCTTTATAGTGCTGCCCATATTGGAGACCAGGCCACCAGCACCATGACCTGATGTCCTACTCGGTCACTTGATCCTCAGGCTGAGCCAACCAGTCCTTGCCCTATCCTAATAATGCCAAGCGCCTGGCTAGGAAGCGACAAGTATAATTTTGTAAGTAATTCTTTTGACTCAACCAGGGTTCGAACCCGTGGCCTTCGAATCCCACGATCTACCAAAACGGGAGACGGACGCTCAACTCATTCTGCCATCCCGTCTGGCCTCGCGTGTCTGGGATTTGGCGGCTAAGGGAGAGAGAAAAAGAGAGAGATTGAGAGAGAGGGGGAGAAAGAGAGAGAGAGGGCAGAGTGAGAGTGACAGCAAATTGAGATTTCGTTCCACAGACGTGACCAGGCGCGTCCAGGCTGGGAGATACTATCTGGTTCCCGGCGAGCATTGATCTGGAGCTGACGACAATTTAGTTAATTAGGCCCAGTCAGAAAGCCGCCTAACAAATAAGCCGTGGAGTGCTGGAGAGATATTGTGACTTTCGATAGACATTCTCTATGCAGCTGCCTTATCCTAGCATCGCATTTATATATCCTATATATATACTAACATATATATATATCCTAACATCATATGTGTATATGCATCTATACGATCTTATCCTAACATCATTTATATTTGTATATATATGATGTTATCTATATTATATTATCATAAAATCATATTTTTAGCGGTACAGTGAGTGAGCCTAGCGGCCGCTGAGGCGTGGGCGAGTAAGTGGCGCCATGTGGAGACATTAGGTCGTACCAGTAGAAGACCTAATGAATAGAGGTAACCAGCTGATGACTTAGTGGCTGGGGAGTAGATGGGATCGTCTGCCTTGTTATAGATAGGATAAGTATTTATCGATATATAAAGGGCGGAGCGGTCTATCCTCCGTTATTGTTTATATTATCTACTGCGCAGTAGCCGACCGCCTGCGTGCGGAATTGCATTGGTTTGGCCTAAGCCTTGGGCACCAACGAAAAGTGAGTTGGTTTGGCCTAAGTGGGTCCCATGACTGCTTGCTACTGCAGCGCCACTTCGTGCTCGTGGCCTGCGCCCTTCTGTTTGGCCAGTGCGCACTTGCTTTTCAAACTTTTGACCGGCTGGGCAGTTGCCTAGCCATGAGACTGGTATTAAACTGTTCAACCCATATTCATGTTTGTGTTTGTGTCCAGAGCATAGCCTACTTTATACTCGTATAATGGCTTATACAGCATATAAATTACCTTGAATACACCTTGCGTTATCCTAACATCACATACATATGTGATGTATAAACATATTATGCGAGTATAAAGATACGGAAGGGAATTATTATGTTATTATTCTGCGTCAGATCCAACACTACACTGGTGGTGCCATCTTCAGCCTGCCTCGCCTCCACCGGATGTTGACCAGTGTCAGTCGCACCAGAGATTATATATTAGGATAATTCAATCAATATATATTTTGTTGTTGTGATGGTTGATTTACCATTTCCATAACGAGTAAGTCACATCGTGGCTTGTTTTCATCACTGAACAGCAATAGTCTCAATTTGGTAGTAGCCCTGTCATCTTAGCTACCATATTATATATTTAGATTTAGATATACTTAGTTGCAACTGTAATTAGCATCTGCTGAAAGCCAAGAAAGATGAAGTCGCACTTAGATGATTGGATTTTCTCTTTTTAATTAGTTTTTAGTGTTCTCATTCCTAACCAAAATAGCCAGACAGGGTTCAATGAGAGGGCACACGGGTGTGTGGCTGGACTTTCGCTTGACCGTTCTTTATCCTCTAAATACATAATAAATGTTGACCACCCTCTATGCCTACTCTTTCGCGGTGACCGAATCTGTAAAAGCACAAGCTTCCTGTTCAAAACCCCGACCGAGTCAAACTAATGATTTACCAAATTGATCCTTATCAGTACCTAGCCTGGCGCTCGGCATTACTAGGATAGTTCAGTATCACTATCAGGATAATGTGACTGAGTTGGAAATCGGGTCATGGTACCAGTGGCCTGGGTTCCCAGTGCGGCAGCATTGTAGTTGGTTCGTTGTTGGGGGTTTTACGTCCTGGCAATATCTAAGGTTATATCAGGACGGGTACCGACTTGTGATAGTGCGTACTCATGGCGACTCAACTCATTCGGCCACCCCGTCTGGTCGGCAGCATTATAAAGTCGCCATGATTAGTCAATATGAGTGGGCACTGTCACAAGTTGGTAGGCCTATCCGTCCAGATATGACCTTAGATGTTTTTTTGTTTTTTTTTAACATTAGTTGTTTAAGTAGGGGAAATTTCAGTCGCAGACGACTGTCTTCCTCATTCGTCTGCTCCTTGCCCTATCCTAGTAATGTCAAGCGTCTGGCTAAGAAGCGACAAGTATAAATTTGTACGTCATTGGTTTGACTCGACCAGGATTCGAACCCACGATCCCACAATCTACCAACACGGGAGACGGATGCTCTTACTCATTCGGCTATCCCGTCTGGTTGCTAGGACATAAACAACAACAAAAAGGCAATACCCGTCCGGATATGACATTAGATGTTGTCAGGACGTAAAACCCAAACAAACAAACAAAGAAACACTCATCTGACTTAGATGTCTAGGCCTAGTCCAAGTCAGCATGACGGTATTAATAATACAAGGGGGGGCATTATATTCTAACCTTCCAATGCACACAACCTACCTCTCTGACCATCAGGACATGCCCAGATCTGTTCACCTCCCCCACCACCCTTTGACGTGTGCGTGTATGTTTGTAAGCGGGGCGGGGGCGGGACAGGGACGGGGGGTAGGGGGGGGGGACAGAGCTGTGACCGCGGACCGGTGTAGCAGGAAATCGCAAACCCTGTAAATCGCAAACCCCCACTTGTGATTTCCTAGGAAATCGCAAACCCCCATGCCATATATGGGCATGGGGGGTTTGCGATTTCCTAGGAAATCGCATATCCCCCCTGGAGATCGCAAACCCCCCATTCTGAGTGTTAGCCTTACCATGATCTGGTAAGGCTAACACTGGCACTGACACTCAGAATATCCCAACTTTCACTATTATCTCTGTTTTTAATACTTTCAGATAAAATTGCTCTTAGGTTAAATTAAATACCTCAGATCTTCCTCTTCAATCGCGCATTGAGATATTTTTAATCGATTCGATGAAAGTTTTTTTATTTATTTTACAAAAATAAATGCTCCCCATAGACATAGCATTGCCGCAGCACACATCACGGCGTATTTTACCCTACTGCTAATATCTCCGCCGTTACGGCGGTAGCCTTAATAACGCTTCGAATTTAGGGTTAATTTAATGAAATTTCACGATTTGAGTATGTAATTCTGTTAAATATGGTCGCATTGAATAGATTTGGCCCGAATCAGTCCCAAAACACAGGGGGGTTTGCGATTTCCAGGGGGGGTTTGTGATTTCGTAGTAAATCGCAAACCCCGGGGTGTGCAATTTCCAGGGGTTTGCGATTTACTGCCACACCGGCTACCGAGGGCCGGCGGTGGACAATGGACCGGTTGCGTAACCCCTGGGTTCCTTTCACGCCTATGGCACCGCCCGGCGCGCCGATCCGGCGACCCGGCGCGCCGAACCGGCGACCCGGCGCGCCGGCGCACGGCAACCGGCGCAATGCCCCTCCAGGGAACCAGCGAAGCTCGTTCAGAAACGGTGTTGACAAGGAGGACGGCTTTCCTTTATTTGTGTTATATATTATTATTTCTTGTTCATTCTTTTTGCACCCCTCCCCTCTCCTCACCACCAACAGTCTTCCGATTTCCTGTCAATTCATGTCGTCGGCGATATCTTCAACAACCGGGAGACAGCGTGGTATGTTGGTGGTGTAGAGCCTAGCTGTGGTTGCTGGGGTTTGTTGTGTGACTGTTCGAGTTGACTTGATTGAGTCTTGAAGAAAAGAGGTTCGCGGAAGAAGAAAAACACAACATACACCCAACATTTTGAGTTTAATGAGGACACACCTTTGTCGTGCTTTGCTGTCAATTTTTGTTTTGTTTTTGTTTACGTCGACGAGGAAGAAAGGACAGTAGTGGCTTTACTTACTTACTCGCATCAAACTGATAATATCGCATACTCTACCTGATTCGGCCGTCTCAAGTGGAGAGGATGAGGTCGAAGCCGAAGGCCAGGAAAGTGACAGCTGAGGGTGAGTGACATTTTGCTGATATCAATTTTTGTAACTGTCAACTTATCCTTGACTCACGCCCCCCCCCCCACAAAACAACACATCCCCCTCCCCCCCCCCCTCCCACCCACTCTGGATGTGGTGGAGGGTGGGTGGAGGTGATGGTGGGGTGGGGCGTGATGATGTGCTAGTGCTTCAATTTAACAATTATGTCGCTCCCACACCCACACCCACACCCACACCCCACCCACACCAACGCTCTGTAGCCCTCACCCACACACTGTAAATAGGGCTTATCAAACTAAAGCATGTGTTAGATAATAAATAGATGTAGACACATCTTGAGTACTTGATATTAGAAGCACTATATTAAACCACAAAATAAAATTGTTTTTCAATTTCTTTTTTTACCATTCACAGTCTTGATTGTTAAATTAAGGTGTTAGATTGTAAAGAGAAACACTATAATTGTATAAGGACGAGCTATTAAATTAAAGACAAAAACATAAGCGTGAGATAAAAAATATAATAAAAAACATTCCCAGAATTGTTAGATTATAGACAAGCACTCTAATCACACTCTAATAATCATCCCCATCCCCATCACCATCACCATCATCATCATCACGATCATCATTTCCTTCCAGGTTTGGTAGTCTGACAACTTTTAATAAAGCATTATCAGTTATTTATAAACATGAATCAGTATTTAAGTAAAAATGCTGTCATTTATATGATAATTAATAGGACGTAATTAATATTTTATCTATGAGAATTATATGAGAGCTTGCTCCAAACTAGAGGATACATCTGTTGCTGAGTTTTGCGACATTTATGTCCTGAGTTCCGCTGGTACCTATGGAAGGTCGGTCGACCAGCGTGTAGGGTCACAGCCACGGCTTCTTACATGGCAGAAGGTGGCGAATAAACAGACACAAAGTGGTATTTTATCTATATAATACCAAACGGTGGTTAGGTTTTAGGGTCGTTCTGATCGCTACTCCTCTGTTAAACGGCGCTGCCAATGTGCATCATCATACTCCACTTATGCCTCGCCATGTGTGCGTTGTTAATAGTATGTTCTTTTTTTGTGCCGACCATACATATTTCATATTAATTTTTATGGTTTTTACTAAGATTGGTCACTTCGACCAGAGTGGCATCCATTTTGAGTCATGTAACCCTGAGTGTTGTTAACTGTGCCGTTAGTTTGTTTGTTTGTTTGTTTGATGACCCCCCCCCCCACCCCCCACCCTCAAGCACAAAAAGTAAACATCGGATATTGGGGGACAACTCTGCCATTAGATAGTGCCACCGATATGGTTTACCGCATAATGGTACAGATGGATTCCACCAGATGGCGGCACTGTGTCTGAATAGAGCCAGAGAACGGGAATATATATATATATATATATATATATATATATATATATATATATATGACAGTTCAACACAATATTGGTCGAACGATTGATGCGGAGCGTAGCTTTAACCTCATCAGCAGCTCTCTGGCGGAGCACACACATTGAAATGCTGACACCACTAATAAATATCTGACGGCACTCACAAGTATCTGTCAGCACTCAAAAGTGTCTGACAACACTCACAAGTACCACATGAGACTTGTCAACATGCGCAGGACACTCCCCCCCCCCCCCAACCCCCAACCCCACAGCGTTACCGGGACCGACGTGACCACGCTTTATTCGACGTTCTTTTCTGAGGCCAGTTACCGCTGTGCATTGTGAGAACCCTAATACCCCTGTCACACTACGACGTAATGGGCCAGTGAGTGAGGAATGTAGAAATCACTTATTTACGTCGAGATATGCCAACATTCTCGCCGTTGCAGAGCCAATTTGGACGTCAGTGCAACGTAGTGGACCGAGGCGAAACATCGATCAAAGTAGTTGTAACGCATGAGACATTTTAAAAAGTGCTCACAGAATGCTTGCGGAACGCCGGTGAATGTTATATATGTTATTCGATCACCAGAAGTACGCCTTTATACATTAAATACATCGAAACATGGTGGAGAAACGGGAAACGTACGTGAAACATATGTTAGACGTATGTTATCCATACGTTTTCAATATGTTGTCAATACGCGGACGGTACTTTTCTGCCGGCTTGACTTATGCCTGACATAGTTCAATGTTTGCATAGCATATGTGTAACGTATGTCTAGCATACTTGACATATGTCTAACTTATACATAGCTTATGCTAACATATGCTAAAGTATAAGCCACACATTGTCTTATGTCAAGGTACATCAACAGTTTTGGGTATGTCCAAAACCTTGATGAGTGTCGACGTAACACGACGTATCTTGACATACCTCGACATAGGCTTAACAAATGCGTAGCGTATCTCGACGTATCTCGACGTAATGACCAAATTTGACTTACGTCGGCTTACGCTAACATGTTACGTCGTAGTGTGACAGCCCCATAACCTCCACCGTGAGCCGCAGCACTAGAGACAATGGGCCGTGGGGGTGGGGGGGGGGCGATGTTGGGAGGTGGCAGATTATGTCTGTACTAATGTACTTATGTACTTATGTACTTATATACTTTATTAGTTATGTCTCGTCAGCGAGTTCCTGTCAACCCACCTACTGTGGACCAAGAGTGTAGTACTTGTTTCTGTTATTCAAATACATGTGTCTTATGTGCAGTCATATATATGTACATATTATCAGGCAATTTTCGGCAGTACATTGAGTGTAAGTGGCGGGTGGGGGGGGGGGGGGGGCAGTGGTCCGTGCACAGACAGGTGGCGCCGCCAACGGATCTGAGGTTGACTGGGCTGGAATAGTAGATGACTAGAAGTGTACAACAAGGCTCCTCCAGTCAATGACTGAGGGAGGAGTTAGGGCTGAGGAGCAGATGGAAGCTTCCGGCCTTATTATACATGTATAGTGGCTTATACAGCATATATGTATATTAATATTTATTTATTATATATGTATATTTCAACCGGGTGCAGAGGCCGAATCGGTAGCGTGCAGGCCTCCTGTGCGGGAGATCCGGAGTTCAATTCCCGCTCGAGTCAAAACAGTAACTTACACAATTGATACTTGTCGCTTCCTAGCTTGGCACCCAGCATTACTAGGATAGGACAAGGACTGGTTAGCTCATTGTCAGGATAATGTGACTGGGTGGGATATCAGGTCATGGTGCTAGGCGACCTGATTTCCCAGTGGGGCAGTGCTATAAAGTCACCATGAGTGCACACTGTCACAAATCGGTACCCATCCTGATATGACCTTAGCTGTTGCCAGGACGCAAAACTCCATCCAAGAACACCAATAGAATGTGCTCTTTGAAAAATCAGATGTCTTTATTTTGAAAGCCAGCTGCGTTTATTTAAAATTTTACCAGTAAACAATTTTTGTTTAAACTCTGAAGTAGATTTGCTAATAAATAAACAACCGATAGGGCAACAACTTTGATAATGGGTCTAAGATGGGGTGGGGGCGGGGGTCATAAGGAGGGAGGGGGTAATTATTTGTTTGCATCACAGGCTTGGTTTCTCAGTGTACTGACTCACTGATGCTATGTCAGGATATTTTCAGGTTAAAAAAAAAAAGGTTTTTCCTGTTGACATTTCTTTTTACAAAACACGCTGGAAACCATCGCCTTTATCTCCATCCTGACGGTGACCGCTGGTACCCGGAAGCTTTCACGCCTCTTTTCATGTATGTGTTCAGGTTACGATACAGTCAACTCTGCTAAACCTATTTTGTCTGTCGATTGATGTGGCATCAAGCGATGGTGAAAGCATTAAAGACGATCACAGTTTACTAATACTATTAGTAGGCCTATACTCCAAAGTGATTTTCTTTTCAACAGGTCAGTATTACAAGTTATATATCTGTACAGATCTTTTAAATCAGATCTCAATAATATAAAAATCATTTAGAATGATTGAATAGCTGCAAAGTTATGAGTGTTTAAAGATTGATTTTTGTACCCTGATTTGTGCACATTTCCAAATTAGCCAAATCTTGGTTTTTAGGGTCCCACCTGTAAGCTATTTTGCATATGATCTGCCCAATATTAAAGAATCTCATTCTCTATAGTACAAATAAGAATCACGTTTTTACAGGCCATGACTGTTAGTAAATTCTTTCTGAAATTTCATGTCAAACTTACTAAATTCCTTAATATCCAGCAACCACCAATAATAAATTCAGTAAAATTAAGAAAAATAGCATAACTCCCATTTTAATTGTCCCATCACTTCAATCTTTATACCAAAATAACCAGAATTAAAAGCTCTACACGATGGCATCATTTTCTAACTGATCAGAGAAAGAAAGACAAAATTCACTTTGGCATCGCAAGCTGACAATAGCCACATTCTTGCAGCAGTCACCTCTCAGACCAACCTTGATGAGCATGATATAAATCTCAACAAAGTATTGTTACGGTTAAGTAGAGGAAGACTTGAGCTTTCTGATGATATAATTTTTAGCACGATCCTGATCAATTTTCAAGGAGGATTGATGTCTTAATGTTTTCACTCCTTCAGTTCAACCAAATTTCACACTTACAAACAGCCATGCTTGATATGCTAATGAAGCCTAGTTTCTTCTCTGTCTTTCATTGGTGGTTATATTTAGCTCAGGTCACTGTGCTCACCAAGGTATCAATTTTAGGGAAGGGAGTAGCTCAGACTGGATGAAAACAAACTCGGCAAGCATGCACAGAGCTGCCGATGGTACCCCCAAACAAGTTTCCATTGACTCTAATTTATTTCATAATGCTAAATAAAAATCAGATATCCTAAAAGACAAAAGAACAAGCTTTAATATCATGTAATTCTTATTTCAAACGAAGCAGAATTAGTGGAGATTGAAGTGTTTTAAAGAGGGTTAAAATATGTCAAATTTCGCGCTGCGGACACTGTATATGCCCACTTTGGAGTACCTACAGTGTCTGTGACTGTAGCTGTAACAAGAGTGATGCTTCGTACGTGTTTCTGGTTGTACACTTGGTACAATGAAGATGTTCAATTGGTTCACATAATGGCGATATACCACAGCATATACACTAGTCATAGCGTGCATCAAATGGTAGCCGTTAATAAAGGGGAGAGGAGGAATATATATGTATAAAATATTCAGTACACATAATAGATATATTATATATAGTGTAATATTCCTCCAGTGTGTGTGGTGCGATGGGGTGCCCACCAATTACCCCGACAGCTGAGGTGGAGGGAGCACCACTAATGAGCCGAGGAGGAATAGATATATACAGTATATGTTCCCCTTGCATTTATACTCGTATAATGCGTTTTACATCACATATATAATATGTATAATATATATAGTATAATAATTAATATATATTATATATAATTATAGATTAATAATATGCAATATATAATATATATAACATATAATACATCATGCATCATAAACCATACATAATACATAATATATATGGTTATGGGAGTGAGGGAAATTAGAAATACTGCACCTAGAAAAATTACTCATATAGCCGGTTTTGAACCATTACTTCTTGCTATGCCAGAGCTAGTATTTTAATCATTTGGCTACCTAGGCTCCCTGATGGAATCATTCCATCCACGCCTCCCTGTCTATGTAGCGCCTTGCTTGACACTGAGAGGTCAGTGTGCACTACTACACTTGTCCCCTTAAAATCATGTCTTTTAAATGGTTTACGTCCATAAGTCAATTAATGCTTGTGATTACACACATACAGGTAATACACCTGGATATATACATACACATATCATATATAGCAATAATAGCATATATAGTTTAGAATCCGGCCAACGGAAAATACTTCAGGGGACCACTCGCAGGTGGCGCCAGCGGCGGAATTAGGAACCATTACCGACATAGCAGGCATATAGAGCTGTGATGTTTTAACTGGCAGGTGTCATGTGCTTTGTTTATATTCCTGTAATATAAACACTATATATAATAGTATATATAAACTCTGTATTTAAAATAGTATATATATACTATATATGAACGATATATACTATATAACATAATATGTAATATTCAATATGTAATATTAAATATGTAATATTCAGTATGTAATATTCAATATGTATTATTCAATATGTAATATTCAATATTTAATATTCAGTATGTAATATTCAATATGTAATATTCAATATGTAATAGTCAATATGTAATATTCAATATGTAATATTCAATATGTAATATTCAAGATGCAATATTCAATATGCATTATTCAATATGTATTATTCAATATGTAATATTCAATATGTAATATTCACTATGTAATATTCAATATGCAATATTCAATATGCAATATTCAATAATATCAATATCTTCTATTATATATTGTAATATACATATCTTATATGATATATGATGTTATATATCATATGAATGTATAATATATCATACATATATATCATATATATATATATAATAGTTGCCTGTTTATATTCATAGAATGCATTATATGTTTCTTCGATTAGTAGCTGTGATGTTTATTCCCTCGTGGGCCACAATCTGAACACATGTAACTTGTAATAGTATACACACCCGTAACATGAAATACTGCTTACAGTTGAAATTACATTGCTATCCATTAAGGAACACTGTGGAGGTGTGGCCCTTATTGCACTCACGGGTACAGCACACGTGTGGCGCTAAATATCTCAGAACCTGTCGAATTGTATGCAGCACCAGTAGAAATTCCAAACACAGAAAATGGACACTATTCTTTTTCTCAACCGTCTCACTCACACAACGTGCATGCACGCGCTGTCGTGGTCAACAGGCGGAGGCGGATAAAATGTGTGTGAGTGTGTGTGTGGGGTGAGGGGAGGGCGGGGGTGGAAGGGCATGGGTGTGATGGAATGTATTTTGTCGGGGAGTGGGTGGAGGGAAGGTATATAGGAGTTGGGGAGACGGTGGGTCGTGGGCAGTGGGCGTGAGGGGGGGGGGGGGCAGTAGGCGTGAGGTGGGGAGGAGGTGGGGGGGAGTCTGGGAGTAGGCGGAGGTGGGAGGTGGGAGGTGGAGGTATGGGGGCAGTAGGGGTGAGGTGGGGAGGTTGGGGCGGGGAGTCTGGAGGGCAGTAGGCGGGAGGTGGGAGGTGGGAGGTATGGGGCAGTAGGTGAGGTGGAGGTGGGGGGGGAGGTCTGGGGGCAGTAGGCGGGAGGTAGGGAGGTGGGAGGTCTGGGGGCAGAGTGGAGGTGAGGTGGGGGGGCTCTGGGGGCAGTAGGCGTGAGGTGGGGAGGTGTGGGGGGGGGCTCTGGCGGCAGTAGGGGTGAGGTGGGGAGTATGGGAGGTGGGCTCTGGGGCAATAGGCGTGAGGTGAGAGGTGGGAGAGGTCTGGGGGCCGTAAGCGTGAGGTGGGGAGGGGGAGGAGATTCTGGGGGCAGTAGGCATGAGGTGGGGAGGTGAGGGCTCTGGGGCAGTAGGCGTGAGGTGGGGAGTGGGGGGGTGAGGTTCTGGGGAAGTAGGCGTGATGTGGGAGGTGGGGGGGCTCTGGGGTAGTAGGCATGACCTGAGGAGTGGGGGGGGGGCTCTGGGGGTAGTAGGCATGACCTTGGAGTGGGGGGTATGGGGGCAGTAGGCATGAGGTGGGAGTGGGTGAGGTCTGGGGCAGTAGGCGTGAGGTGGGAGTGGGGGGGGGTATGGGGGCAGTAGGCGTGAGGTGGGGAGGGGGAGGTCTGGGGCAGTAGGCGTGAGGTGGGGAGGTGGGGGGCTCTGGGGGCAGTAGGCATGAGGTGGCGAGTGGGGGGGTATGGGGGCAGTAGGCGTGAGGTGGGGAGTGTGTGAGGTCTGGGGGCAGTAGGCGTGAGGTGGGGAGTGGGGTAGGTCTGGGGGCAGTAGGCGTGAGGTGGGGAGTGGGGGGGTATGGGGGCAGTAGGCATGAGGTGGCGAGTGGGGGGTATGGGGGCAGTAGGCGTGAGTGGGGACGTGGGGGGCTCTGGGGCAGTAGGCGTGAGGTGGGGAGTGGGGGGGGGGTATTGGGGCAGTAGGCGTGAGGTGGGGAGGTGGGGGGCTCTGGGGGCAGTAGGCGTGAAGTGGGGAGTGGTGAGGTCTGGGGGCAGTAGGGGTGAGGTCGGGAGTGGGTGAGGTCTGGGGCAGTAGGCATGAGGTGGGGAGTTGGGGGGGGCTGAGGTTCTGGGGGCAGTAGCGTGAGATGAGGAGATGGGGGCTCTGGGCAGTAGGCGTGAGGTGGGGAGTGGCGAGGTTGAGGCAGTAGGCATGAGGGGGGAGGGGAGGAGGTTCTGGGGGCAGTAGGCATGAGGTGTGGAGTGGGGGGAGGGCTCTGGGGGCAGTAGGCATGAGGTGGCGAGTGGGGGGTATGGGGGCAGTAGGCGTGAGGTGGGGAGGAGGAGGAGGTTCTGGGGGCAGCAGGCGTGAGGTGATGGGAACAGGTCGTCTGGTACATTCTACCTTTGTGGGGTGTTTTAGTGGGCTGTACGCGTTCTGCCTTTGTGTACCTGGTAACTACCACACAACACAACGTACTATAGTGCGCCTAGGCATGCCGTAATTTCGCGAAATAACACCCGCGTTTCCAACAAGCACTTCCCGTGCTTCAGAGCTGTTCGAAAAACCAAGGTTTCACTGTATGTAGATAAATATAAATATGCAGTAAAACCTCTCTAAATCGACCGACCATGGGACCGATTTTAGGTGGTCCATTTAGGAAGGTGGTCGGTTTAGGGAAAAAATTTTTGTCAGCACAATGGTATTGCATGGGTGATTGTTTGGGACCCAAATAAAGCAAACGATATATGGAAGGGCTTGATCTGTGCAGGTGATCAGTTAGAGAGGTTTTACTGTATATAGATAAATATGTAGGGAGCCTAGGTGGTGTAATGGTTAGCACACTGGCCCGGAATGCAAAGAGATGTGGGTTCGAATCCCACTCTAGGTGCAATATTTCCCATTTTCATCACCCCCCATGACAGGTATATTTATACTAAATAGAAATATCGACATATAGTCATACATATATGTAGACATGTCAACGTGTAGATATACAGATATAAAGATATCCGGGTAAACTGATACACTGATATGGATATAGATAACCAATGAGCAGGGAAATAGGGATGGCAAGCGGCGATGGCGGGGCCACCAGTCATGGGGGGGGGGGGGCGCAGGAGGCAGTACATAGAATTAGGATAGCAATAATATATATAATCAATTAATTCGCTTCTGTGTCTTCATACTCGCATAATTCATTACAGTATAACCTCGTTAAACCAAGCTCGATGAAAAGATCGGCTAATCCAAACTTTTTTCGGTGGCCTGGCAAAATACTACCATTTATCATATAAAAAGTCAGTTAAACCAAAGTCGGTTAATCCAAATTATTGGTTAATCCAAACAAAATTGTCACACCCCAGGGCGTTTCTGGTATGATTAAACCAAACTTTCATGTGGTTATAAGGTCATTTGAGACCCCACTGACTTTTTTATATGATAAATGGTAGTATTTTGCGGGGCCGCTGAAAAAAGTTTGGATTAACTGATCGTGTGGTTTAACCGAGCTTGGTTTAATGGGGTTATACTCTAGAGTTGTAAACCACTGCCTTGTGGTACAGGTTCTTGACAGAACCGAAGGCTAAGGGAGCAAACCCTAAACAGAAAACCATGTGACTGTGGCAGCATTAAGGGCGGTTGATGTATGGAACTCCCAACATCTCCCGTCCAGCCACTGCAGGGACAAATAGTTTTGCGCCTGTCTTGACATGTTCTTGCCGGTGTGAAACCTCTATTTACTCCCTGAGAGAGTGCCGCTGGTAACTTGCAAAAGCCAGCAGCACTTCAACACTTTTGCAGGCAGCTTTCATGAAATAAAATGGAGAGCGGCAGTCAAGTAATGAAAGCAGTCTTTGTCGCATGATGATGATGACTCTACATACACAAAAAACAATAATATATATATATATATATATATATATATATATATATATATATATATATATATATATGGTTGTATCCCCAGGTGATACAGAAAGAGCCAGGTTGATGAAAACGAAGATGGAATATAAACTACAAAAATATAATGTACAATTTTTTTTTTAAACTAGTGTAACACCACGGGGAGAAAAATACATGTATAAAGACAAAGGAAACATAGGTTTGTACCCGATGTAAAAGGTCTCAGTGCCCTTCATACCCACCCACATGCGGGGGACCTCCCGTGTCACCGAATGACCCGCTGAGGGCGAGGTGTGTGTCCGATAGGTGTGTTCAACGCCACCTGGTGGTGTCAGCAGAGATAAGTGACGGAAGAACAGATAGGGAACAAGATAGGTGGGGTGGCCATCTGTATGACAGACGAAGGAAGAGGTTGCAGTGGCGGTAGGATCCGGTGGGTGCATCCAGTGTGCCGTATTATTCATCCGCACGTTTATTTTGTGGTTGTTTTTTTGGGGGGGGGGGGGGCGGGCAGGTAGATTAGTTGATTTTGGGGGGATTTTTTGGGGGGTACACTAGTTGTTTAAGCAGGGGAAATTTCAGTCACAGACAACTGGTCTTCCTCATTCCACTGCTACTTGCCCTACCCTAGTAATGCTGAGCGTCTGGTTAGGAAGCGGCAATTATCAATTTTTAAGTCATTGGTTTGACTCGACCAGGAATCGATCCGATGATCCCCCGATCTACCAACACTATTAAGTAGGGGAAATGTCAATGGTGGACGATTGGTCTTCCTCATTCCACTGCTCCTTAGAGCGTCAGTCTAGGAAGCGACAAGTATCAATTTTTAAGTCATTGGTTTGACTCGACCAGGGTTCGAACCCACGATCTACCAGAACGGGAGACGGACTCATTCGGCTATCCCGTCTGGTTGTCAAGTGGCGTTTTACGTCCTGGCAACATATATGGTCATATCAGGACGTGTACCGACTTGTGACAGTGCACACTCGTGGGGACTTTAATAGTGCTGCCCAACTGGGAGACCAGGCTGCTGGCACCATGGCTTGATATCCCAGTCAGTCACATTATCCTGACACTGAGCCAACCAGTCCTTGCCCTATCCTAATAATACTGAGCGCCTGGCTAGGAAGCGACAAGTATCAATTTTGTAAGTACAGTATAACCCCGTTAAACCAAACTTGAACGGACCTAGAAATTTGTTTGGATTAACCGATCATTGGTTTAACCAAGCTTTGGCTTCAACTTTGACTTGGCTTTGGCAAAAACGTGGGTGCATTATGAATGTATTATACAAGAATGTGAACACTTTGATTATTGTTTTTTATGTATATACAATATAACCCCGTTAAACCAAACTCGGTTAAACCAAACGATCGGTTAACCCAAACTTTTTTCGGCGGCCCGGCAATATACTACCATTTATCATATTAAAAAAAGTCTCAGATGACCTTATAACCACATGAAAGTTTGGTTTAACCATACTGGAAGTGGTCGGGGGCCGACAATTTTGTTTGGATTAACCAATACTTTGGATTAACCGACTTTGGTTTAACCAACTTTTTTATATGATAAATGGTAGTATTTTGACGGGCCGCCGAATAAAGTTTGGATTAACCAATCTTTTGGTTTAACCGAGCTTGGTTTAACGGGGTTGTACTGTAATTGGTTTGACTCGGCTGTGTTTCAAACCAGCGACCTTCCACACGGGGTCCAGCCAGCTCTCTTACCAAATCCAGCCAGCCTGCTCCGTTACATACAAGATTAAGCATCCCCATCTGTCTTATTTGAAATTGAACGCATTCCAATTTGGCCATATTGCCAGCAATAGGTCTCCAATGCAAAGATCGGTCCTGTAGGGCGCATGCGCGCTAAATGTCACCAAATATCCTAGCATTAAAAATCACCAAATAGCTAAATTCAGGTTGTATGTATATATCACATGGGATATTTGAAACAATTAATGAATACCATATTAGTTTGTGAGTTGGAATTTTATCTATATCGCTGAGAAAGTTTATCGTTCGATATATATGTATTCCCCAGCCTACATCACTCTTATGGCTAAGAAGTGCCATTCCGGCTGAATAACTTTACTAGTCATAGCTTAAAGCTGCATAGTCCGATTAAAATATCAAATTTTCAAAATGAAAGCAATTATCTAGATTTGATTCTAGGTATATAAGTTATATACTGGTGCACTTATGAAACATTCATCGCCACACAGAAAGGAATACTGAGACAATTTAATGGAACCTGCCAGAAGCGGACTGTGGTGTCTGAGTTTTTGCCGTGCTTGCCCAATTTAATATTCCATGGTTCTACTTCAAATATCTCCAAAGTTCATTTGTTTATTCATTTATTTATACATTTGTTTATTCATTTATTCATTCATTTATTCATTCATTTATGTATTCATTTATTCATTAATTAATTAATTTATTCATTTATTTATTCATTTATTTAAGCATTCATTTATTTATTCATTTATTTATTTATTCATTTATTTATTCAATTATTTATTCAATTATTTATTCATTTATTTATTCAATTGTTTATTCATTTATTTATTCATTCATTTACTCATTCATTCATTTACTAATTCATTTATTAATTTATTCATTTATTCATTTATTCATTTATTCATTTATTTATTCATTCATTTACTCATTTATTCATTTATTTATTTATTCATTTATTCAATTATTTATTCATTTATTTATTCAATTATTTATTCAATTATTTATTCATTTATTTATTCAATTATTATTCATTTATTTATTCATTCATTTATCATTCATTCATCCATTCATTTATTATTTATTCATTTATTCATTTATTCATTTATTCATTTATTCATTTATTCATTTATTCATTTATTCATTTATTCATTCATTCATTTATTCATTATTCATTTATTCATTTATTCATTTATTCATTTATTCATTTATTCATTTATTCATTTATTCATTTATTATTATTATTTATTCATTATTTATTCATATTTATTCATTATTTATTCATTAATTCTTTATTCATTTATTCATTTATTCATTTATTCATTTATTCATTTATTCATTTATTCATTTATTCATTTATTCATTTATTCATTTATTCATTTATTCATTTATTTATTATTTATTTATTCATTATTTATTCATTTATTTATCCATTCATTCATTATTTACATTCATTTATTCATTCATTCATTTATTCATATATTCATTCATTCATTTATTCATTTATTCATTTATTCATTTACTAATTCATTTATTAATTTATTCATTTATTCATTTATTCATTTATTCATTTATTCATTTATAGATAGGTAGATTTACCAATATGAGTATTTTCATGGCATTTAGAATGAGGGCAGAAGTTATCTTCTGTATCCATTTAGAATCATAGCTAAACTTATAATAAGTTTTAATGTAGTACATGGTCATTTGGCGTTGGACCGAGAGTATTTCCCTCTCAGTTTGACACAAATATTACCCTTCCAAATTGTGGTTAGCTATCTGAGTTTGCTAGTGGCAGTTTGCTGTTCTAGTGTTGTGAAAGTCACTTACCAGAAATGAATCCTGCTGTTTGGGTGGGGTTGTTTAAATAATTATTGGACCTTTTTGAGTGAACGGTTCATTGTTAGTAGCGTGAGCCCAACAACCACTCATCGATAAGGCGCCCTCTGGCGAGCAGGAGGGGAGTGCTCTCGGCAGATAGCCTGCGCACTATAATCATCAGGCGTCCGTCTTGTGCAGAATCTTCTCCCCCACGAATTCACACTCACAGAGGTTCTAGAGTATAACTTATATTTATATGTGTCTGTCTGGTGTAGAATCTTCTCCCCCTCACCCCCCCCCCCCCCCCATGAATTTACACGCTTCTACAGTATAAGTGTCCATCTGGTGCAGAATTTTCTCCCACAGATTTACACTCATAGAGATTCTACAGTAGTATAAGTATCCTTCTGGCACAGAATCTTCTCCCCCATGAATTTTCACACATGGAGGTTCTCCAGTATAAGGGTCCATCTGGAGCAGAATCTTCTCCCCCCACAAATTTACACGCATGAAGGTTCTACTGTATAGGTGTCCATCCAGTGCAGAATCTTCTCCCCCACACATTTACTCACAGAGGTTCTACAGTATAAGTGTCCGTCTGGAGCAGAATCTTCTCGCCCCCACAAATTTACACGCATGAAGGTTCTACCGTATAGGTGTCCATCCAGTGCAGAATCTTCTCCCCCACGAATTTACTCACTCACAGAGGTTCTACAGCATAAATGTCTGTCGGGCACAGAATCTTCTCCCCCACAAATTTACACACTTGAAGGTTCTACAGTATAAGTGTCTGTCTGGTGCAGAATATTCTCCCCCACAAATTTACTCACAGAAGTTCTACAGCATAAGTGTCCATCTGGTGCAGAATCTTCTCCCCCCACAAATTTACACACATAAAGGTTCTATACTATAAGCATCCATTCGATGCAGAATCTTCTCCTCCTTGAATTTACACTCACAGAGGTTCTACTGTATAAGTGTCCATCTGGTGCAGAATCTTCTCCCCCCATGAATTTACATGCATGAAGGTTCTACACTATTATGGTCCATCTAGTGCAGAATCTTCTCTTCTATGAATATACACTCACAAAGGTTTTACAGTATAGTTCTTGTTTCACAACCCGATGAAACTCCAACATGTTTAAAACCAAAGCAATGCCTACATGTTATAGAACACATCCAACCTAAATGAGATACTGCTGTACTTATTAAACATTTAAGCTAGTCATACAAGTCTTATGTCTCTCTGCTTCTCCGTCTCTGTCTCTGCCTCTGCCTCTGAACCTCTGTCTCTGTCTGTCTCTGTATTTATCTTTGGCTCTGTCCCTATCTTTGGCTCTGTCTCTATCCCCGTTTCTCCGTCTCTCTCTCTCACTCTGTTTCTGTTTCTGTTTCTGGCTGTCTTTCTGGCTGTGTTTCTGTCTGTCTTGTCTTTTTGTCTCTCTGTCTGTCTCTCTCTGTTTGTGCCTGCCTCTGTCTCTCTGTTTCTGTCTGTCTCTCTCTGTTTCTGTCTGTATCTGTGTATGTCTGTTTCTCTGTTTCTGTCTCTCTGTATCTGTCTCTCTGTATATGTCTCTCTCTATCTGGTTCTGTCTGTTTCTGTTTCTGTCTCTCTCTGATTATGTCTGTCTGTGTCTGTCTGTCTCTCTGTTTCTGTCTCTGTATCTGTCTCTCTGTATCTGGTTCTGTCTCTTTCTGTTTCTGTCTCTCTCTGTTTCTGGCTGTCTCTCTCTGTATCTGTCTCTCTGTTTCTGTCTAGCTCTCTCTGTATCTGGTTCTATCTCTCCGTCTTTCTCCGTCGCTCTGTATCTGTGTTCCTCTCACCGGGCGTGGTGGCCTAATCGGTAGAGCGCAGGCCTCGCATTCGGAAGATCAGGAGCTTGGTTCCCGGTCGAGTCAAACCAATGACGTTAAAATTGGTACTTGTCGCTTCCTAGCCTGGCTCTCGGCATTAATAGGATAGAGCAAGGACTGGTTAGCTAAGTGTCAGGATAATGTCACTGAGTGGGATATCAGGTCATGGTACGGCGGCCTGATTTCCCAGTGGTACAGCACTATAAAGTCGCCCTGAGCACACACTGTCACAAGTCGGTACCCGTCCTGATATGACCTTAAATGTTGCTAGAACGTAAAACAACAAACAAAGCGTTCCTCTCCCTACCCCCCTTCCCCCGCCCTCTGCCCCTCCCCCCACCTCAGCCCCCCGGCCCGTGTGGCGCCACCTGGAGGCGGGCGGCTGTCATCAGCGTGCCGAGTGCCGGTTATCAGCACTGAGGGCCGTGCTGATACGGCGATACGATGAGTGGACAGCGCGTCCGCCCGATACATTCGGTGTGTTATTTTTAATTCAAGTGTGTGATAAGACCAGCTGTTCGCTCGTGCCGCATAAATTCGGCCTGTTTGTCCATCACAGATAAAAGCGGCACGATGCCTTTCTCTATTGCCGGGTGCCAATCCCTCAGGCCAAACAAAAACAAATACAAAACATGTTTGTTTCTTGGGAACATTATATCAGAATTTAGGGAGGGCGGGTTTTTTTTTGTTACTTTTAAAAATGTATTTAAAATATTTATTTTTGTATTATATAATAAAAAGAAACTCAGGGGAAAGTCTCCAATCCAATCAACAACTGATCAAGTGCAGTTGTTTCAGTGTCCACTGGTATTGCAGTTAGAGTGATGACCAGGCTGCTTCAGCGATTGCACCATCATGTAAAGTTGACGGCTGGCAGGCTAAATAGGAAATCACAACATGCAAGTAGAAGAAAGGCAGAGTATAGAGTGTGCAGAAGGAACCAGAAGGAGCTTGCTTGTTTTATTATTATATATAGGTTCATGAATCCAAGATGGCTGTCACACCTGATCAGCTCCTCCAATCAGCAATAGGCATTCTCCAATCAAGCAATGAACATCCAACCTGCCTGTATCAAAGCCTTGGTTGTTTATGGCTACAGTGTCCTGTTGTGTCTGGGTGTGCAGTGATCCGTAAATAACAGTTGGGGGGAGGGGGCATGTGAGCAGAGCTGCTAAGGCTCTGTCACACTAAAGGTAGTGCCCCTCTCACATTTTTTATAACTACATAATGTCTATATAAAACTCAGTAAATGATCACCAGCACCACATAATACCTTAATGCCTCTGGCCCTCTATACCATTTACCTTTTCATATAACAATTGTAATTACTATAGACTAGTTCACACATCCTCCAATGTCTAATTATCGGAAATTTCACACTCATGCACAGAATCCCTTATAAATAATATGCACATAAAACATTAATGGCATATATTTGGCGCATCAGTATTAAAAAAAAAAATTATTTGGACGCTTATTATGTGTCATATAATTGAACACAAAACTGAGGGTAGATGTTGCTTGGACATAACACAACAAACAAACAAACAACAAGCCTGCTAGATCAACCGTTGCCATCAGTTGTGGTGGGGGAGCGGGATGTAGCTCAGGCGGTAGAGTGTCCACCTGTGAAGCTGTCGATCATCCGATTGATCCTGCTCAGTGGAACCATTTGAAATTACAGTTTGGGCTATTTTCTGTTCCAACCAGTGGTCCTCAACTGGTTCATCAAAAGCTGTGGTATGTGCTGTCCTGTCTTTGGGAAAGTGCATATAAAAGAGCTCTTGCTGCTTATCAGTGAGAGTAGGCGGCAGCGGGTTTCCTGCAAAGAAATATGTCAGAATGACCATGTTTGATGTCCAATAGCCAATGATGCGATTAAAAAAAATCAATGCGCTCTAGAGGCTTCGTAATACCCCTGTCACACTACGACGTAACGAGCCAACGTGAGCCTAACGTGGGCATTTTTCGTCATGACGTTGGGTTACGTCATGATGACGTCAGAATGACGTTAGAATGACGTCGAGCTACGTCACATTATGTCGTGTTACGTCGAATTACGTCAAGGTTTTGGACATGTTCAAAACTTTCAACGTAGGTCGAACGTAAGGGTTTACGTTCGCCGTACGTTCTGTTCACGTTCAGTGAACGTCAATGACGTTAAATGGACGTTATTTCAACGCTGCTCACTACGTTCAACTACGTTCCACTACGTTCCACTACGTTGACCCACATTAAACCAAGTGCAAAAGCCTACGAGGCTTAATGGGAACGTCAGGATAATGTCACGAGAAAGTCAGGAGAACGTCAGGAGAACGTCAGGAGAACGTCAGGAGAACGTGCATTCAACGTACGTTCAACGTGTCATGACATAGCTAACGTAATGTAACGTTCTTCTGGCGATGGAATAACGTTCATAACGTTCCGTGAACGTAGTGACGTGTCCTCTCTCGGGGATTGACGGTATCACTACGCTTTACCAACGTTACGCTCTCGTCCACTACGCTGCATCCACGTTCAACTTCTGCCCAAATTTGCATACTACGCCGAGAAGTTCAACGTTCTTCACGTTCTCCCTACGTTGACGTCGTTACGTCGTAGTGTGACAGCCCCATTAAGCAAAACAAGGTTTACCTTTCTCTACTGGTGTGGCAGGAAAATAATGTTATTTGACTTTATCTTCAAAATTACTACTAACAGTAACAATATTGGAGTAAAAATTGAGGGAGTGATTGATGCCTGAGAAACAAGTTTTTTTCTTTTTTTGGTGTTTGTTGGGGGGAGGTGGGGGGTTGGCCTAACTAATTGCCACTCTAAGTGAGACACGACTGTCCCAATATTGAGGGTGTGCGTGTGGGTGTGTGTGCGTGTGTGGGTGTGTGTGGGTGCTGTTATCAGGTGGTTAAGCGATGGATACTTTGTAAAAATGAAATTCACAAAGCGTCTTCGAACAGCAAAATGTACCGAATCCATGACACTCAATGTAGTTGTAAGTCATGTATGTTATGTATGTTATGTATATTATGTATATTATGTAGATTATGTAGATTATATATATTATATATTCTATATATTCTATATATTCTATATATTCTATATATTCTATATATACTATATATTCTATATATTCATTATATTCTATTAAATTCTATATATTCTATATATTATATATATTATATATATTATTTATATTATATTATATATGTGTATATGTATAGAATATATATTATATATGTGTATTTCACTATACGTATATGCTTGTGTATGTGTATATATATGCATGTTTGTGTATATGTGTGTATATGTGTATATATTGATCTATGTGTATATATATATATATATATATAATTATATATAGCTTTATTTAATGACACCTCTAGGACACATTGATCTTCATATCATCGGCTATTGGACGTCCAACATAATATGGTCATTCTGACATTTCTTTGGAGAAAACCAGCTGACGCCACATAGGCTACTCTTTCCGATAAGCAGCAAGGTGTCTTTTATATGCACTTTCCCACAGACAACACAACACAAACCACAGCCTTTGATGAACCAGTTGTGGACCACTGGTTGGAACGGAAAATAGCCGAAATTGCAAATGGGTGCACTGAGCAGGATCGATCGCATAGCTGAGGGTGAATACTCGCATGGCTGCGAGTGCCCTGTCTTTGTGCGTGGATGTTGCTTAGATATGTATATATATATATATGTATATATGTGTCTATGCATACACATGTATATGTATTTGTATACAGTAAAACCTCTCTATACAGACCCCTCCACACATCGACCACTCCCCAACATCAATCGCTTTATTTGGGTTCCAACAATACCATTGTAAGGATATTCTAATTCTTTAAACCGACCGCCTCCCTAAATCGACTACTTAACGTTGGTCCCTTGGTCGGTCGATTTAGAGAGGTTTTACTGTATATGTATGTTTATATATCTATGGGTAGATGCTGACGTGCTATGGGTGCCCTGTCTTTGTGTTTGTGCGTTGTTTACATATACATATATATAAATAGTTTGTTCGCGAATGAGAAGGAAAGACTAGGACTTGGTTTGGGTTGAGTATATATATATATATATATATATATATATATATATATATATATATATATATATATATATATGAAGTGGGTGAGACTGCTCGACCTCATTTTGCGCGGGGGCGCATTTTGCGCGGGCGCGCATTTTGCGCGGGTGCGCATTTTGCGCGGGCGCGCATTTTGCGAGGCAGGGTTCCCTGCTGTAAAGCGTTGCTTGGATACGTCGATTGTGACTATCCTAGCAACGATAGAAGGTCGGGCCTTCGGAGCCAGACCCATCGGACGTGTTTTTGCACGCTCCGATGTTTTAGCCGAGATTTAGGCCTTTATTATGGAAATTCCAAACTTATTTAACTTAATTATATGGGAGGGGATGTGGCTTATAACATACATTCCACTGTTGAACTATATTTAAATCATAACATAAGTTATATTGCTAAATTCATTCTGTTAGTAAGAGGTAAGAATAAAATGGTGAGCTCCTAAGAAGTGACATGAACGTTCCTTGCATTCCTTACTGTCCTCCAGACTTATATTATTAACCGCTATGGTCAACTTCAGATTGCTATTTGGATTGCTCTATAATCTTATTTAATTAAGGGCCTTCTGCCCATGGTCTGTCAGGAGTCGAACTCTCCACCTCGGGCAATGCTAGTCAAGGGTCAGGCTGGCAGGATGACAGACAACCGGCGGCAGGAGGCACAAGTCATTCACATGGAAACAATTATTTATATTAACACGTAGGGTCGCCTTAAGCGGGGGTGGAATAGCCCGACGGTTAAACTGTATAATATGTCTATAAATCCGGCTATGCAATAAAGAGACAGCAATTAGTGGATGGGAAACCTTATTTATTCACGAGGCTCTCTTTGGCCAACCAATATAGCCCTACCGGTCAATCATAACAGTAAAATACAGGTGCGAATGGACAGAGTATACAGGTAGCAACGGCGCAAAAAGCGGGTGGTGGCGCCACACGCGCTCATCCAGCCAGCCCACCCACAGCAAAGCATAGGCTGGGTTGACATACCATTGGCCAATAATATAATATTAATCAAATCATCAAGTCATCAAATCATCAGTACAATGAACAAAGGGGCGGGGGGATCCCCGCTCTGCCCATTTATATATCTATAATAAATTATATTTGACATATATAACTGGGCAAATGCTCATGCTGCTGCGAGTGTAGCTAGCTATACGATATCACGTAGGGACTCCTCATAACCTGCAGGCCTGGTTAACATACAAGCACAGCAGCAGCTTCTAAGTTCTACAGACGACGAGGTCTTTTGTCTCTGCCATAACTTAGAGGCACCTTCATATCCGGCCATCATTTACCTGCGCGCTTTTTGTACCTCCTACTGAAGAGCGCAGATGCCGGCGCGTCATAAAGAGCTGGTGCAGTTTGCGTGTATTCATATACATGTATATATATATATATGCATATATATATATATATATAGGAGAAAAAAACAAAAAACTACCAAAAACGGGCCGTTTTAACGGCGCCGTTTAAACAATGCTGCAATACTGCAGCCAGTGACTGCTAGGACACGAACCCCCCCCCCCCCCATAAGCAAGCTAATATATATATATATATATATATATATATCTATATATATAATTCTTACGTTATCTATGACAGGAAGAGAAGAGATAAGGTATAATAGAGATAGAGACAAGTACGCTATATGAGTTGGGAGTAACTTAGACCCCAAATTCCTCCGAGCGAGTGGAGGCTAGGCCCCGCGCAGGAGGCGGAGAGGTGCATTATGGGCCCCCCCCCCCCCCCCCCCCCCCACCCAGACGGGGGGGTGGGGTGGTGGTGCAAGACACTACAGGTATTATTACAAGCGATAAAGGGTTTATCACTATCCATATATATAATGGTAAAACCTCTTCAAATCGACCGACCAAGGGACCGACGTGAAATGGTATGAGAGGTGGTCGGTTTAGAGAGTTAGAATATCCTTACAATGGTATTGTTGGGACCCAAATATAGCGATCGATATAGGGGAGTGGTCAGTCTGTGGTGGGGTCGGTATAGAGGTTTTACTGTATATTTTACCTCGGTACTACGCCTCTGGCTACTCGTAGCCCAGGGAGAGGGAAGCACATCCGGGTCCTGCCCGGATGTGCTTCCTTCTCCCTAGCCCATGCCTATGCGAGGGTTGTACCTCGGGAAAACAACAGTTATCCATCATCTGCACCCAGGTAAGATTCGTATAACTATAGACGTATCACGTTTTATACGCCCTATACATATATATATATATATATGCCTTGCAGAGTTGTAAACCACTGCCTTGTGGTACAGGTCCTTGACAGAACCGAAGGCTAAGGGAGCAAACCCTAAACAGAAAACCATGTCACTGTGGCAGCATTAAGGGCGGTTGATGTATGGAACTCCCAACATCTCCCGACCAGCCACTGCAGGGACAAATAGTTTTGCGCCTGTCTTGACATGTTCTTGCCGGTGTGAAACCTCTATTTGCTCCCCGAGAGAGTGCCGCTGGTAACTTGCAAAAGCCAGCAGCACTTCAACACTTTTGCAGGCAGCTTTCATGAAATAAGTGACAAATAAGGAAATAGCGGAAACGGATGGGGCTGCCCTCTATGGAAGATCTTCTGATCAAAAGAATCTCCGGTGGACTGGACACCTCATGAGGATGTCATCAGACAGGCTACCAAAGCAGATCCTCTATTCTCAACTGTCTTCTGGCTACAGAAAGAGAGGGCGCCCCCGTCTCCGGTTCAGGGATGCCATCAAGAGAAACCTGTAGCTGAGAGACATTAAGACCGACTCATGGACGCAACTCTCACGGCAGAGAGCTAAATGGAGAGCGGCAGTCAAGTAATGAAAGCAGTCTTTGTCGCATCGCGACCAACAGCATGATGATGATGACATATATATACATATATAGATTTATGTACCAGACGGGATGGTCAAATGAGTTGAGCGTCCGTCTCCCGTTTTGGTATATATATATATATTTTTTTTTGGGGGTACAGATATGGTCAGCATCATTGCATGATTTAATTGATACCTAGCAATAGCAAATATGAGTCGACCTCACGAAAATGGGCCAATTGATGGTCAATTTAAGATGTTGCCATCGCAATTCTTAAGGTGTAGTGCATTTCTTTGTTTCATATTAAATTATCCTAGAAACAAATAAGGTTGTTGTATTTTCTCTATCTTTACCTTAGATGTTGCTAGGCCATACAATTCCAAAAACCAACCCCATTGGTGGACATTATTAAAATGGCGCTAAATAATTCCATGTACGACGAGTATATGCTCTTGTAGCCGGCTGGTACTGGTATGTTGTTTGTGTTTGACCGTGTGTTTGAGCTGACACAAACCTGGTGTCCGGCAGGTCTGGGCCTGTGCCTTCTCCTGTGCATTCATTCAATAATTGTCACCCAAATGCCTTAAGCCGCTCCAGTTGGCTCCTACTGAGACAACCTCCAGGGGCTTAGGTATGCACGGCCACTGCCCGGGGCCCACCTCGCCTGTAAGCTGCGCGCCATCTAACGGCTGACCTCTTCTGTAGATAAAATGCCATCTAGCGGTCAACCGCTTTCGCATTAAAACGCCATATATGATCTAGTGGCCAACCTCTCTGTAGCTAAAGCGACATCTAGTTGCCGACCTCTTTTCTAGATAAGACGCAATCTAGCGGTGGACCTTTTCTGTAGATAAAACGCCATCTAGTGGCTGACCTCTTCTGTATTAAAGGGCCATCTAGTGGCCGACCTCTTCTGTAGTAAAGCGCCATCTAGCGGCAGACCTCTTCTGTCGATACAATGTCATCTAGTGGCCGACCTCTTCTCTAGATAAAACGCCATCTAGCAACGGACCTCTTATGGAGATAAAACGCCATCTAGTGGCCGACCTCTTCTGGAGATAAAACAATATCTACCGGCTGACCTCTTTTGTAGTAAAACACCATCTAGCGGCTGACCGCTTCTGTAGATAAAATGCCATCTAGTAACGGACCTCTTCTGTAGATAAAACACCATCTAGTGGCTGACCTCTTCTGTAGATAAAACGCTATCTAGTGGCTGACGTCTTCTGTAGATAAAATGCCATGTAGCGGCTGAGCTCTTTTGTAGTTAAAACGCCATCTAGCGGCAGACCTCTTCTGTAGATAAAAGGCCATCTAGTGGCCAACCTCTTCTGTAGATAAAACGCCATCTAGCGGCTGACCTCTTCTGTAGATAAAAGGCCCTCTAGTGGCCGACCTCTTCTGTAAATAAAACGCTATCTAGTGGCTGACCTCTTCTGTAGATAAAAGACCATCTAGTGATTTTGTGGCCAACCTCTTCTGTAGATAAAACGCCATCTAGCAGCCGTCCTGATATGACCTCGTGTGTTGCGCGGACATAGAAAATCCAATCACTCACTAACTCACCAATTTGATTTATGTTGTTTTATGTCCTAGCAGCATTTAAAGTCATATCAGGATGGGTACCATCTTGTGATACTGCACACTCATGGTGACTTCATAGTGCTGCCCCACTGGGAAACCAGGCCACTGACACCATGAGCCAATATTCCACACAGTCACGGTATCCTGATACTGTGCTAACCAGTCCTCTAGTCCGCGTGGTAAAGGAACCTACCGTGCACCCCTCCCCAGTACTCTGCTAGACTAATCCTAGTGTAAAGTCGCCGGCTGGGCCTGTATGCATGAAGCGGTCTTAGCGGCGTGTGGTGTTATCCCTCTAACTCCGAATACCTATCTCCGGTTATCGGCGTCATAGAGAACTATGTCAAGCCGTATGCATGGGCGCTTAAACGGTGAGTGTTAGCTAAACGTGAATGTATTTATAGATTTGGGAAATCCTTCGATTCGAAAATATGAATAACGCCGCCAATGGGGGGGGAGGGTTAATATCGCTTCGTTTTTAGGGTTAATTTGATTAAATTTCACTTATTGCGTATGTAATTCTGTTAAATATGACAGCATTTAATAGATTTGGGCCTAATATATAGCCGCCGATTCGGCGGCGGCGGTGGCGATGTGTTTTGTTGATATGCGACATTATGGATATCGACGTCGCTACGCCGGCGGCGATTTGTTTACTTTACACTCGTTGATTCGAAAATATTAATATCGCGGCAGTTACGGCAACAGCGTTAATCTCGCTTCGGATTTAGGGTTTAATTGATAAAATTTCACTTATTGCATATGTAATTCTGTTAAATATGATAGCATTGAGTAGATTTGGGTTCCATCCTGACACTAACCTAACACTAACACCGCTGTAAACCTGCTATGAGCAGAGTTAGAATTTCCGAGTTTAAACACTCGGTGTTAGGCCTAACACTGCTCCATGCATACAAACTTTTCGGCGCTAAACCAGAAATCCCACCATAAACGCGTTTTGGGTCGCTAACACCGCTCCATTTATACGGGCCCTGGTGGTGTGAATGGTGTGGACAAGCTAATGAGAAATCAATACAGGTAATGAAGGAAAGTAGAGAAAGAGTGAAAAGTAGGAGAGTGAGACTCCCTGGTTTATTATCTTATATAGGTTTCTAGAATCCAAGATGGTGGTGGTCACATGGGTTGATCCACCAATCAGGGTTCAATCTGTTGTATCCAAGCCTTGTCATGCTGGCTACAGTGCTTTGTGGTGCCCAGTGATCCATAAATAACACCTGGGGGTAGGGGGTATGTGAGGTGACTCCTCCAAAGACTGTATCTAAGAAGTGACACTCCTCCTCTATACTATTTTACTATACAATTTCTATACCTAATGAGTAATAGTTTACCAATTCCACATATCCCTCATATGCCTTTGGATTTTATATATCACCATTTACCCTTATATAGACAGGTTGCAATTTATTATAGTAGAGTTCACATCTATCCTCTTGTTATTATATCGGAAAAATTTACACTAGGATATACCTCAGGGCGTGCTGAACATATTACAACTTCTTCCCAAAGAATCCCTAGGACTGAACCAGGGTTACAGCCCTAAATGTGAGGGTCCCGTCTTTAACACTGATTGTAGTGGTCAAAACGCGGTTGAAATAAAATAACATTATATCGCACACAAAATTCCAGTCCTATCATATTAATGCCAAGCGTCAGGCTAGGTAACGACAAGTCGCGACCTTACTATAAAAAGGTTCTATCTGACAAAATGGTGCTTTCGAGAAAATGAGGACTGAAGCTGTGTAACTGCATGATAGCAAAGCAGATATAACAATATTACTTTTAATATATCTCAGTGAAGAATATCAGTTGAGAAACAGTTGTGTTACTGCATGATACTATGTTGATAGCCTTTCGTAGATAGAACATTTTTACAACCATAACACCAATTTGGTCACTTTGTCAGATAGAACTTTTTTATAGTACGGTCACAAAGTATCAATTTTATAAGTCATCTCACTCACAATTAAAGCGGGTGTTAGTTTGTTAGGACCACTACCCCCTCTGTATGGCTTAACGTGGATTAAGTGCTTAATGCATTGAACTAATAATACCCGGCCACTGGAGAACCTCTGTGGACACACAGGTGGTCTTTCTTTCTTTCTATTTAAATTTTTTTTTTTTTTTACCGAATACTAACTCACCGATCTTTTCCTGTCGTGAGAGAACACCACTTGGAATTTGGTATTTTGTTTGTTGAGTTGAGTTGATTTTTACTTACGCACAAACATGTAGTAAGGTGACTGACCAGACGCGGTGGCCGAATCGGTAGAGCGCAGGCTTTCCATGTGGGAGATCGGGAGTTCACAGTCACACTCGAGTCAAACCACTGACTTACAAAATTGATACTTGTCGCATCTTAGCTTGGTGCGTGGCATTAATAGGATAGGGCAAGGACTGGATAGGCCAGTATCAGAATAATGTGACTGAGTGAGATATCCAGTTATGGTGCTGGTGGCCTGATTTCCTAGTGGAACAGCACTGTAAAGTCACCATGAGTGCACACTGTCACAAATTGGTACATGTCCTGATATGACCTTAGATGTTGCCAGGACGTGAAATTTCAACAACCAACCAACCAGTAAGGTGACCCTATTGCTTTTCAAAGGGGTGATCCAGCCTGGCAACTAATATTACATTAAATTAAAATTCATACTTATACAAAATACATTGTAGCAACACATCTGCAATTTAAATCTTAAACCTAGACTCAAGGCCCTGTCACACTACGACGCTTCCGCCGGCGCGCCGGCAACGCACAAAATATTTGCAACCCGTCGAGAAACGTCAAACTTTTCAGCGCTTTGGGAGAAAGTTTGACGCGGCGCAGCGTGTTAGTGGTGGGTTGGAGGCGCATTATTGGCACGTTATTGGCGCGTTAGTAGCATGTTATTAGGATGTATGTAGCGTGTCGGTAGCGTGTTATTGGCGTGTTGTCGGCGCGCTGTCGGCGCGTTGTCGGCGCGTTTACGGCGTGGAGGCAGCGCATTGGTATCGTGTTAGTATTGCGTGAACCCGTACATACCCGCCAGCAACACGTTAGGACGCGCCCGCAGCGCGTCCACAGCGCGCGGCCAACGCATCCAGGCGCGCCGGCAACACGTCCAACGCGCCGAGAAACGCTGGAGCAACGCCAATGGCATGCCCACAACATGTCGATGGGACTTTCCCGACGCGCCGACGGAACGCTCCCATTTTGGGGGGAAAAAAGCCAACGTTAACCAACGTTGATCAACGTCCTGCCAGCGTACGGCCGGCGCGCCGCCAACGCGTGTCGACGTGTTGCTAACGCGTCCGTAACGCGCCCTCCAACCCGTTGGCGCGCGTCGCCGCGCGTCCAAAGTTTTGTGCATGCACAAAACCTCGACGCGCCCCGACGCGCCCCGACGCGCGCCGACGTGTCCATTCACACGTTGCTATGTACCGACGCGCCGGTAACGCGCCGGTAACGCGCCGGCAACGTACAGGACGTGTACCGACGTGTTGAACAAAAACCCAACCCGTCGGCACGCGTCGAAGCACGTTGGTGAGAAACGTCGTAGTGTGACAGGGCCTTCATATATATCCCTGTAAGCATACTACAGTAAACCCTCTCTAAAGCGACCGACCATGGGACCGACTATAAATAGTCCATTTAGGGAGGTGGTCGGTTATGGGAGCTTAAAAAAAATCATTACAATGGTATTCTATGGGCGATCGTTTGGGACCCAAATAAAGCGATCGATATAGGGGAGTGGTCGATCTGTGGAGGTGGTCGGCTAGAGAGGTTTTACTGTACATTAGTGGAAACTGGCTGGTATCTGTTGGTAACACTGACCAGGGAGTAACGGCTAGTTGCATCTATCCCTCCTGTCAACAGCTAATGGTACCATTCCAGTGGGGGTTAGTTGTTGGAGTTTTACGTCCTCGCAACATCTAAGGTCATATCAGGATGGGTACCGACTTGTGACGTGTGCGCTGATGGTAACTTTATAGTGATCCCCCCTGGGAAATCAGGCCGCTGGCACCATGACCTGATATCCCACTCAGTCACATTATCCTGACACTGAGCAAGCCAGTCTTTGCCCTATCCTGTTAATGCCAAGTGCCAGGCTAGGAAGCGACAAGTATCAATTTTATAAGTCATCGGTTTGACTCGACCGGGAACCAAACTACCGATCTCCCACACGCAAGACCCGCGCTCTACCGATTTGGTCAACACACCCGGTTTCCAGTGCTCAGTCCAGTTAAATCCTAGCAATATCTGAGGGCATGCCAGGACCGGTACCGACTTGTGACATTGCGCTCTCCTGCTGGCGTTATAGTGCTGCTCCACAGGGATACAATATCACCAGAACCGTCATATGATTTCTTACTCCTACTGAGTCACATTATTCTGACATTGAGTCAACCAGTCATTGCCCTTATAAAACTCTCACTCTGTGAGTAGCTTTTAGTAATGGTGCTGTTACATTACGACGCTTCTCGCCAACGCGCGTTGACGTATGTGATTTTTTGGCGCACCGTCGGGATACGTCAGGAAGCGTTATGCGCGTGTTGCGTGTGTGTTGGTATTCGTTGAACTATGGCGACGGTCGGCGACGTGCATCAGGGTATCGGCGAAGATTTGTGCTTGCATAAAACTTTCGACGTGCGACAACGAGTGGGGGCCAACATTATTGCGACGTTAGGAGCATGTCGAGATACGTTAGAGGCGCTGGAATAACGTAATCCGAACAGTTGGCACATGCCACGCGCATGTGAGGGTCGTTTCCACGCATTGTGCCAAACTGTTGTATTGTTGTTTTATGTCCTAGCAACATCTAAGGTCATATCAGGACAGCGCGCCAAACCTTTTTTTTTTTTTTCTCATGCGTCGATATACGTTACCACAACGTCGGCCGCACGCTACCAATACGTTGCGCTGACGCCGAAATGTTTGACGTGTCTCGACGATTAAAAGTGATTTTGCGCGTTGGCGGCATGCCGGCGAGAAGCGTCGTAATGTGACAGCACCATTAAAGGTGCTAAGTGTTAGCTAAGTGTAGTTTATGTTGGGTAATGTTATTCTGACCAAATATGTCCGATATTAAATAATGGATGTATGTAATACTAGTAATAGAAAAAGAAGCACATTTGAATACCATTTTCATCAAATCCTCCCAAATGTGCTCTCCATTGTCACGACCCTTAATATGCATATGAGTAGTTATCATAATATCTAAATCTCCCTCCCTATATATTTATGTATGTATCTTTGATATATTTGATATATTTTATATGTTTTATATATTTTATATATTTTATATATTTTATATATTTTATATATTTTATATATTTTATATATTTTATATATTTTATATATTTTATATATTTTATGTTTTATATATACATTCAGTTGATGCTAGCATTGTGTTTATACACACAATGCTAGCATCAACTGAATGTAATATAGCAATTATATATAATGTATATGTACATTGCTAGCATCAACTAAATGTAAATCTATATGCATACATATATTCGCTTTATACATACATACATACATGCACATATATATACAATGCTATCATTAACCAGGGATGAAAGATCTCCGCGATTTCGCGGATTTCCGGGATTTTTCCTGTGGCTCTAAGTGCATACTAATACGTTGTTCCAATGCCGCAGCACTATGGGATGCAGACACCACAGCACTATCAGCGTATACTACTAATACGTGCTTCAAACGGCGCAGCACTATCAGCGTATACTACTAATATGTGCTTTAAACATATATGTAATAAACCCGACTTCCGGGAATTTTCCACGAATCCCTGACAATGCTAAACCTATGGGAGAATATCATCATTTCCGCTTTTTTTCCGGGAGACCACTTTCATCCCTGATTAACTGAATATAAATATCAGAAAATTAATTCTCTATAAAAATATGTGTATATATATATGTGTTTTTTTAAATTGTATATATATCCCGGTACATTGCGAGATAATTCGACTGCAGACATCTGAAAAGAAAAGTCCGCCAGGGGTCAGCACTCGTACGGCGCCTCGTCATCGCCACGCGGTGCGTGCAAGCCGCTTTCTGGTTGGTCAGCGAGGCGCACTTGTCCCCGCGGCCATGGCTAACGCACATAGAGTTGTGATTTGGATTGGTGGCGCCATCTGTAATCACGCGCCGCGCGAGAACGAGGCACGCTGCGCGCCGCTACAATTAAGGCGCCATTTGCACCGGTTTGCTTACATTACTTGACCGCTGTGTGGTGTGTGGGGGTGGGGGGTGAGTAGGGTGGTGGAGTGTGGGGAGGTGGGGCTGGAGGTGAGTGGGGTGGGGATGGGGGAGTGGAGTGGGTGAGTGTGGGTGTGTGTGGGGATGGAGGTAAGGGTGAGTGTGGGTGTGTGTGTGGGGGGGGGGGGCGGGTGGGGTGATGGGGGGATGTGTGGAGGATATCTGGGGATGGAGTAAGGGTGAGTGTGGGGGTGGGAGGTGGGGGTGGGGATGGAAGACGCGGAGGTATGGGTTAGGATGTGTGGGGAGTGGGGATGTGTGGCGATGGAGCTGAGTGTGGGGTGGGGGTGTTGTGGATGGAGGACGGGTGGGTATGGGTTGGGGATGTGTGTGGGTGTGTGTGGCGATGGAGCTGAGTGTGGGGTGGGGGTGGGGTGATGGAGGACGGGTGGGTATGGGTTGGGGATGTGTGGGGTGAGAGTGGGGATTGTGGGTGGAGGTAGGTGATGTGGGGGGTGGTATGGAAGACGGGCTGGTATGGGTTAGGATGTGTGGGGTGAGTGTGGTGTGTTGTGGGATGAGGTTAGGTGAGTGTGGGTGGGGGGGGGTGTTGTGGGGAGGGTGACGGGAGTATGGGTGGGGATGTGTGGGGTGATGTGGGGTGTGGGGATGGAAGGTGAGTGGGAGTGGGGGGGTGTTGTGGGGGGGTGACGGGAGGGTATTGGGTGGGGGAGTGTGGGTGTGTGGGGATGGGGGTAGTGGTGATAGGAGTGGGTGGTGTGAGAGACGCTGTATGGATGGGGTATGTGGTGAGTGTTGTTGGTGTGGTGGGTTGTGGGTGGGATGGTTGTGGAGATGTGTGTAGTGGGTTTGGTAGTGTGGGGTGTATTAGATGATGTTTGAATTAGGGGTTGGACGTTTGGTATGAAGGTTAGTTTAGTTGGTAGGGTGTGGGGGTGTTGAGTGGTGGGTGGGGGTTGGTGTGTGGGGTTGTGGGTGGGTGGGTGTGTGGTGGTTTGGTGGGGGTTAGGCCTAGTTGTGTTGGTGGGTGTGTGAGTGGTGTAGTTGGTCGATGGTGGTGGTGTGTGGAGGGTGTGTGGATTGTTGGTGAGGGTGAGGGATCGGTGTGGATGATGTATTGCGATGTGAGTGGCATGGAGGTCTTGTATGTGAGTGAGTTGGTACAGGGAGGGGGGGGTGAGGTAATGCCATATTTCCCGTTCATCAGGTCTGGCCTAAACCATCTTGCAAGGCACAGTGAAAGTGGGGAGAAAACATGGTGGACAAAGGAAGAGGTGGGAAGACAACATCAGCTATTACTTATTAGTGAAGTGGGAACTTGTTATTTCCGGATCAACATTTCCGGATCAACATCTACATCTATACTGTCTGCAGTGTAGAACTGTTGGCGCAGGGCCAAAAAATCAAGTTGCGTTGATTTTTTTGGCCCTGGGCCAACAGTTCTGCCCTGCAGACAGTATGCATGACCTTTTTACTAAAGTAAAAGAGGAAAACATTTGAGCCTTTTTGAGGGCAGCTGGACGGTACCACCTCATATAGTTTACTACATAGATTCTATCAATTATTAATAAAACTTTTCTTTTTTCTATGGAATTTGTTTCCCTTGACCACAACTATATGATTGTGAGCTTTCTAATTTAATGAGTGTCTATTGGCACATAATTGATTGTCTGCCTTTACATGTAAAAGCGATGGTTTGAACAAAAAACAAACATTTCTTGCCGTGAATATGGCCTATGCTGCCGACATGGCGTAAAGCAATCACCAATCAATCAATCAATCAACGTTTCCTCTACTCCCAACCTCCCTCAATGATCCCACATCCCCAACCTCCCTTCACTCTCCCCCCATCTCACACCTGTCCACCCTCCCCCATCCCCACCGCTACGTCACTCTCCCTCCCATCCTATCACACCCTCCTCTCCACTACCCTCCCCCCCTCCTCCCCCTCCCCAACCTCCCTCCTCCCCCCCCCATCTCACACCTCTCCACCCTCCCCCATCCCCAACCTCCCTTCACTCTCCCCCCATATCACACCTCTTCACCCCTCCTCCCATCTAACACCTGTCCGCCCTCCCCCATCCCCAACCTCCTTCACCTCCTCCACTCCCCATCCTCCATCTCCAACCCTCACTCACCCCATCTCACACCTCCCCACCCCTCATCTCCACCCCCACCCTCCTCCAACCTCCCTACACTCTCCCACCAACCCCCCTATCACTACACTCCTCCCCCCTATCTACACCTCTTCTCCACCTATCCCCATCCCCAACCTCCCTTCACCTCCCCCCATCTACACCTCTCCAACCTCCCCCCTCCCCCCCCCCCTCCCCCCCCCCCCCCTCCCACCCCTCCCCCCCTCCCCCCCCCCCCTCCCCCCCCCTCCCCCACCCTCCCCCCCCTCCCACCCCCCCCCACCCCCACCCCCCTCCCCCCTCCCCCCTCCCACCCCCCCACCCCCCCCCTCCCCACCCCCCCCTCCCCCCCCTCCCCCCTCCCCCCCCCCCCCCCCCTCCCCCTCCCCACCCCCCCCCCCCCTCCCCACACCTCCCTCCCTCCCCCCCCCCCACCCTCCCCCCCCCCCTCCCCCCCCTCCCACCCTCCCCCCCCCCCCCCCCCTCCCCCCCCCCCCACCCCCCACCCTCCCTCCACCTCCCCTCCCCCCCCCCCTCCCCCCCCCCACCCCCCCCCCCTCCCCCCCCACCCCCCCCCTCCCCTCCCCCCCCTCCCCCCTCCCCCCACCCCCCCCCACCTCCCCCTCCCCCCCCCCCCCCTCCCCTCCCCACCTCCCCCACCCCTCCCCCTCCCCCCCCCCCTCCCCCCTCCCCCCCCCTCCCCCCCTCCCCCCCACTCCCCCCCCTCCCCCCCCTCCCTCCCCCCTCCCCCCCCCCCCTCCCCCCTCCCCCCCCACCCCTCCCCCCCCCACCTCCCCACCCCCCACCCCCCTCCCCCCCCCCACCTCCCCCCCCCCCTCCCCCTCCCCCCTCCCCCTCCCCTCCCCCCCCCTCCACCCCTCCCCCCCCCCCTCCCCCCCCTCCCCCCCCCCCCTCCCCCCCCCCCCACCCTCCCCTCCTCCCCCCCCCCCCTCTCCCCACTCCCCCTCCCTCCCCCTCCCCCCCCCCTCCCCCCCCCCCTCCCCCCACCTCCCCTCCCCCCCCCCCCCCCTCCCCCTCCCCCCCTACCCCCCCCCCCCCCCCACCCCCCCCCTCCCTCCTCCCCCCCCCCCCCCCCCCTATCCCCACCTCTCACTCCCCCCATCTCACACCTCTCCCCCCCCCCTCCCCCACTCCCCCACCTCCCTCCCCTTCCCACACCCCCCACCTCCCTCACTCCCCCCCCTCCCCACCTCTCCCCCCTCCCCCCATCCCCACCTCCCTCCACTCCCCCCCCCCCTCCCTCTCACCTCCCCCCCCCCCACCCACCCCTCCCCCCTCCCCCACCCCACCCTCCCTCCCCTCTCCCCCCCCTCCACCCTCCCCCCTCCCCCATCCCCACCCCCTTCACTCCCCCCCATCTCACACCTCTCCCCCCCCCCCACCCCCACCTCCCTTCACTCTCCCCCCCCCTCACACCTCTCCCCCCTCCCCCATCCCCAACCTCCCCCTCCCCCCCATCCACCCTCTCCCCCCTCCCCCCACCCCACCTCCCTTCACCCTCCCCCCCCTCACCCCTCCCCACCCTCCCCCATCCCCAACCTCCCTTCACTCTCCCCCCATCTCACACCTGTCCACCCTCCCCACCATCTACCCTCCTCCATCCCCCAACCTCCCTCACTCTTCCCCCATCCCCAACCTCCCTCACTCCCCCCCATCACACCTCTCCACCCCCCCCCATCCCCAACCTCCCTTCACTCCCCACCCATCTCACACCTCTCCACCCTCCCCATCTCTACCCTCCTCCATCCCCAACCTCCCTCAATTCCCACATCCCCACCTCCCTCACTCCCCCCCCCATCTAGCACCTCTCCACCCTCCCCCCATCCCCAACCTCCTCACTCTCCACCCATCTCACACCTCTCCACCCTCCCCCATCTGCACCCTCCTCCACCCCACCCCCTCAGTTCCCACATCCCCAACCTCCCTTCACTCCCCCCCCCCATCTAGCACCTCTCCACCCTCCCCCCTCCCCAACCTCCCTTCACTCCCCCCCCATCTCACACCTCTCCACCCTCCCCAATCTGTACCCTCCTCCTCCCCCCTCCCCTCACTGTCCCACATCCCCAACCTCCCTTCACCTCCCCCCCCCATCTAGCACCTCTCCACCCTCCCCCATCCCCAACCTCCCTTCACTCTCCACCCATCTCACACCTCTCCACCCTCCCCAATCTGTACCCTCCTCCATCCCCAACCTCCCTCAATGTTCCCACATCCCCAACCTCCCTTCACTCCTCCCCCCCCATCTAACACCTGTCCACCCTCCCCCATCCCCAACCTCCCTTCACTCTCTTCACTCGCCCCCCCATATCACACCTCTTCACTCTCCCCAATCTGAACCCTCCTCCATCCCCACCTCCCTCATGTTCCCACATCCCCACCTCCCTTCACTCCTCCCCCCCCCATCTCACACCTCTCCACCCTCCCCCATCCCCAACCTCCCTTCACTCTCCCCCCATCTCACACCTCTCCACCCTCCCCCATCCCCAACCTTGCTTCACTCTCCCCCCATCTCACACCTTTCCACCCTCCCCCATCCCCAACCTCCCTTCACTCTCCCCCCCCCCCCCCCGCCCAACTAGCACCTCTTCACCCTCCCCAATCTCCTCCACATCCCCAACCTTCCCCCACATTCTCCATATCCCAATCCCCGCCCTCCCCTATCACCCTCCCTGCGCCCCCCTCCCCGCCCACCCCCACACCCCACAATACCAGTCTCCCTTCCGATATTATCCGAAAATCAGCACTCCCTGTTAGCGTGGACAATAATGTCCATATCTGGTCACTCCGCACCTCCGTGCGCATGCTCCGTACAACATAGAGCTTTGTGTTTGCGCAGATCTGGTCAGCGGTGCGTATACACTGTGTGCCCTCGTGAACCCGTGAGCGTAATGATTGCCGTTTGTAATGAGGTCCTAGCAGACCGACGCATCTGGAGCTTTGCCTGCGACACTGCAACAACTTCTGTATAAATATATAAGTGTGTGGTTCACATTTGTTATTCCAGTTGGAAACCTTTTTTTTGTATAGCCCCAAGGCGCTGGTCTCCCGACCTTAACAGTTACACGCATATATATATATATTTTACCTCGGTAAACAGCCTCAGGCTAGCCTCAGGCTAGGGAGAGGTAAGCACGTCCGGTACCAGCAATTAGCATATACAACTCACGACTGGATAACGTGTCGTTGGGTTGCTCCGGCAAAATTAGTCTACATACAAGCAAATACGCAGTAAGTATAATAAAAACTGTGGTTAGCTTAATTATGATGCATTAGAGCATCAATATGGAAAGTTTAGACTTTCGTTGGTCCAATTTGGACGAGTTATTTGGTTATAAACAACCAAGGATAGAACACTCGAGTGGGTTTCTCGAAGGAACCAAACCGGTCATTAGCGGTTATGTCAACACCCGGGTCACCGTGTGACTATGGGTAGAGATGTGGGTTTCGCCCTATCTCATGTGGAAATTCTCTCGTACTCTAATAGAGAGTAATGTTGGAGATGCTCCTGGGTTTCTTTTATAGACTCCCCTAGACAAAACTTTTTCAGGCGTTTTCTCCGAGTTTCGTAGCATTTTCTCCAACTTGTTGACGTAGTAGTCACAGGTGGGAGAAGTGTGCGGAACAGAGGGATGGGCGGGCCGATACACTGGTCCCGACCCCGCGTAAGGTTTGGGCTTGACCCACAACCCACGCACAAATTTAGCTTATTACGCCTGTGTTATAACGGTATAAACACGTTCTTTAACACCAATAGATGTCCAAATGAGTTTGAAACAACCATATTGTGACATATATATATACCGGGACTGACCAAAAATGTTTGTTTCAGTTCCCGATGGCCACGAAGCGGAGTAAGCGCGGTGCAGCAGCAGCCGAGGGGCGTGTTCCGAGTGGAGTGGACGAGGAGTACGACTCCTCACCTGTGTTGTCGGCAGGGCCGTCGACACAGCCCCGGGCGCATATCCTCTCCGACCCGGACGAGGACGCAGTGCCTGATGTGCCTGCGCCTCCAGATTGGGAGGCTCGCTTTGCAAGATTGGAAAGCCACATCTTGACTGCCAAATCGCCTGTGTCTCGGAAGCGGCGTAGGCCGAGTGTCCAAGAGGATTCGTTTGAGGATTTCTTGGACACAGACTCGGCGGTGGAGCTTAAGGCTCCTCCTCCTCCTTCTCCTAAACGGAGGAAGAAGAAGAAACAGGTGATTTCTTCGGGTGATGAATTCACCAAGGAGCGGGCAGAGACTTTTTGCGCAAAAAGCGGAAGACTAAGTCCAAAAAGAAGAAGAGGAAGAGGAAATATTCTTCTTCTGAGTCGTCCACTGAGTCTACTTCTACGGAATCAGACTCAGACACCATATATGAAGGGGTCTATGCGGACATTGGCACTAAAGTGGCTAAGAAGGTGGAGAAGCCAAAGGCTAAGCGGGTTAAAACCACTACGCTTATGCGCGAGACCGTGAATGGTCATTTTCGCACGTTCAAACCGGCGGAGGTTATCTCCAAGTTAGGAGATGAGTTAACAGGCATAAAGGGTGTTCCCAACTCCATCATTAAAGAAATGGATCGGGATGTCAATATGACGGATGACCGTAAGAAGTTTGAGGATGTGTTGCACACAGTGCATAAGGCAGTGTTGGCTACCCTAACAGCTATTGTTCCTGTGGCTAATAGGATGCAGAGTGAAAATAAGTTCTCGTCTTTGGCTAAGACAATGGACAAAGGCATTGCAGTGTTAGCGGCGGCAGGTAATTACCTGTCGTTTCGAAGATATGAAAATGTCTTCAAGTCAGTTTGCACAGATGCTGGCAAGGAAGTGGCTCGCTCTAAGAAGGTTACCGATAATGAGGGGAAGGAGTTTACGCTCTATCTTGCTCCAGAGCCGATTAAAGGGAAACCTTTAGATAACACCAAGATGTTTGGCGGTCAACTACAATACCTCTATAAAGAGGTAGAGACTGCAGCCAAGAGTGGCAAAAACATGGATGGCAAGAAGAAACAGGAAGTTCCTCGTTTCAAAAAGTCACGAGGGGATTTTCGTCCACGACGGTTCACCAGAGGAACCAGACCGAGTTCAAACTTCGGTCAAGGGTTTCGGGGCCGGGGCGCTCGCCCAGGCTGGACCGACAACACCGCACGGCCAATAGGCCGAGGGTTCAACTCGTCGAGACCTTTCCCCAGGGGCGGGTCCAAGTAGAGGTCCAAACACAAACTTTACAAGTCCCTGCAGCCTCTAAAAACACACAAACTGTAAGCAACTTTGTGGCTGGTAATATTAGTAATCATATTTCTGAGTGGCACAAAATTACTAGTGACCAAGAAATTATAGAAATAGTTAGGGGTGTTCACATTCCCTTTACACAAATTCCTGTACAAAGTATAATACCTTTTCCATATAACATTCAACCAGTTGAACGAGACGCACTAACTAAACAGGTACATAAATTCTTTGAGAAAGGAATTATACAAAAAGTGACACACTGTTCAGGACAGTTTATTTCAAACATTTTCTCGAGACCGAAGCCTAATGGTGATGTTCGAATGATCCTGGATTTAACAATCCTTAATAAAAGGGTGGAATATCGACATTTTAAAATGTTCTCTCTAGATACGGCACGAGATCTGATTACACCAGATGCGTGGATGGCTAGTGTTGATTTACAGGATGCATATTATACGCTTCCCATAATGGAACAATACCGAAAATTTCTTCGATTTATTTGGGATAACCAACTCTATGAGTTTACCTGCATGCCGAATGGCTTAGCTTGTGCGCCACGTTTATTTACTAAATTGCTTAAACCTGTTTTCTCGGTAATGGCGAGGAAGGGTCACATAATGTTTCCATACATAGATGATTCTTTTATTATAGCATCAACACAAATTGGTTGTGTGAATGCAGTTTTGGATTTATGTGCATTACTCACTAAATTGGGGTTTTATGTACATCGACAAAAGTCAGTGTTTAAACCAACAAAACAACTCAAATGTTTAGGGTTTATTCTGGATACACAGTCCCTTACAGTGTCGATAACAGAACAAAAACTAATTAAGTTTATGACTACAGCGACTCAGCTTATTAAGTTATCAAAGCCAAAAATTAGACAGGTTGCTGTTCTTATTGGCATAATGACATCATATGCACCTGCTGTGTTATATGGGAAGGCCCATATTAAGTCGCTAGAAATAGATAAAAATTTAGCGTTAACACGAACTAAAGGCAATTTTGAGCGAAAGATGTTTATTTCGCAAGAAGGGTTACAGGATATTGGATGGTGGATGCAACATATAGCAAGTTCACCAAATCCAATCCGCATGGCGGAACCTAATACAGTAATTACTACTGATGCTTCGTTAGAAGGTTGGGGAGCTCATCGAGATGGGGTCACAACAGGAGGTAGATGGCTTGATGATGAAAAATCAGACTATATTAATGCACTAGAATTGCGTGCTATTTATCTGGGCTTACGTAGTTTAGTAAAGATAAATAAATCACAGGTTAGAATACTAACTGATAATACTACTGCCATGGCATATATTCGTAACATGGGTGGAACCAAATCAAAGTCTTGCAATCAGTTATCTAAACTGATTTGGAACTGGGCACAGGCTCAACAAGTCTGGCTGACTGTAGCGCATATTCCAGGGTCACAAAATACACTTGCAGATTATAAAAGTAGAAATTTCCATGACCATTTAGAGTGGTCTCTCTCTACACCTTTGTTTAACTTCGTTTGTGAAAAATGGGGTACACCTGAAGTTGACTTATTTGCATCACGAAATAATAACAAGTTACCCTGTTATGTTTCTTGGCATCCTGAACCGGATGCTTGGAAAGTAGATGCGTTTGCTATTACCTGGGAAAATAATTATTTTTATATTTTCCCACCATTTAGCATTATCAGCCGAGTAGTGAGAAAAATCGGCTTGGAAGGGACACATGCGATACTGGTGGTGCCCGATTGGGACACGCAACCTTGGCTGCCAGCAGTTTCACAACTGGCAAAAGATCATATACGATTCCCAAGAAAACTCGGGAATCTGACGCACCACGGACCGCTAGTGGTTCACGGCGACGTGTCAACGACGCCCCTATTGGCATTCCTTTTCTAAGGAAGCAGCTACAGCAATTTGGATTGGACAGAATTACTGAGGATAGGATAGTATCGGATGCCTGGAGGCCAGGAACTGTCAAAATGTATACAACCTATTTAAAGAAATGGGGTGTACATTGTTTGTTAATGAAAGTTAAGCCAACAAATCCAAAGATTTCACAAGTAGCTCGGTTTCTTCGTTCTCTAGAGGATGAAGGACTTTCCTTTGGATCGATTAATGCGGCGAGGTGTGCGTTATCAATTATATTACCTAGAATTGATGGCGAAACAGTTGGAAAACATTATGTTCTTTGTTATTTACTTCGTTCAATTTATCAAAGGAATCCTCCAAAACCAAAGTATAGTCGGTTTTGGGATGTTTCTATAGTATTTAAGTTGTTTCAGGCTTGGCCTCACAACTCGTGGTTAGATATAAAACAGTTAGGTTTTAAGGTCGCGGTCCTGTTATTGTTAGTAACCGGACACAGAGGACAGACGATTGTTGCTTTATCCTTAACTGGATTAGAAATAGACAAGGAACAAGCTACGTTTGATTTAGAAAAATTGCTTAAATCGAACACGTTAGGTGACCCTTTATCAACGGTTCACTTAGACTGTTTTCCGAATGATCGGAAATTATGTGTTGTGTCGGCCATACGGGCTTATATATACAAGACAAAGGATTTACGTGCATCACAACAACTATTAGTGAGCTTTATAAAGCCACATAAGGCGATTTCACGAGACACACTTGCCAGATGGACAATTACGGTGTTGAAATTGGCTGGAGTGGATACGAGTAAATACTCTTCCCACTCAACTAGAGGAGCCATGGTCTCCAAGGCACGGGTGCTTGGTATTTCTGTGAAAAGAATACTAGCGCATGCAGGCTGGAAGACGGCTAAGTCGTTTGCAAAACATTATAATAAACGACTAGAAAAGCCTACCGGCGTTGCAAAGCGTCTTCTCGCCAACTAACAAGAATAGGTGAGAACAAAAATTTAGAATGTTATAATAATAAGAAAGAATGATATTAAGGATAAAAATGAATTATGTAAAGGTCTCCCTAGCCTGAGGCTAGCCTGAGGCTGTTTACCGAGGTAAAATAGTATAGTTATACGAGTCTTACCTTGGTACAGATGATGGATAACTGTTGTTTTACCGAGGTATAAGCCTCGGATAGATGTGGGCTAGGGCCCTCCCGCCACACCCTGCCACATCTATTCCGTTGGTGTACCTTTTCGGTAAAGTAATAGTATCCATTGTTTGAAAGTCATTTTTATCCTCAATAAGTAGGTTAAGATTGCTGGTACCGGACGTGCTTACCTCTCCCTAGCCCACATCTATCCGAGGCTTATACCTCGGTAAAACAACAGTTATCCATCATCTGTACCAAGGTAAGACTCGTATAACTATACTATATATATATATATATATATATATATATATATATACATGTGAGCATATAACCAAACTTGAAGGGACCCTATTAATTTCTTTGGATTAACCGATCATTGGTTTAACCGAGCTTTGGCTTTGACTTTGACTTTGAGTAAGAGTGTATTGCACATGTAATATAAAATGTATGTGGAGACTTTGATATTTGTTCTTTATGTATGTACAGTATAACCCTGTTAAACCAAGCTCAGTTAAACCAAAAGTCTGTGGGGTCTCAGATGACCTTATAACCACATGAAAGTTTGGTTTAACCATACCGGAGTGGCCTGGGGTCCGACAATTTTGTTTGGATTAACCGACTTTGGTTTACCCAACTTTTTTATATGATAAATGGTAGTATTTTGCCGGGCCGCCGAAAAAAGTTTGGTTTAACGGTGTTATACTGTATATATATATATATAAATATATATATTTATGGATAGTGATAAGACTGTTATCGAATGTAATAATCTCAGTAGTGTCCTGCTACTAACCCCCTCCTGAGTGTGGGGGGGGGGGTACCGGCATGCTTCACTCCACCCCCCTCCCATTTGGGGCTTTCGCACGCCCCTCGCTCCATAAGCATATTCAGCGCTATACGGAACGACCCAACCAGCCACGGTTGCGATCCAACCGGCCATGGTTGAACTCGTTTGAGCCCGTTTGAACTTGTTTCCAGTACAAAGGCTAGGGGACCAGGTTGGAAACTGAGCGATAATAGCTGAAAACTCCTGTGCCTCTGCCTGAGCAAATGAATGCCAGGGGACCAGGCTAGACCTCCATGGACTAGAGGTCTAGTCAAATATTATTTGACTAGTTTATTGTTCAGACATTATCACATATTTATGTATCTTTTGCACAGATTAAATTGTTTGAAGTATATTTGAAATTTATCTACATTGATTTCTGTTTAAATCACACAATATACTACTTACTGAATGGGAAACTCATCCTGCAAGGGTATGCTCAATATGACCCAGTGGTCAGCCGTTTTTGCTCCTTTCCTCGCTGTTGGCCCTTCTCCCTCGCTCGGAAGTTTTTTGTATGTATGTATGTAGATATATGTGTGTATGTGTACACATATATATTTTATCTCTTGCTTGTCCATTGGTGGCAACGATGACAACAACTAATTATTTCTTGTGAACTCGTCAATGATCGATGAGTCCAATTTGTGCTTTGAATGTGTGGTGGCATGTTGGACATGTCTGTGTAGCTGCAGTAGAGTCTGGTAGGTGAAGGAGATGATCTTTTCTCTGCTGACAATTTTAGCTTGGGATATACGATCAGTGCCAAACTGTGTTGTGCCTTTGATACATATATATGCATATATATAGAAGCTACTGGTGGTAGAACTTCATATAATTTAGTGTCGAATGCAGCCACAGGTGGCACCAGTATAAGATGTATTACATTGTAGTTCGAGCGAGGCTGAAAAAGAGAAGTTGTCATATTAATTAAATAGAATTCTACACAAATTTGAAATCTCCCTGTCGCCACTATAGCCGTGTTCACACGGGAAAAGTTTAAAGCGATTTAGACAAGGCGAATCATATGAATCGATTTAGATGCGCGTTCACACGGACTGAGTTTGAAAGTGTTTTGCGTTCACACGGGCAGTGCTTGAGTCGGTTTAAGGTGGAAGTGGATATCTGCGCATGAGCAAGTCCATACTAACCAACGCCAGTTTTGGTTAGTCAACGTCTGCACGAGAGGGTGTGGGTTCGACCTAGATATGTATAGACTGAATCATATTGTTTTGGAACCGTAAAACTTCTGCTGGGCAGTGAAAACCTTAAAATAAATCATGAACAAAATATATGTGCACCTCTAGCAGGTTCATAGACCAAATTATATTATATAGTGTGACGTGCTTAATCCGCCTCAAGTAAGTCGGTTGCGTTCACACGGGCGATATAAGTCGAATCATAAAATTTGGTTCATATAAACCACCTACTTAGGTAGTTTATAAAATCCTAATTATATGATTCGATTCAGGCTTAAACTGCCTCAGCCGCGCGTTCACACGCCAAATGTAACCCAAACTATACAAGTCGATTTTTATGATTCGAATTAACTGCCCCGTGTGAACACGGCTTATGTCTCCATGTTGGGATCACACAAACAGGATACTCTCTCTCTATTCGTAGATTAATGGTCTTTTCCATGCAACCTTTAATATGCAGTATGCGGGCCTTCAATGTATAGCTTAAAGTTGCATAGTCCGATGGTTTTGAATTTCTGTATTTTTCCTGAGATAAATATTATTTATATTTGTTGTTGTTGGTCCATTAGTTGTTTAAGCAGGGGAAATTTCACTCATAGACGACTGGTCTTCCTCATTCCACTGCTGGTCAATAGAAAGCCCAGGCCTACACTTTTACCGACCCAAGGGATTTTTAACCTCCCACACCACATAGACATGGTATGAGAGCAACCGGCCTTTGATGACGCTGTAAGTTATACACAGCGGTGGAAATCCAAATTGGCAGAGCTGGGGGCACGGGGATATTAGATCAATCACTAGTATCTACTTTACATTAGTTCAAAGTTTCTTGCATTTTAAATGGTAAACTTTTTAGATATTTTGAGTGCAAACATGGAAAATTAGTTGTGGCAAGCTTGCCAAAACTCTGACACCATAGACTTCTGCAGTAACAGGTTCTGTTAAATTGACTCAATATTGCCTTTTACGTAGAAACAAATGCTTAATAAGTCCATCGGTATTTAAGTTAGATATGTAAAATCAAATCTAGATAATTCGTTTGGTTTTGAAAATTTGATATTTCATCGCACTATGCAGCTTTAACCAGGAACACGTATAGTCACCATCTATGCCTATATACACTTTTCAGTAAGTAGAGTGAGTGCAAGGCATTGTAATGCATGCTGTTATCCAAACACCCCCAGTATGATGTTAGGCCATGTCATGAATAAAAGGAACGTAAACAATGTCTTAAAATAAATTCAGAACTCAATGTGTCGACTCCAATGCTTCACATGGTGTCAGATGTGATTGTGAGACAAACCTCCGACAATGGCGTTAAATGGATTTAAACGCCCAGCAACATTAAACGTAAATGCAAATTACACTCAGATAATTCGAGATAATTCTGCAATTACCTTCACCCCTTTTCTTTCTCATAATTTTTCCCTCTTTTTTTTTTCCTTTGTCCATTTCCCCCCATTTTGTATCTTCCTTTTTTTCTTTTCATTCTTATTCTTTCCCCCCTTTTTTCTTACTATTATTTTCCACTTTTTTCCCATTTATTTCTTTTCACCTACTTTTTCTTTTTCCCCCTTTCTCCCCCCCCCCCTGCTTCCCCTTTTCCCTTTCCCCCTTTTCCCCATTTTCCCCCTTCCCCCCTCCCCCCCCCCCCCCTCCCCCCCTTTCCCTCCATTCCCCCGTTCCCCCCCTTTCCCCCTTTCCCCTCCCTTTTTTGCCCCTTTTCCCATTTTCCCTTACCCCTTTTCCCACTTTCTCCCTTTTTCCCCAATTCCCCCCCCCCCCCCCCCATTTTTTTTTTTTTTTTTACCGCGGGAGAACCGTTGGACACGGGCCACCACTCGCCTTTTCTAAAGACACTCAGTGAACACTCAATCTCCAGTGCAGACTGCAAGGTTAGCCAGGCAGCAATGCTCGCGAATTATGAATGGATAATGACAATACGATAGAGGTGGTGAGGTGAGGAGGGAGGGGTGTAGGGGCAATGTGTGTGTGTGGGGGGGGGGGGGGCTGCACTGAGAGGGCCATGGCCCCCATGTCCAATGACCATATTGTCCGATGCCCACACCTTCCTGATACGACGCGACACCGACGGGCCGCTGGAGCGGGAAATATTCTCCCCCCTCATCTCCCCTCCCCTCCACCGACACCTCCTCTTCCCATCCCCCTCCCCCTTCCACTCCTCCTCCCTCTCCTTCTCCCCTCCCTCTCCCTCTCCCCTCCTCTACCCCCTCCCTTTCCCCTTCCGCCCCCTCCTCCCCTCCCACTCCCTCTCCTCTTCCTCCCCTCTGCTCCCCCTCCCCTCCCCCCTCCGCCTCTCCCCTACCCCCTACCCCCTCCGCCTCTCCCCTCCCCCCCCTCCGTCTCTCCTCTCCCCCTCCCCCTGATCTCCCCTCCCCTTTCGCCTCCCCTCTCCCCTCCCCACTACGCTCACCCACCCCTCACCCTACACCACACCCACATCTAAAACTATTGTTGTGCGAAATCAAAATGCTCTCCCCCCGCCCCTTCAACAGCACCTATTGTCGCTCAGTGACATGAAAGCAGTTTTGGTTCGTGTGCGGGGTCCGTACGGTTCCCTGGTAGGGGAATGTGCGGGGAGTTGCGGACGTGGGGTCGGGGGGGGGGAGGGGGTGAGGGAAGGTGCGTGTGTGGGTGAGGGGGGGGGGGGGAGGGAGGGAGGGGGGGAGGGGGACAAACGGTCATTGTCATATCTGATGTACTCGACCGCTTCGCAGTGTGACAGAGCCTGTCTGAATAGGCGCATGGTCATTGCACCCCTAACATCCCGGCAACAACGTGCATATACTCACCCCCCCCCCTCACCCCCTCACCACCTCATTCCCTCACCACCTCACCCCCTCACCATCTCACCACCTCACCCCCTCACCACCTCACCCCTTCACCACCCCACCCGTTCACCAACTCACCCCCTCGCCACCTCGTCACTTCTCAGCTATCATCTCCCCCCCCCTCACCCCCTCATCCCCTCACCACCTCAACACCTCACCACCTCTCCACCTCACCACCTCGTCACTTCTCACCTATCACCTCACCACCTCACCACCTCATCCCCTCAACACCTCAACACCTCACCCCCTCGTCACTTCTCACCTATCATCTCCCCCCTCACCCCCTCACCACCTCAACACCTCAACACCTCACCACCTCGTCACCTCACCACCTCGTCACTTCTCACCTATCACCTCACCACCTCATCCCTCAAAACCTCAACACCTCACCCCCTCATCACTTCTCACCTATCACCTCACCACCTCATCCCCTCAACACCTCAACACCTCACCCCCTCGTCACTTCTCACATATCACCTCACCACCCCATCCCCTCACTACCTCAACACCTCACCACCTCGACACTTCTCACCTATCACCTCACCACCTTACCAACTCAACAACACCTCACCCCTCATCACTTGTCACCCATCACCTCACCACCTCATCCCCTCACCACCTCAACACCTCACCCCCTCGTCACTTGTCAGTTCTCACCTATCACCTCACCACCTCATCCCTTTAACACCTCAACACCTCACCCCATCATCACTTCTCACCTAATCACCCCATTGTAGCACCTCACCCCACCCACACCACACTACATCACCCTCAACTCCTCACCTCACTCCTCCACCCCTCAACTGCTCACCTCGCCCCTTCAACACCCCACCCAACACCCCTAAACTCCCCACTCCCCACTCCCCACTCCCCACTCCCCACTCCCCACTCCCCACTCCCCACTCCCCACTCCCCACTTCCCACTCCATCCTTCAATCACTCACTCACTCACTCACTCACCACCTCACCATCTCGCCACTGTGTCCCTCTCTCCCCACCTCTCCCCCTCAACTCCTCCTTCTCTTACCCCCTCACGATCCCACTTCCTAACCCCTCAATCCTTTAAACTCACTTTGTATCGAAAACTACATGCCTCCTGTTGACCAAACTTGATAGGATTATTTCCATACATTTCTTTCTCTACAAAACAGATTGTAGAGAAATTGCCCTTGCACATATTTTACATTAGATGGTTGGTTGTTGGAGTTTTACATCCTGGCAACATCTAAGGTCATATCAGGACAGGTGCCGACTTGTGACAGTCTGCACTCATGATGACTTTATAGTGCTGCTCCACTGGGAAATCAGGCTGCCAGCACCTGGCCTGATATCCCACTCCATCACATTACCCTGACACTGAGCTAACCAGTCCTTGCCCTATCCTATTAATGCAAAACGCCAGGCTAGGAAGCAACAAGTATCAATTTGATAGGTCATCGGTTTGACTCGACCGGGAAGCAAACCCCCGATCTCCTGCATGGGAGGCCTGCGCTATGATTGTCTCTGCCTTGACTGGCGACGGAATTAATAGGCCGGGATGGCCGAATGAGTTAGAGCGTCCGACTCCCGTGTTGGTAGAGCATGGGTCCTAACCCTGGTCGAGTCAAACCGATGACTTAAAAATGTATACTTGTCACTTCCCAGCCAGGTGTTTGGCATTATTAGGATAGGGCAAGGACTGATTGGCTCAGTGTCAGGATAATGTGACTGAGTGGGATATTGGGTCACACTGCTGGCAGCCTGGTATCCCAGTGGGGTAGCACTATAAAGTTACCATGAGTGCACACTGTCACAAGTCGGTACCTGTCCTGATATTACCTTAGATGTTGCTAGGACGTAAAAAAACAATAAACAAACAAACAAAAGCCTTTACTGGCACATTACACAAAGGAGACTGATAATTAGATCAGTGTCAGGAATAATGTGACTGAGTGGAATATCGGGTCATGGTGTCAGCGACATGGTATCTCAGTGGACCGTTAAAAATGTGAAATATCACAAATTGGTACATGTCCTAATATCACCTTACATGATACTAGAACAGAAAACTCCAACCCCCCCATTTAAAAATAAAACCTAAGAAAACAGAATGAAAGAATTTGAAAAAAGCCAATAATTCACAAGCCAAGAATAAACAATTCCTTACCCTAAATCAAACTAGTTCTGCGATTGGAGAGAGTGGTGTAGTGTTGTGGGACTGTGCTTGGGGAGTGTATAGACAGAAATTGTTCCCAGAATTGCCCAGCGTCGCGGCTGTTGTAACCCATACTAGTTAGCGCCGCATGTCACCGAATACAGAGTGCGTTTATTGTCAGTCCGCTTGTACCGCTTTTTCTCGGCCGCTTGATTAATCTCGGGGCACTAACTTGGGGGGAGAGCCATATTGCAAACAGATGTGATTACCAATACATATATATGGCTTCGTGAGAAGTCTGGTTCATCAAACATTTCACACGCGTATCGCAACCAATGGTCCACAACTGGTTCATCAAAGGTTGTGGTATGTGTGGTCCTGTCTGTGGGAAAGTGTATATAAAAAGACCCCTTGCTGCTTATTGGAAAGAGTAGCCTATGTGGTGGCAGCACGTTTCCGTCAAAGAAATATGTCAGAATTAACATATGTTTGTGGTCCGATAGCCAATGATATGAAAATCAATGCACGCTGGAGGTGTCATTAAATAAAACAAGCTTTACTTTTATTTTTTCACACGTGTATCGCCTTTACCAGACATGGTCGCCGAATCGGTAGAGCGCGGGCCTTGCGTGTGGGAGGTCGGGACTTCGGTTTCCAGTCGAGTCAAATCAATGACTTAAAAAATTCATACTTGTCGCTTCGTAGCCTGGCACTCGGCATTAATAAGATAGTGCAAGGACTGGTTAGCTCAGTGTCAGGATAATGTGAATGTATGGGTTATCGGGTCATGGTGGTGGGCTGATTTCCCAGTGGGGCAGCACTATAAAGTCGCTATGAGTGTGCATTGTCACAAGTCGATACCCGTCCTGATATGACCCACCTATCCCCTATTCATCTTGTCAGGATGTAAAACTCCAACAACCAACCAAACAACCTACCAATACATATACAGTATGACCCCGTTAAACCAAACTTGAAGGGATCCTAGAAATGTGTTTGGAGTAACCGATTATTGGTTTAACCTAGCTTTGGCTCCGACTTTGACTTTGAGTCGAACTTTTTGCGTAAGCGTGTATTGCATGTGTAATATACAACGTATGTGGACACTTTGATTATTGTTTTTTATGTACATACAGTATAACCCCGTTAAGCCAAGCTCGGTTAAACCAAACGATCGGTTAATCCAAACAAATTTCTAGGGTCCATTCAAAATACTACCATTTATCATATATATAAGTCGGTGGGGTCTCAGATGACCTGATAATGACATGAAAGTTTGGTTTAACCGTACCGGAAGTGGCCTGAGATCCGACAATTTTGTTTGGATTAACCAATAATTTGGATTAACCGACTTTGGTTTAACCAACTTTTTTATATGATAAATGGTAGTATTTTGCCGGGCCACTCCCCTATATCGATCACTTTATTTGGGTCCCACCAATACCTTTGTAACCATATTCTAACTCCCTAAACCGACCACCTCCCTAAATGGACCATTAAAGTCGGTCCCAAGGTCGGTCGATTTAGAGAGGTGTTACTGTATATATATATAGATATGTGTGTGTATATAAATTCAGTATATGTGTATAATAAAATTAATATGATGACACCTCTGACTTGTTATCACTCATAGGGTTCGAATTATAATCTAGATGCAATATTTCCTATTTTCAACACCCCTATGATATATATATATATATATATATATATATATATATATATAACTTCCGAGTGAATGAAGTGTTGCGCCCGCGCAGAGGTCAGCGTGGTGCATGCCGGACGCCGA